>BPTQ01000004.1:114630945-114814114 GCA_019973895.1 Chrysanthemum seticuspe
GGGGGAGAATGTGTGATTTAAATTGGATTTAAACTGATAATTCGATAAATGGTTTTATAAGGATGTACATGCTATCCTTCCCACATGTGACAAACGATTTCAAATTTTTCCATGCACATGTTGAGGGGGAGCTTCTATCTTAAACCTATGATTTGAAACGTGATCAACTTATCTCAATGTGCAGGTTCCCTCTAGTATGTGCAAAACTCTTTTCAAATCTCGAGGCACATATTGAGGGGGAGCAAACTTAGGAAAACCTCATCCTTCCCGGAAATGCTTTATCTTCTTGATTTGATCAGGGAAGTGATGTTGATATCTTTTAGAAAATGGTAATCAAAGAAGTAAATTCTTCCTCTTGCCTCCGTGTGCAAAACGATTTCAAACATTTGATGCACATGTTGAGGGGGAGCACTTGTTCTAAAAATATCAAAAACAATTCAGGTACAAAATGTTTTGATAATATATCACAAGTATCTGGATTGATTTTCAAATGGTTTTCAATTGGTTCCAATGGCAGATGAACAATACCAAATTGACCGACCAACTTTAGTTTATGTACGGTGATATAAGGATGATAAGGTTAGGTATGTGTTCCCATGATCCGCCAGAACCGGAGGGATCTACCCAGGGACAATCCACTAGTTAGTGTAGAAGTCCTTAGGTATGATGATAAAAGGAGAAAAATGAGATATGGGAAGAGTGCGGACTAAGACTGAGCTAGTACTGGAATAAACCCAACAAGGTTCTAGCTATGAAGTCTCGGTAAGCACTGAAGGAGTTGAAGAATTAAAAAAAAAATTTTGAATGAGAAAAGGGTGAAAACAAATAGCCCTCCATTTATTCAACCTTAGGGCAGAAACCGGGTTCAATTCATATGCTACTGATGGTAACATCGGTATTGAAGACAAGACGTCATGGACCCAGTGACGCACTGCACTTCAACATTCCAAACCACTCAAGTTCCTCTTAAAAGGACTTGTTTCATTCTCACAAGGAACCGACATTATCTATCGACTTTCTCTTAGAGATTGTTGATATTGAAGAAGGAGACCCTCTCCCTAGTCTCCGCCACAGGATCCAAATATGCACATATTGAGTCTAGAGCTACGAGATCATCAATAAATCTCATTAGGACACTTTCAATGAAGACTCTCTGTTTCACACAATGTGGAAAGAGAGATTATATCTTGAGTCCTACGCATTATCCTTGTGGTATTGCCAAAACATCTGAGTGATGTGTATACATATTCACAATGAAGATGGAAAGCCTTCTGGAGCCAACATCAAACAAGCTCCTGGTAGGTGGCATGTGAGATCTATTATATAGATCAACCATGTGACAACTGAACATAAACAATGGGGCGATTCAATCTCTTGAATCAATCCTGGTTCAGGTTATGGATTGACGGATACCTTTGAAAAACCGTTCATTGTGCTTAAAAACTCTTTTCTTTAGCACATCGACCGTGTACGAATATTTCAAATCAAAAGGTGTTTTATGATTGATAATTGATGTTCATTAAAACCTTCGTTGTATTGCAAAAACAATTTCTATTGAGCAATACACGATTGTTTTTCAAATATCTTTTCATCAATCAGTGAATTTCTATTCGCTGGTTCACTCACTCCGTGTTGTCTTCTTTGAGACGTTCCGGTTTGAGAACAACTAGAGCAGCTGCGAAACCCTGTCAAGGAAATTCTTCGGAATTATACCTGATCACAGGCAGTACTTGTACTGATCAACGGGGAACCATGGGTCGTGTACCTCAATTTAACGAAAGTGATCAAAGACACTTTCGTGCGATTTACTGCTAACTGTTGTATGCAGGTACGTCCTACATTTGCAGTTGATCAGAATGAAGCGGTCAATCCATAGCCGCATGCTCACTTAACACATTCATCTCAAAAGAAATCATGATTAGTGCATCAATGACTCTGATATTTTCACTCCATGCTTCTGCTATACTGCTGCCAATATCATGAATCAACAAAAGCTTCCGCTACTCTGATGAGAAGATATCATGATCCAGAATGTGAGCATGTCGGTCCGAAAGTCACAACATCACATAATACCAACACCACAATGGATGTCTCAGAGATTTTTGATTGCTGATGATCTCAAAAGCTGGCTCAAAATTATTATCACGTGGATCAGTAAAAGACCTCCACTTGGAGTAACCAAACATGCAATGTGAAGAATCAATAACTATGAGCTTAGGAGCAAAGGACTACATCAAGAATGCAAGAACAATTTTTAATGTAATATCTATTTGTATTCTATGTAATTTTGGTACATGATTGAGGTGACCTCCCTTAGGGGGTGATTGTTAGGAATTAGAAATTCCAGGTATTAAAGAGTCGGTCACCTCAAGTATATGTAATTGTTAGAAAGCTCGTAGTCGTAGTTCTTTTAAGTTAAGTAGTATTTAGTTAAGTAACACCGTGGAGGACGGATGTGACAACCCGTATTTTCAGGTCATTTCTCAGAACAATTCATGCCTTACAATTTCATCATTTATCGTAAACTAGTTTTGCGTGTTTCAAATTCGCGTAACTTTAATGGTTTAGCGGCGAATTCATGATCATATCATCACGGACATTTCATATAGACTAAGTTTAGTCTACATTTCATTAGCATCATTTTCATCATGTTAGTTCATTCATGATTTTTCATTTCACCTTAAACGCGTAAATTTCATATTAAATAAACGTTATCGCGTAATTAATTATTTTGAACAATTGATCCATTACTTCCAAAAATTATTCCAATATATTTTTATACTCATATTAAGTTTATAAAATAATATTATGAGTTTACCTAGTGTTTTAAATTTATTTTGTAACTAAATTGTTGTATTTATATAATTACAACGTTTTTCTTAAATTCGACACGATTATTATTATGTCACTCAAATTTTGCAAGGAATGTATTTTTATAATTTTTATGACCTAAAAATATTTTAACTTGACACGTAAAAATTTATTTTTATTCAACGCTACCCTAAATATTTACAAATGCTACAACTTACCACTTAACTCATTTAGATTTTACAAAAATCTTACAATACTTACACAATTACAATTAGAGAAGAAAAAAAAAAAAAAAAAAACATAAACTAAATATGAGTCACACCCCTTGTCGACACAAGGGGTGAATCATCAAGTGAATTACAAAATATCTCATACAAGTAGTAAACTAAGTTATTTTTCACTTCATTACTATCTTACTTTGCAAAAACCAAAGACTTATATCCATTTTCCTTTCTCTCAAAACATACGGCAGCCAAGGGACCAAAATTAAGGAGGATCATTCCAAGTTTTCAAGTCATTTATTTAAACACTAGTATCATTTGTTGCAAGGTTTTGTAATATAAACCTCAAGTGATTAGGAAAACCTTTTGTCCATTAAACCTCATCATATCACTAGTAAGCATTCCTAGTCATATTTTTATCTCATATTCATTTTTGTGGTCATATCATTTTATTGGTGAAACATGCAAATCTCATGATATTTATACCATTTTTAAGGTTTTTAAGGTTTTTATGTGCTAAATATATATAATCCATCCTATAATTACTCCTTGTTATATTTTAGTTTTGGTGATGTCTAGGAACCCATGACACCCTAAGAAGGTGTATGGTAGGATTAGAATAGCTTCGGAGTTGTTTTGAATGGGTTAGAATAGGTTTGGCGCGAGAAAAACTCTTTTCGACAAGTATAAATAAGGGTCTGATCTTATTTTGTATTTCTGGAAAATCCGACAGTAGGCACGAATTTTTGACCTTGATATTTAGAAAATATACTTTAAAACGAATCCGTGGCCGCTTGAACGGATTAAAACGGAGTTATAACGAAGAAGTTATGAATTTTTCAAGTTTGACGACGAAATATATATTTTCTGAAATTTCAGCAACCTATTTTAGTTTTGTACGAGTCAAAAACGAGTCCTAAGCTTTACAAATTATTTCGACTTTTTAAAAATATATTAGTATACTTTGATACGAAGCTAAGGACGTATAATACGTAGAAAACGGATTTGAAACGACTAAGATATACACGTTTTCATAAAATTGCCGTAACTATTATTTTTAGAAAAACTATATTATTTTTACGAGACAAGTGTTACGGTAACTAAAACGACCATGTTGAAGGCTATTTTTAACTATGACGTAGAACATTTTGTAACGAGATGTCCTCTAATAAAATTAAGATCACCAAGCATATTTTCCAAAACGACTAACCGTTTGTATAGCGGGGTTGTAATAAATTATTTATGGTTGCTTAAACTTTGCCGAAACTCACTTTTAAACAACATTTTGAACAAAATCACCATAATTAATCTCTATTATCTTTATGTTCGAGACCTCTATGACGAAAACTCATGTACTAAAACTTATAGATTTTGATACAAGCTTTCCAGAACCGTCGAGTTCGTTTCCTAACGTTCGACGTACACCATTTTACGACTAGCTTTTCGAAGCCATTTTTGTCACTTTCATGAAAATTCCGACGACATGATTTTACGACGAAAAGTTAAAATTTCACAATAAATCATTACGAAACCATTGTAGGATGACATTTTGACATAAATACTTGTAAAGTGATTTAAGAATGGTCAAGACGTCAAAAGAGTATTTTTCGACGATAAGTATTATTTTTCAAAACTCGCAAATGGTATAAATAACATACGAAATGCATGCATAACATTACATCATAACTCATTACATATCATATCATTCGTTATAGGTCCAGATTAAAGTATTCCGATATACCTCAGTGTACTCACTCTTGTCATCATACCAGTTTACCAAGTGAGTTTTCATAGCCCCGATTTATTCAAGTTTTACTTATTTCAAACCTACGGGGGAGAATACATTGCACAACATTTTTATTACGATACCAAGTATGTTAAATTCATTTACATTGCTTAAGTTACCACGTTGCCAGTTAAATGTCCCCATTTCATATGCATGAGCCGTTAATTTCCTAGAAGCGTGTGTGAGTGGATAGATCTATCTAGGGTGACACCTCCATCCGGGTTGGTGAATCCCAACTAGTCATACGGATGCATTTCATTCATAAACATTATTAGAGTTGTTTGGCAAGACACTCTGTTGGGGCGAACATCAGTCGGAGCTTCGGTATCATGCGCTTAAGCAATTGTAACATTATTTTGTGACATCATTGTCATACCTGATTTATACTTGTGGTAGTCGTATTAACATTTACATAAACCTATGAACTCACCAACCTTGTGTTGACACTTTTAGCAATGTATTTTCAGGTAACTAAGGTATTCACTTCATGGCATGCATTTGGACACATCATGGAGTCGCGGTGACGACGCGTCTCACTTGGGTTTTACGCACTTTAAAACATCGTTTGAATTGTAACAAACTTATTTCCGCACAAGTTGATTTTCATTTTGGGACCTATATTTTGTAAACTCTGATTATTTTATTAAATCAAACGACGTATTTTCCAAACGACACTTTAGGTCGTTCAATATAACTGTGATTGTGATGCTATGACAGTCAATCCCCAGGAATTCCATTCCGCTGCAAAACAGGTAATTTGGGGGTGTGACAACGGACGAGTCTTTACCCACTGTATGCCTGATCCACAGCCCGATGTGTGGCGTTTTATGTAAGACTATAAATACTCTCTACCTCCCAAGGTAGAGAGTTGGAGCTCATAATAATATCTTTCACTTTCTCTCACTAAGTTCCCTAAACCTCTAACTTTCTCTCTCTAGAATTCCATTCATACGCCACTTTGTGTTATGGTTTGATGTGTATGTGAAAACTAATATCTTACAGTTCTCTTGGAAGAGCTTTGGTGAAGATGTCTGCTAACTGGTATTCAGACCTCACAAAATAGAGTTCCACCACACCTTTTTCCACTTGTTCCCTGATCAAATGATGTCGAATGTCGATATGCTTAGCTCTTGAGTGTTGAACTTTATTGCATGAAAGAGCAATAGCACTTTTATTATCACAGTACAGAGGGATTTTGTTGAATACAAAGCCATAGTCAGTTAATTGAGATCTCATCCAAAGGATTTGAGCACAACAAGATGACATGGCTATGTATTCTGCCTCTGTAGAGGAAATAGAAGTAATCATTTGCTTCTTTGAAGACCAGCTCACAAGCTTATCACCCAAAAACTGAGCACCTCCAGACGTACTTCGACGAGTATCTTGACATCCTGCATGATCAGCATCTGCATAGGCTGTTAGTGACATACCAGTGTCCTTCGGGTACCAAAGTCCCATATTGATGGTTCTTTGGAGATACCGAAAGACCCGTTTAACCGCTTCAAGGTGCTTTTTAGTAGGCTTTGCCTGGTATCTAGCACACATGCAAACAGCGAACAAGATGTCTGGTCTACTAGCTGTGAGGTACATCAGGGATCCAATCATACTACGATATTTTGTTTGGTCTACCATGATCCCTGAGTGGTCCTCATCTAGTTTAGTTCGTTCAATCATGGGAGTGTCAACAGGGTCACTTGAATCAAATCCAAATTTCTTTAAGATCTCAGTTGCATATTTAGATTGATTTATGAAAATGCCTCTGGGACTTTGTGAAATTTGTAATCCCAAGAAAAATGACATTTGTCCCATCATTGACATTTGAAATTTTGAACTCATTTCATTTGAAAAACGGTCACACTCATTGGGGTCAGTCGAGGCAAAGATGATATCATCAACATAAATTTGAACATGAATTAAATGTTTGCCTGACTTCCTGGTGAACAATGTTGAATCAACTGCTCCTTTGCTAAATCCGGTAGATAGAAGAAACTTTGATAGTGTATCATACCATGCCCTTGGAGCTTGCTTTAAACCGTAAAGAGCCTTGTTCAAACGATAAACATGAGTAGGATGCTCTTGATTCACAAATCCTTCCGGTTGGCTGACGTAGACGACTTCTTTAAGATCTCTGTTCAGAAATGCCGTCTTTACATCCATCTGATAGACTACCATATTCTTACTAGCAGCATTAGCCAAAAAGATTCTGATTGCCTCGATTCGAGCAACAGGAGCAAAAGATTCTTCAAAGTCAATACCCTCCTCTTGACGGTATCCTTTAGCAACTAATCGAGCCTTGTTCTTCAACACATCACCATGCTCATCAAGTTTCACTTTGAAGATCCATTTTAGAGCAATAGTCATAGCACAATCTGGAGCAGGTACTAACTCCCATACATCAAGTCGATCAAACTCATGAATTTCTTCTTGCATGGCATTGAACCAGCTATCTTCATTCATGGCGGTTTTAACATCTTTTGGTTCGATCTTAGAGAGTACGGAGTTGAAGAAGCACCATAAGGCATCGGTTGCAAGTGGTTTCCGTGTGGATACTGGACGAGAGGGATTTCCAATGATGTTGTCTAATGGATGATCGTGAGTCCATTTTCTGAGGTGTTCATGTGGTAGTTGTTGAGGGACTGAAGTAGCAGAGTCGATGTCTCCTGAAGAAGATGGTTCTGATGAAGATTCAGGAGCAAATATGTTTTCAAATGGAGCATCTTCAGGAGTAGCAAAGGGATTAACTTCATCATTGATGCCAGACACAGTTCCATGATGTACATTTGAAGAATGATGATTTGTTGATGAGACTGAAGGATCAGCAGCAGGCGCTTCTTGACTTAATGATATTGAGACTGAAGGATTGACTTCATTCACAGGAATATGAGCAGCCTCTCTTGTAGGAATCGACACCTCATTAGTACTTGGCTCATAAAGTTTATCAAACATAGGATCAAACAATTTCTTTAAATCATCTTCAGATGGAGGTACATATGGAGTTGCTGGAGAAGAATTAGGTACAAGGGATGAACCAATGGGACTGTTTTGAAGAGCGGGTCCTGTACTGGATTGTCCAGGAGCCATTTGACCGGTCAGCTCATCAAACGTGACGTGAATTGTTTCCATGATATTTCAGGTACTCTTGTTGTAGATTCGGTATCATTTTCTGTTTGATGCATAACCTACAAATACTCCAATGTCTGCTTTAGCTCTAAGTTTGCCTAAATCTTGGCCCTCATTAGTTGGATAACACAATGCACCGAACACACGAAGGAATGAAAGATTAGGTTTTCTGTTGTGGATAAGTTCATATGGAGTTTTTCCATGAGCAATGTGAATCAGGGATCGATTCTGGGTGTAGCATGCAGTGGCGATGGCTTCACCCCAGAGAAACATTGGAACTTTTGAGTAAATCAGCATTGTCCTTGCGGCTTCCACAAGAGTTCGATTTCGTCTTTCAACTACACCGTTCTGTTGAGGAGTTCGAGGAACACTTCTTTGATGACTGATTCCAATACTTTCATAAAACTCACTAAGTTGTTTGTTAACAAACTCAGTTCCATTGTCTGTTAGGATGATTCTGACCGTTTTGTTAAGACGAACCTGCAGCTGTTTTATGAGTTTGATGATGATATCTGGAGTTTCATCCTTTGTCTTTAAGAACTTTACCCAGGTGAATCTAGAGAAATCATCAACCACAACTAACACATATTTCTTCCCAAAGATATTCTGCACTCTCATGGGTCCACATAAGTCCATGTGAATTGTATGAAGAGCTTCTGTGACAGAGTTAGTAGATTTGGGTTTATGGGCATACTTCTTGCTTTTTCGCAATTGGCATGCTGAACAAAGATGATCCTTTTCATACTTAAGTCTAGGTAAACCTACAACTAAGTCCTTTCTGGAGAGATCATTGATGGTGCCGAAGTTCAAGTGATTGAGACGACGATGCCATAACCAAGACTTTGTTTTTGAAGCCTTTGACAATAAGCAAGTTGGAGAAGACTTCATCATATCTTCGATAGAGATGGTGTATAGATTTGAACCACGTGAACCTCTCAAAAGTTCCTTACCATCAAGTTCTTTAACGAAACAAGTATGTTTTCTTAAGGCTACTTCTAGATCAGAATCGTAGAATTGACCAACAGAGAACAGGTTATGACCAAGACCTTCTACATAATATACTCTGGAGATAACACTTTTACCAACAACATAATCTCCATAACCCATAATTGCACCGAAATGATCATTCCCGAATCTAACTGTCCCGATGAATTTGCTCACGAAGTTCATGAGCCGCGACCGGTCGCTAGTCATATGCTTGGAACAGCCTGAGTCCAGGTACCATAGAACGATTTGAACGATCTGCAGTTGAACACAGACAAGAATGGATAACTGGATAATTGGGATCCCCATGCAAGAATGGGTTCCATTTGGTTAGTAACAATGGTTGGAACACCCACATCAGAAATAGAAGCATTCATATTACAAATTGAATCAATGGAGTTATTATGAATAGATGCAGTACTAGTGTCCGTATTTGCCCTATTTAAAGTATGTTCACTTCTTAAGGGAATAGTTCTACCAGTAGGCATCCATTTTCTAGTAGGCATTGTCTGATTAACCTTATGGCCAACTGGTATCCATTGATAACCTATCTTACTAAATGTTCTTCCTGTGGGCTTTCACTGTTTTCTAACTTTCTTTCGCCTTTGCCTTTTTGCCTTCTTAGCATGATATTTTGCATTAACAGAGTTAATTAGGGATTTGACAGCATTAGACAAGACATTCACACCACATTCATGATTAGAAACAGAATTCAAGCAGACATCATTACAAGGTTTGCAAATAGTATGAGAATTTGAATTAATTACAGTACGCCTATGGCTAATACTAGAATCAACACGATTCATTTTATTCGGCTCAAACTTAAGGTTCCTAGGTTGGTCTTCTACTCTCTTCCAATGCACATTCTTAGCTTGCGAGGTCCTGTCATTCCTTGTATTATCTTGAGACTTTGACCCGCTTGCTTTAATGTCACTGATTACTCCTGTAGAGGGAATGGGAACATTAGTTAGTTTTGCTACTCTTTGCTTCTCCTGTTTAGATGTGCTGGGATCTGAACTACATGCAGGCACACTAAGGTTCACTTTCTTAACACTAGAAGTGCTGGGATTTGTAATTCTAGAAGGCACACAAGAGTTCGCTTTCTTAGCTTTAACAGATCTGGAATCTGAACTACTTGAAGGCACACTAAGGTTCACATTCAAAACATCGGGCATCGAATGGATATTATACTTGGCACTAGGCATCGAACACGGAATCAAAGGATTAAATCTCTCACCTAAGGACTTAGGGCATATTGTGATTAAGCATTCTAGAATTTCTTGAAATCGTTTGGCATATAAGCATGCATGCCCAATTGCATTGTCAAGTGGTTTCTCTAACTTATCTTCTTCAACAATCTCACTGAGACATTCTAGACAATCCTTAAGGGATGAGAAATATGTTTGAATAGCAAGTTTGTTATTCCTGAGATGAGGGGGGACATATTTCACAGACAAAGCATATTTATTACAAGAGTGAACCTTTGATACACCATTCTCCCCATTCGTTATTTTTGTTACGAGTGACCTTTATTAATTCAAATAACTCATTGAAATGACGTTTAATCTTTTCATTTTCTTCTAGAAAACTTTCGTTTTCCTTTTGTAATGCATTTACTAAGTTTTGAAGATGAAACGTTTGAGAATTCTGAGAATCTAAAGGAGGAGGCATTTGGGAGCCTGTCATATTGTTCTTTTGACCCTTTAATTGAGAGATTTGGGCTTTCAACTTTCTGATCGTGTTGCAATGAGCTTGAATCTGTTCATCACGTTTGTTAATTTGAAAAACTGCATCAAACTATGGAGCATCTGAGGATGTCTTGATATTTGAAGTTTTGACATTTTCTTTAAGATGTTGATATTTTAGTTGTAAATTAAAATGCTCAGCCTCTAGTTTAGAAAAATGTTTAACCAAATTGTCGTGATCATCCAGTTCAATTTTCTCATTTAGTTTAGAATTAGTCTTTTTAAGCTCAATGACACGATCATGGGAGACTTTCAGGGCAACAGATAATTCATGAAATTGGGAAGCATTAATAGAACAATTTGTAGCAGTGAAAAACACATCTTGAGCAACACATTCAGTAATAAGAGTCTCATTTAATGTATGTAAGTTCTTCCTCTCAATCTCATTATATTTTAGTGCACGCTCATAGTCACTAACCTCAACAATCATAGCATCAAACTCCTTTTCCATTTCTTTAATGTCTAAGTTCATTCCTTTTTTAAGACTTTCAAAATGATCTTTTAGTTGTTTAAAGAAAGGCATGACTTCAGTTAAATAACATTATTTTGTTTGCTCAAAACCCCTTTCCCCTTCAGTTATACCAGTGGGTGTGATCATTTTATTACAAGTTTTCTCAAAATCAACAAATAGTTGAAAAATACCATATTGACTGATTAAGGTCTTGCTTTTCGTGGCAATAGTCCTAGGTACTAAATGCATTGGTGTATTTAGAGGATACACAGTCGCTGAAGGCATTTTCCTAAAGGGAGGGTTCATTACAACAAGATTCTCTGCTTTTTGCTTATCTAAATCCTTTTTCCAGAACACTTGTTCGGGTGTTAACAATGTCTGAGGCTTAAACATGTTCAAGGAAATCCAATTTTCCTTCTTGTAATCATGGGGTGTGATCTTTATTTTCTTCTCTTTACATTTAGGATCATCTAATTTCTTGTACATCTTTTCCCTAGTGACTTCATCTGATTTCTTATCTTCCTCAGTGCACTCAACGCAACTAGGTTTCTGTCTAGGTTTAAGGATTTCATTGCCATCATAAAGAACCTTATGAGTATTTCTAGCCTTTTTAATGACCTCTGGATTTGGTTCCTCAACAAGGGGAATGCTATGCTTAGTGATTAAGTGAGCAGTCTGAATGGTATTTCCTTGTACGTAAAACTTATTTTCAAGCTTGTTTTTCAAGGTTTTTAGATTAGAAAAATCATTCAAAAGTTTTGATTCCTTAGCACTGAATTCTTGCTTAAGCATTTTAACATTTTCTTGAAGTTCTTGCTTTTGCTTAGCAGTTTTAGAAAGCTTTTCTTGTAAGGAGTTTAACTCTTGTTTTAATACTTCTTCTCTAAACCTACTTTTTCTAATAGTTGTACGCATTTGGTCATCCATTTCCTGCTCACGGGTGGTCAACTCAAATTTTGCACGTTGTTCATAAATAGCAACACGTTCTTTATAGGCATTTAGTTCAGAAATTACAGAATCATCAGGGGAACATGCAGTGAATTCATCAAAAACATAATCATTATTGACTGCAGAAGATGCATCACTTGGTACAATCTCACTTTCACTTTGTATCACATATTGATCATATGGGACAACATTGATATTACCCATATTTTCAATATCTGATTCAATAAACACAGTTGATTGTACTTCGTTATGTATCTTTTGCTCATCAACTTCATCGTATAATTTTAATACCTCATAGATGAGTTTGTCTTTGGATGGACGAGCTTGTGGTGATGAAGAGACTTTAGGAGAGACCATTGGAGAAATGCTAGCCATGAAGATGGTTTGTGCAGTGGGTTCTTCATCAACATCAGAGTCGTATGCATCACAATCAGCTACTTGAAAGGCATTCTGATGATTATGGCCTATCTCCTGAATTGGTTTCTCATCCACATCTGCATCATATGTCTTAGCATTTCCCTCAGCCAAGAACAACAACTCCTCTTCATCCAAAGCTGCACCATTATCCTGAGCTTGCACAAGCAACATCTTATCCCTGAAATACTCGGCATTCTGAGGGCGTTTTGGTGATGCGCAGTTCCTTGCAATGTGTCCCTCACCTCCACAATTATAACATTTGATTGGCTTTGCTTGACCCTGATTTCCATTCCTTCCTCTATTCTGATTTGCAGCATAACCTCTACCAGCTCCACCTCTTGCTTGTTTGTACTGTCGTTCTTGAACTGGCTGCACCATAACCTTCCCATCTCTGACAGTGGCTTGATTATGTAGATTGGAAGCAGTTCTGAGATTGTTGTTGGTGTGTGGAAGAGAGTTCATGTTTTGACTAATCAGAAGAGCTAGTTGATTAATGAAGTTTCCCACGTGTGCATCAGCATCAGCTTGTTTGAACATAGGATCAGGAATGAGTTTATGATTACCATTACCCATAGGTATGACTTGTGAGGCTTTGGTTGTGATTCTGATGTTTGAGTAGAAAGCCGTTGAATCATTCGATGAGCTTGTCTCTCCCTGGTTGGTTTTGAACTGATCAAGAATCCTTTTTTCAAACATGGCATGTCTCTCATTTTGAAGAAGGAAGGCATAGAGTTGCTCATAGTTTGTATTCTTCAAACCTTTAGTGAGCTTCACAGAAGTGACGAATTTGTGCCATTCGGGATTCATGTTGTATACAAACTTAGAGTTCAGCTGAATGTTAGGCATAGTCATTCTGATGTTCCTCATGTCATTCACCAGCTTATGAAATCTCACATAGTACTCATAGACACTCTCATCTGGTTTCATCTGGAAGTGCTCAAATTCATCATACAGTTGTGATTCTCAGTCTTCAACAGTTAGCTCAGAACCAGAAAGAAGCATCTTGACATTATCCCATACAGCTTTTGCCTCGGTATTGTGATTGATAAGGCTTTTGGTAGACCTTGCAAAATAATGTTAGAAGCTCGGATATCTGCATCGAATCTCTTTTTCTCCTTATCATCAAGCTCATCATACATCTTTGGTCTGTCCATTCCATAAATCAGAGTTCCATCTTCAGCAGTATCAAGAACATCTCTAGTAGTCTCAACTCGGTAAGGTCCTTCATCAATGGATTTGAGAATGTTAACCCCATTATCTTTTCCAAGACAGTACAATCTGATTCGTTGAGCCCAAGAGTCATAATCAGTTATGTCAAGCATGGGTGGACGAGTATCTGAGCCAGCAGCTTGAACATCCTCGACAACAGTGGAGATGATAGTAGGAACGTTGGTAGACATGTTAACAGATTACACGGGATTTTATAACTCTATGATTAAACCAGGAAATAGATTCTTTCACGGGATTTTACTAAATCAAGAGAAAACCGTATATAAGAAATCACCCAAGTCGCTAGGAAATCTTGAACCAAGTCGCTAACTACTAAGTCGCTATGATCCCAAGTCGCTATAATCCCAAGTCGCTAACACACAGTCAAGTCGCTATATTACAACTCGCTAAGATTCAAGTCGCTAGCAAAATTTTGACAGCAATTCGCTAAGATCCAAGTCGCTAAAATGTCAAGTCGCTAAATAGCAACTCGCTATGCACCAAATCGCTAACACCAAGTCGCTAACGAACAAAAGTACAAGTCGCTAAAGTACACCAAGTCGCTACCCGTAGTGGAGAATCCACTAAGTGTACTGTTTGTCGGCTTGTCTCACTAGACAAGTCGCTAACCCTAAATCGCTAGCAACTCAAACTGCAACTCGATACCAAATTGTAAAGGAAGTCGCTAACAAGAAAAACACTCTGTGGGTCAAGTCGCTAGCTAGAAAAACTCACAAACATCACTTTTCAATCCAAAAACAATCCAACCATGATGATTCAAGCTTACCAAATCAAAACCTAAACACTTGTGATGATTTTAAACACAAAAGTACTAACAAAATCCAAACTTTAACACAAGAAATCACCCAAATGATGCAAAAGCCACTAAACTTTTTCAAACTCAAAAACCACCTAAAAACTACTAGAAATCCAAAGATATGTAAGAGATGATCTAACTATGGCTCTGATACCAATTGTAGGATATTGGATTTCACATACACATCAAACCATAACACAAAGTGGGCGTATAAAGGTGAGTTCTAGAGAGAGAAAGTTAGAGGTTTAGGGAACTTTAGTGAGAGAAAGAAAATTCTTATTATGAACTCCAACTCTCTACCTTGGAAGGTAGAGAGTATTTATAGTCTTACAATAAAACGCCATACAACGGGCTGTGGATCAGGCATACAGTGGGTAAAGACCCGTCCGTCCTCCACGGTGTTACTTAACTAAATACTACTTAGCTTAAATGAACTACGACTACGAGCTTTCTAACGATTACATATACTTGAGGTGACCGACTCTTTAATACCTGGAATTTCTAATTCCTAACAGTTATTGTTAACCTTTTTAACTTGAAAGGTCCTTTTTCCTGTTTGTGCAGATTTTACAAAGCTTGTTTTGGTATTTGCACTTTTAACAGATGACTTAGGGTGAGCAGTGTTAACAGTTTTTGCAGTGGCAAATGTTTTGAAGCCACTTCTAAGTTGAACTGCTCTTGGGACCATGTTGCAATTAGAACTAGGGTGTACATTATGTTGATATCTATTAGACTCCACCCTTTTATTCCCATAGACTACCCTTCTCCCAACATGATAGTCACAATAAGCATGTAAATGATCAAAACTACCACAGATATAACATGCCTTATTGTTCATCACAAAATCACTACCTAGTTGTTGAGATTTAACAAGATTCCAACTTCTCTGGTTACCACTAGGAGCTGTAGGCTTGTTCCTATACATCTCAGCATACTTTACATATGGTCTAGGTTTATTAACTGGTTTCCTAGGTTCCTCTGTAACAGTATTAGAAACTTTTGGGAGAGAAGTCTCTACTTTCTTTTTACCATTCTCATCAACAACTGATGAGTCACTAGCACTCTCAAAAACATCATTTTCTAGCTTACTCTCTTCCTCACTCTTCACAACTGTGTTCTTTAAAGGACCATATTCTCTTTCAAGATCCTTAAAGTCTTCTATGCCAGTATGAGCTAAATCTATACCTGGAGGTGATGGAACACCTCTTAGTGGTGGTGGCACTGTATTATAACCCAGACCAGACTTAGCTTTATTGTATATTTGAGCATTCCAAATTTTATCAATTTGCTTAGACCGATGATAACATGTGTCTAAAGTTAAATTGACATTTTCAGTTTTCTTTTTAAGTTTATCAAGTTCCTTTTGGTATGCCTCATTCACAGCTGTAGTAAACTCTATCTCTCTTCTAATGAGAATCATATCATCATTATATTTTAACTCATTAGCCTGATAATGCTCTATTTGTTTTTCTAAAACTACCATAGCTCTCCTAAGATTAGACACAGTATAATTAGCATTATATAACTCTTGTCTTTCATTAGAGTATAAGTCATTAAGCCTTTCTACTTCTTTAGCAGCCCTACAAGTTTTAGAACAACTATCAAAGTTTTGTACCTCAGAATCAGAAAAAGACATAAGAGCAACTTCAGCAGAAACAAGAGCAGCATCAGTGTGTTCTTCTTCAAGATCATCAGCCATGAAACTCCAATCATAGCTCACACCATCAATAGCCAACATTGCCTTTGGTTCTTCCACAGTTGGTCCCTTCTTTTGCTTGTACCATGTAGACCTGTTGTCCTTGGTCTTTGGTCTTCTACATTCTCTAGCAAAATGTCCAAACTTGTGGCAGTTAAAGCATTCCACTTTCTTCTTATCAAATCCTGCAGTATCATCACCATTAATGTGGATAGGCTTGCCAGTCTTCTTGTAGAATTTCTTAGCCCTCATGCTAAGAAGAGCTATCTGCCATTTTATATCCATCTCCTCCAAGTCATCTTCATCGATTTGCTCTATGTCTTCATGAGTTAAGAGAGAGCCATCAACTTGTGTGGAGATAAAAGCATAAAAGGTAGGATCTCCAATACTAGCAACCTTCTTCTTTGATCCTGCAGTGGCAATATTCACATTGCGAGTGGAAACTTTAGAACCTACAGTGGCAATATCATCATCACTTTCATCATCAGAAACATCACTGTCAACAGAGGTTGACAACAATGCCAAGCCACTAGAGCTTGTACCAAGTTTCCCTGCCTTCTTTAATCTTTGCTCAATTAATTTGAAGTTGTTGTACAGATCATTGAGCTTCATTGTTTCAATGTCTGTTTTGTTTTCCCAAACAGTGACATTTGTTTGAAACTCTGAAGGTAAACTTCTTAAGAACTTCAAATTGAGGTCTTCCTTTTCTACCTCAATGCCAAACACAGTTAGCTGTGTAACAATCTTCTGAAGCTTGGTAAAAATGCTATCAAGTGAGTCATTACTTGAAGCAGTAAAGTTTTCATAGCTTTGCTTCAACAATGTCTTTTGAGTCTTCTTAGTAGCATCATTACCACCAAACACAGAGCAAATTTCTTCAAATAATTCTTTAGCAGTCTTAAACTTGCTGAATGCAATGATCTGATCTCTGGGAAGAGTAATCAGTAATAGACTTCTAGCCTTAAGATCATTCTTCCTCATTGCCTTTTCAACATTGGATTCAGGCACTGAAACTTTCACAACATCTGTTTCTCCAACCTTCACTGTACTAGTCACGGGCTTGAAAGAATCACCAAGTTGAATGATCTCCCATAGAGCATAGTCCTGTATGAGGAAGTATTGCTCAATCAATATCCTCCACAGCTCAAACTCATAAAGCTTAAGCTTAGGGAGTCTGGGTGTAGAAGAAGAGTTTGATTGGTTGTTTTCCATCTCCATTGAACTGAGTGAGTGAGTTAAGCAAATTCTTTATATCTTCTAAAACAAAATACCAGAACCTTCGCTCTGATACCACTTGATGGATCTGGGACACTCTCCTTGTGTCAATGATATTTTGTATAATATTATCAAGCAAGCGGAATTTACTTAAGTAATACTTAGAAGACGAATTATATGATGTATGAGAATAAACACAAGTTAACACAAAACTCAAGCTCCAATATTATTAATGAAATAATACGAGTGATCTAGACTTATCACTAGGGTTACACCTTGAAGCTTTCGTAGGTAATCTTGTAATGTAATACGTGATATGTTATATCTAAGACAATAACCTAGGATCTCCTTTTATACAACAAGGAGTCCTTTACAAGATAAGTATAAAGTTAACATAATAGAATATACACACAATCTATTCTATACTTATCTAGACGCGTTTAACCTTATCATAAACTAATAGCAGTGGTAATAAAGAACTTGCAGTCGGAACACGTTTCCACTGCTAGTGTTAAACCAAATAGTGTAAACCACTACTATCCGTGGTAACGGATTATTCCCAACAGGAAAGAACGCACGACAAAATCCTTAGTCAACTCAAGTCTAGTGACATCCGCCGCATGCGACAATATCCGCACACAATCAACATACTAGACTGGGGGGGACTTGATGACATATAGTATGTACAACAGGCCTACTAAGCCCAAAACATACTCTACGCCCACTTTAGGCTCAGGCCCAATGACTGCAAATCCTGGACTAAGGTCGAACAATCACAAACCTTGGGCCAACAGTAAGCCCAATGACTAAATTGGCTACGGCCCATGCCTTGGAATGTGCGCAAGGTACATAACGGGCTGAACCTTCAACCGTTAGGCCTCTCACATCTGCATCCGAGATTAACAAGGAACCCTTGTCCATCAAGGGTCCGGCTCTGGCGACTAACCAGTATATGCGATAATTTAGGAAGCCCCAGCGGCAAACCTCGCTTATAAAAGGGGCTCTAATCCCCATACAAGGTACAACAACTTTCTCTCTCATAATTACACACACATACTTCTACTTTCCCTCTCAAGAATGTATACTTACTCTCACGTCGGAGTCTAATTGTGGGGCCCGTCCCCACGGTAAGACTAACGGTTTACCTTTCTTGTGCAGGGATCTCATTCAAACTACTTGAATTAGTACAAGATCAACCCACCGAAGGTTTACTGGCCCAGTCCAGTAAGCTACGTCCAGACCTTCTATAACCCATCGTACATATTTTAGTACAAACAGAGGCCAATTCACCAGCTGAAAATGTTTCCACACCCATTACGTTGCGAGTGGACAAAGGATCAATGGAGGAATTGTAAACATCGA
Organism: Chrysanthemum seticuspe; assembly: GCA_019973895.1. Taxonomy (NCBI): domain Eukaryota; kingdom Viridiplantae; phylum Streptophyta; class Magnoliopsida; order Asterales; family Asteraceae; genus Chrysanthemum; species Chrysanthemum seticuspe. The sequence goes on from BPTQ01000004.1 coordinate 114,649,728, forward strand.
CAATAGACAACCGATAACCATCAAGGCATTTTCTAACCTGATCAACCCTCATTTGAACAACCTCGAAAGAGCAAGACAAAGAGCTGTTGCCAACAATAACATTACTACCCTTATCATAAACAGGGACAATGAGTTGTTCAAGATCCGGCTGTAACCCTGCAATCATGGGAGCATTCGCGGAAGGCTCATCAACATGGAGAAGGTCCATAACTTCAGCAATACCGGCATTCTTGCTAGACTTAAGCACGAAAAGCAAAGAAAACTCCACATTTTCAAGGGCCCTCACAGCGGAAACATAGTGATCTTCTGCAGAAGGATTATATGCAGCAAGCTCCACAAGCTCTCTTTTCTCCTTACCATGAATAATACCCACAGCTAAGCCTTCTTGCATACCCTTATCAACGGCATGCTCAATAACCTTGCCATTGCCGCAGTATACTCTGGAGAGTTTAAGCACTTAAACACAAGGAGGCTCATACCGTTCCTCAATAACCAACGACGGCTAGATAATAGTGTAAGGAATCGAGGATAAAACTCCTCATCAAGATGACTAGCCAGGGCATACAAGTCAGCAACGGCCGAATCAACCTTCCGCATAAGTCCGGCCACCTTAGCATCCTGAATCTTACAAAATTCCTCCTCCAAAGCAGCAAAGGATGGAGCTCGACTGCGGAGCTCAGAACATGACTCTTCCAAAGCCCGTACCTAAAAACAAAACAAAGTTAAAAAAAAAGGGAGAGAAAAAAGGAGGGGGCACGGATGCACACCTGTCTGGAAAGACTAGAATTCTGAGACTTAAGAACAACAATCTCATCTCTCAAGGAAGATGACTCAAAATCCTTAGCATCGAGAGACGATTGGAGCGTTGCCACCTCGGCTCGAAGAGAGTTTCGTTCTTCCTCAAGTGCAGAACTCTGGTTCTTCAAAGATGAAAGCTCTGCAGCAGAAGCTACTAAAGATGCAGTAGCAGAGGATGTTCCAGAAGAAAAAGAATTGGCAACCTCAGACTTCAGAGTCGAAATCTCATCATCCTTACTTGCCAACAAAGAAAATAAGCGTTTCCGCTCCATAGCATTATACTCTAAATGCTGACGGACTTCAGAACTAAAGCACAGTTGTCGCGCCACGGCAACATTGAACTCACCCAGGAGACGCTCATACCCCATATCACGGATAGAGAAAAAAGGGCAGGAGGAGTAAACTCGTCCACCATAGAACGACACTCATCATCATCATCAAGAAGTGAACTCTTGGCAACATTCCACTTCGGAATATGAACACTAGATAAAGAGCTAGAGTCCGGGTCATCAACAGTCCGAATGTCCTCAGCCGGGACATCAAGACCTGAAAGGTCATCAAGAATCGGATAAACACTACCAACCGGAGAAAGGCCACCTGGAAGGGAGGCAGGAACATTAACTTGACCCTTCCCCTTCCCAATAGAATAAGCAGCAGTAATGACGACATCCGTCATAACAGGCGTAGGAGAACTACGAATAAGCAAGTGAAGAACAAGTAAATAAAAGGGAGAAGAGACAAAGAAATAACGAAAAATAAAAGCATAAAAAAACAAACCTGGAAGCAGAACCATCAGGATGGAGCAAACCAAAACCAGATTCAGTGGGCATCCTAGCTTCATAAAGGGGGTAATTGATAATAAAGGAGAAGAAGAAGAATGAGTGGGCAAAGCATTTAAACAATATTCAAGAGTTTGAGAAATTTGAGCTAGCAACTTCTTAATTGACTCTGAAGACTTACGACCAGTAGAGGCCCTACTAGAATCGTTAAGGTCGCTCCTTGCCTTTATAGGGGGATGAACGAGGTTGATACCAAATTTCCTCCTCTTCCTACCAGAACCAGAAGCCACCCCACTGTCAAAACAAATATCAGAACCTGAATAATCAGGTCGCGGAACAACACCACCAGATGATTGAGAAACTCCAATTCTCGAACAAGCAGCTACACGCTCAACTTCACCAGAGGAAGGAGGAACAAGAGAGACAGTATGACCTTCGGTCAATTTTAGCAAAGGAACTTCATCATCCTTCCGTGGCCGAGTATCAACAAGCAATTCCATCGGGTTTTTATTCTTAACCAACGACAACAAATCCATAGCTGCAGCAAACAGACAAAAAAAAAGAAACATAGATCAGAAGAAAATCAAGATAAAGTAGTAAAAGGAAAAAACATAGATATGGTATACCCACCCCGATTCTCTTGATCATAAAACACGGGATAAAAGTCATTGCCCAAAGTGTAATTACGGCTCAACCCAACCAAACAAAGGAAAGGTTCTGGAAACTTAACAAAAGAAGAAGTATTGGTAACAAGGGAGGCAACATGTTCAATATTAAATTGAGTATCCTAGGGGTGGCATCCTTAGGAAGACGTCCACTAACGAAGAAAGGATGAATAGAAGGACAAGCAAACGAGTCAATCCAGAAAAAGTGCTCGTTCCAACTTTTAAGGCAATCAAGGGGCTTGGTATAGAAAACACCAAAGCTATCAGCACATTTACTAAAAGAAAGCCAGCCATGGCTGCGAGACAAGACATAAAAGCACCTAAACAAACCAACTGAGGGTTCAATACCAAGTGCAAAACAAAGAATTTCAAATTGAGAAACCTTAGCAGCACCAATAACGGAAAGCTGTGAGATATGAATGCGATAGTAGTCAAGTATCGAAACAAGGAAAAAGGACAAGGGAAGGCGGAAATTAGCAAACTCAAAGAAACGGGTGTAAACACCGATCTTTCCATTTGGCGCTTCATGAATACTTTTGTCAGGATCAGGCAATTTCGGATGAACAAAGCTCGGAAACGAATAATCAATACAGAAACAATCAAGCGCCTTCCGGGATAATTTAGACTTGGTAGAAGAAAAAGTACCCATAATGTAAAAAGAAAAAGGGAATCTAGAACCTAACCTGACTGCGGAACATGGAAAACAAATACATCAAAAGTAAAACCAGATTGAAGAATAGCGTTCGCAACAGAAGAGAAGTAAAAAGAAAAAATGGCTAAAGCCAACATATGGGGTATTTATACAAACGGAATGACGATTAACTAAGAAAACCCTAAGGGAGGACACGCGTCCAAAAAACAATCTAATCCAACAGTCAAAATCAAAGCCACACGGATAAGGATGGTAGAAGACCAAGGGCCCACGAGGTCAAATCAACCAGAACAGGAAAGCCGTAAAACGCCCACGTTGTAAAAAACACTTCCCAAGGAAAGGGAGCGTCAAAGGCACGCTTCGAGAATGCGGAAGAAAAATCGACCCTGTTAATATAAATAAACCGTAAAAACATTTATTAATATTTAGCGCTCTCTTTGTATTTTGTTGATAACAAATATAATGTTATCATAAGTAAAATTATAAGGATACATGTTATTTTTATAAAGCATTTACATATAGTCATTCAATACAAATTGTTGTAATAAATCATTTGTTGTAATAGTATATTAGGATGGGTAAAAATCATAACCCATGGAGCATATCCATAACCCATGGTATTGACCCATATCCATTTGACTAGATGCATTGCATCTATTAGATACATTGTATCTAATGAAATACCCATGGACCAATCCATAACCCATGACCCATAAACAAAAAACCCATGGGCAAAGAGGAGCGTCCCACGGATCCCTGGCTTTACACTAGACGGATCCCTTAAGGGAGGGATCCGTGGAACAGTGGCAAGATTTTGCCTATAAATAGAGAGCCATTTCTTCATTTCTCTTCACCCCTCTTCTTACTAACTCTCTCATATACTCTTACTCTCTTCTAACAAAAGATCACTTGATCTAGAGAGTTGTTCTTCTTCTTTCATTGTGATTTTCATATAGGTCCTTCTCTAAGGCGAGATCACGAGCTTACTACAAGTCATCCAAGCAAGGGGTCCTTGATTGATTTTGTAGCCACCTGTAAAATTTCAATATTTTAACCTTCATGTCAATAAACTAGATTGTTTATCAACATTTACTTGATCTAAATTGAGCATTTTAGCATGTACATTTCTTTTTCTTGCATAAAAATGTATGCATCTCTGAGTAGTTTTATTTAATCATGCCTGATATTTATTGATAACAAAACAGTCTCACAAGAAATTTTCTTGTCTTACGAGTCCGCACGCGTACCAGTATAATAAAAGAAAACATGAAAAATAAAAACGAATTAATAAAATCGGAAATTACATCATCATATCCGTTTATTTAAAACGTGTCCAAAAATATAAGTAATTAATATAATTTTTCCGTTTGAAGTTATACGTTTATGAGTAAAACAGTGGGACGCAAAATACTCTTAGTATCAAATAAAATACACAAAATAACAAATACTACTACATTTTACAAAAATAAAAATAAAATTTAACCTATCCTTATCCCAAATAACCCCACGCCCCACTCACCTCATAAAATGTTATCACCCCTTTCTGTTTTCCTCAGAACTCACGCCCCACTTCTGCTTCCCCCTCATCCCTAATCGCTCTTCTCCCTCTCTCTACCTCCATAGTACACGCTCCTTTCTTCCCCAAAAGGAGTAAACCTCCCAAACTACTTTCCCACCTCACAAAGTCAACCCGAGCCAATACTTGAACCCACTCTTGGCTCTTTCCATGGAAGAAATCGACAAGGCTCAAGGTCCCCATTGTCCTTCTTGTCTCTATGGGCCACGACTTGAAGATAACACCAAGGAAAGCCACGTGAAGACCTGCGCATCATGGAGATGTTACCCAAAAGAAGCCCTTTCTCATCTCCTAGACCAAAAAGTGGTGTCATAAGCTACCCAAACTTCTCCCTTATAATGTCCTCAAATGATCGAGGGTTTTCACACAAGTCTACTAACTCTCACCAACACAAAGGGTTTGAATTGAAGAAGGAATATATGGGTTTCTTGATTCGAGTATAGGGTGGAAGTCGTGTGAATCCCCTGGTCTTCGACGGCATCATAAGGTTTCATGATTCCCTCATCTTAGCTTTATTTTGATTCTTGTTGTATTATTAATTTTGGTTTAAACTTGTTATTGAGTTAAAAGGGGTGAAACCCTAGTCGACTCATAACTATTTTAGTGGATTAATTATTTCTTTTCGTTATTAATCGATATATACACAAGTTGGAAATCATTCCTTGTTACTAATAATCGATTAATCGGCTGAAGAAGTGTTTAGGATTGAGTCGCTTATTGTGTTTTCTTTTCTTTCTCGCCTTGTCGAAACATCTTATCGAAAATGAAAGATATAAAGAAGGTAGAAATTGAACTAATAACCTAAATTGGTCAAGAGGCTTTTTGTCGAGAATTGTTCTAATAATAATTAGTTTGGGTAATTTGGTTTTGTTCAAGAAATTATTGTGAGGAATGGTTTGGTTTGGGAAGAAATTTAAGACTTGTGTATAGCTTTTCATTTGAAACCCATTTGGCTTATTGGCTTAAGAAGTGCTTGGTTGTGATGTAGCTCATTTCGACACTAGCAGTAATGTTCTTTTCAAACCTTAGGTTGGGTGAAATGTTAAAATCTACTATCGATGTTGGGTTAGCCTCATTTATACCCATGTTCGAAATCCAGTAAATTTGGTCATAGTGTCCTCACTAAATGTAAGTCTAGAGTAAAAGAAACACAAGTAGTAAAAGGGGTAACCAACTTGACGTGTGTATTCTTGGCTCGTCGGGAGTTTCTCTTTGTTGCGACAACCCCCCTAGAGGTCTCGAATTCGAGCCTCATGGTGACCAATCTTCATTCGAGTCCCTCTACGGGTGGTAGTATGCCAAACTATTATTGTTTCCCTCGTTGTTAAACACGACCCTAACCAAAAATAAAAACTGCACTAGTAACTAGAAAACTAAGCTTTCCCTTCATTTTTGAAAACATGTTTCAGTATTGGGTCGTGTAGTGGGCTGGTATTAAAGCCCATCAGGGCAAGATGTTTACTTTTTGTTTTGGGCTTACAAAGGAGTTCGGCCTAAAATGTGTCAAGCCAAATAAAAGGGTAACTTGGCGTTAGTTTACTGCTACCCAAACAAGAGTATAAAAACTTTCTTTTTTTTGAAATATATAACTTGCAAAGGAGAGTCAAACAAGAATTTCATAATACTAATTATAACAAAAATCCTCATCCTAATAGTGTCACGATTACTTGTCTTCTTCGATCCTCCTCACGCCTCGTTCGCGGCTCACTCGTATACTTATTCCCGACTCATTTACTCCCATTTTATTTTAAGACATGATCTCTTTCTCTAAGCATATATCATAGTAACCACAATTAAACCTTTTCAAAATCTTTAAACCTATAAGACATGTAACCAAATTTTAATCTTGAATGATCGGTTAATACTTCGTACTAAACAAGATTTATCTTATCATACCCAAATTTTCTAAAAGATCATTATAGCATATAAACGAAAAATATTTTTAAACCCTTATAATAAAACTATTGCTTTTATACTTTCTCATTTAGCTATAAACATATATACTTTAAGTGTCATCGATATAATTTAAATACGTCTACTATTTACTTTTGATATTTTGTTTCATACATCGGCTTTCGGTTACGACAAGCCAAAGACTCATTCGTTTTAATACTTTTTATTTTCGTACGTGTATACTTAAGCACTTCCATGAGCCAAAGCTAGCCAATATTTATCAAACTACTTCAAACTTGAATAACACCACACAAGTAACGATAATATAAAACTTTAACTTCTTAACCATTATCGAGTCGAATATAAAAATAGAAACTAAAGTATGGTTATATTAACTATAGGTCGCTTGACGGTACTTCGTACAACTACTACTTGATCTTTACACTACTCGGATACTTTTGCTAAGGTGAGTTCATAGCCTCGCTTTTACTTGTTTTTCAACCCCCGCGAGGGAGATGCATGCTATAAACTAGAACACAAGTCTTTTTTTAAAATGTATGCTTTCCTGATTATTATTATTATTGCCTAAGTTTCCTACCAAAAGTCCCATTCATCATGAACCATTAATCACTTACGAGTGAGCGCGAATATTGTGGATAGTACTATGGGAATTGATGACCCCGACTCGGTTATCAGAAATAACCGGGGCGCACCATGTTTGATTATCTCTATGTAATTGGCTATTACATCTGGGGGCAATTTTATTACTTACACCAGTAATTAGGTGTATGCAGTTTGTTTGGTGTCATGAGATTAGTGCATAATAATGACTGTTTTTCTATGGTAATTGTCTTCAAAGCAATTATCATCTCTAACTTGTGTTCAACCATTTATTAAACCTATGAATATCACTCAACATTTTTGTTGATCTTTTTAAGCATGTTTATCTCAGGTACTAACTAGGAAAATCTTGAAGGCGCGAAGTGTACGAAATGGAATGCTGGAAGTGGTGTTTTAAATAAAGTTATCATTTCTCAAACTATGATTTATCCTTTGTGTAACTTCAAAACTTGTGGTATTTTCTCTTTTGATCCAAAACATTGAGTTTTTATGAAATGATAACAATCTTTTATTAAAAACGTCTCTTTAGAGTCATTTTCTATGACTTATGACTGTGATCCTCTAAGTAATACCCCAAGTAGTCTTCCGCTGTCACATTATGATTTTGGGGATGTTACAGATTGGCATCAGAGCCTAGGTTATAGAGAACCAACTTGTATTTTCAAAAACAAATTGGACTATAACCACGTTTTCAAATGGACCGTTTTACACCACCACTCCACATCCTCCGCGCCTACTTTGTACCGACCACATGTATGAGATTCGCTTGGCGGATAATACATGACTAGTAAAACTTTGCATGATAAAAATTTATAATGTTAACTTTCATTTAGTTAGGCATTTAGATTTGCGTGGCAAATTATGCGCGACTAACTAAATCTTATTTACTACATGGCATTACTTATACTTAAATGCATATTTTCTTTTGGGTTGTTACAGTACCATGTCTTCTGCTTCATACCCCATTGATCTGACCTCTGACACCGAGATCGAGGACGCCATGTCCTCTGCTACTGTGCCCGTGGCACTGGCTGTTCTTACACATGAGTCCCCAGTTATGACATCTGGAGAGACTGAGCCCTTTGAGGAGGGTGAGGTCGCTGTTACTCCACCTGCCCTGGTCATACCTGAGCGTTTGCCTATTTTTTGGTCCCCCTACCTATGATCAGTACCTTGAGTCACAACAGTGGCTGTCCCCTTTGGACGTTGTATCTCATACACCTCGCACACCGATTCTGTGTCCTCCGCCACTTCTCGCCCTTCGTCATTACCTATTCATCGAAGGCGAAAGCGAGCTAGGGTTCTCAAACCCTACGAGCCTGCGCCCTTCGGCAAGCCATTCCGATACCATAAGGATGGTGCGATCTTCATACATACCACTTGGAAATGAGTGAAGGCACCCACCACCTTTGTTTCACCTACTGACATACCATCATCTTCGGCTTTCCCACCACCAGCTTCACCTACGTCATCACCCATACCTACTTCACCGCTACCTCCACCTACCACTTTCATCTACCAAACCACTACCGTACCAGTTTCGTCTCCATCCCGTGCATCATCACCATTGGTGATGCATACTGAGCCTGTGATATTCTTTAGGGAGAGGGTCTATTTCTCACCTTCACTTTCCAACCCATATCATTATGCTGTGACCTGTACCTGTCAGCCGGGGCCTCATAAGAGGGTTGACGCTAGGCGTTGGTCCTTCTTGATGCCAGTTGTGAGTTAATGGAGGTTAGAGGAGGGTTCACCGAGTGCCATGGATCTTGGAGAGCATTTTGCTGATGCTGAGATTCTTCCTGTTACGGGAGAACTCCTTCACCACACCATCCCGTTGCTAGCTGCACGACTTGTGCGACATGAGGATCATCTTGGAGAGGCTATGGCATTCGTCGATGAGGTCCCACTGGTTCGGATTGAGAGTATAGAGGAGGAGGTCGAGAACCTCATTGTAGGGAGGATCGCGATGGAGGAGGTGTTTGATAGGATTGGTACTCAGTCTGAGCGAGCTAGTGAGGCGGTGACAGTTCTGGAGCGGAGGATGGAGTCGGAGAGATTGGAGTTGCTAGACAGAGTTGAGATGCTAGAGGGAGTTGTACAACGACAATCTGAGCAGATGGTGATCATGGAGACGCGTACTGCGACTCTTGAGCAGAGATTGGAGGCAAGAGATAGGGAGATGGATGACTTGGCTGAGCTTGTTTGTGATTTGCAGCGTCGAGTGAGTGGCACACCCGACAACCTATAGATCGGAGATTCACCTACTTAGTCTACTAGTACTTTAACTTGCCGCCTGTCGCACTGATAGAGGCTTTGTATTCGCATGTTTTGTTAAACTATCAAACAAGCTATTGATGTGACATTGTATGGTTATCGTATCACTATGTATGGATGATGGACCTATGACATTATGGTTGTTTTCTTATGTTCTTATGTATGGTGATCTTTCTTATGCATCGATTTATATGAATCGAAGTAATCATTTATATATATTCTGTTATGTGGTTCTAACACATTGTGATTCTTTCTTATGATGATTATACTCTATTGATATAATGTGATTATCTTGACTATTATGAAATCGTTTTTGTAATAATTCTCACTTATGTTTAATGATTCTAAAATCTGAGTGTATGTCTTTAGAAAATTGGAAAGAACGAGAGCTACCCCTACTCCAACTCCTGAGATGACCCCTGATGCAATTCGGAGACTGGTTACTAATGAGATTGGTGCTGCTTTTGCCGCGGGACCTGCTGAGGCGGTTCAAACAAATGAAGCCGCGAATCGAGCCAACCATAATGAAACTATTGTGAATCGCAAATGTGGGTACAAGGAGTTTATGAATTGCAAACCTACCTTCTTCAAAGGAACCGAAGGTGCTGTTGGCCTTATTCATTGGTCCGAAAGGTCTGAAACTGTGTTTCTCCTAAGTGATTGCTCGGAAGATTGCAAAGTGAAATTTGCTACTGGTACTCTACTAGAAGATGCATTGTCTTGGTGGAAGGCTCATGCCCAACCTATTGGTATGGAAGAAGCTTACAAAACCACTTGGACTGAATTGAAGCAATTGATGATGAAGCTATATTGCCCAAGGACCGAGATCAAGAAACTGGAAGATGAGTTCTATCATCTAACTACTAAGGGCAATGACCTCAAAACCTACTTCAAGTGTTTCGAAGAATTGAAAGCTCTATGCCCATCCATGGTTTCTGATGATGTCAAGTTGCTGGAAAACCTCATAGGGGGATTACCCCGAAGCATTGAGGGAAATGTTACTGCATCAAAGCCCAAGACTGTGGAAGAAGTGATCACAATTTCCTACCAACTCATGGATCAAGTCCTGAAACATGGACCTGTGCAAGGCAATAACGACAACAAAATGAAATTTGATGGCCGTCGAGGCAACACTTCCAACAACTACCATCATAACAACTCTTCCCTCACAACAATAACCGCAACAACAACAATCAAGGCCGCAACAATCATAACCAACACCGCAACAACAATCCCAACACATACCACCAAAACCGAAACAACCACCACAATCAACAAAACCGTAGGCAAGAAGTTGCGGGGGCTTATGCTGCTACTCCCGCCACTGGAAAAGGCTATTCTTCGACCATACCCTTTATGCACTCGATGCAACCTGCATCATGTGGGATGTTGTACTATTAAGTGTGGGAAGTGTAACAAGGTGGGTCATACTCACAAGGATTGCCGAAGCCCTACTACCGGAAGTAACCTCCAACCCATGGGAATAACTTGCTTTGGATGTGGAGAAGCTGGGCATGTCAAGAGTAAATGCCCAAAACTGTACGAGAACAACAACAACAACCCTGATAGGGCAAGAGCTTATGTGCAAGGAGATGGGGATGCACAAGAAAACCCGAACGTCGTTACGGGTACGTTTTCACTCAATCATCATTTAGCTAAAGTGTTATTTGATTCTGGAGCCGACAAAAGCTTTGTATTTTCCAAGTTTGCACCTATGTTAAAAGTCACACCAACTGCCTTAGATACCACCTATTAAGTAGAGTTAGCCGATGAAATAATAGTAGGAACACCGTCCTTCGATGTTGCAACCTATCCTTATCAAATCACCCGTTCGATATAGACCTTATCCCTATCCAACTTGGTAGCTTCGATGCTGTCATTGGCATGGATTGGCTATCCAAGAATCGTGCAAGAATCATTTGTGACGAGACAGTCGTTCACATTCCTCTCGATGGCGAAACTCTAATCATTCGGGGTGATCGTAGTAAGAACCGATTGAATATCATCTCGTGCGTTAAAACTGCAAAGTACATAGAAAAGGGATGTCACATTTTTCTAGCTCAAGTAACTGAGAAGAAGACCGCGGATGAAAAGCAACTAAAAGACGTCCCCGTAGCTAGGGATTTTCCCGAAGTATTTCCTGAAGACTTTCCTGGCCTTCCTCTGATTTGGCAAGTAGAATTCCAAATCGAGCTAGTGCCGGGAGCGGCACCCGTGGCACGAGCACCTTATAGATTGGCACCCTCCGAACTACAAGAATTGTCTGACCAACTATAAGAACTATCCGAAAAAGGATTCATTCGACCGAGTTCTTCGCCTTGGGGAGCTCCGGTCTTATTTGTCAAAAAGAAGGATGGATATTTCCGTATGTGTATTGATTACCGAGAGTTGAACAAACTAACGGTGAAAAATCGCTATCCATTGCCTAGGATTGATGATCTGTTTGACCAACTTCAAGGGTTAAGCGTCTAATCAAAGATTGATATGAGATCTAGGTATCACCAACTGAGAGTTAGAGAAGAAGATATTCCAAAAATTGCTTTCCGAACACGATACGGTCACTATGAGTTCCAAGTGATGCCATTTGGTTTGAAAATGCACCGGCGGTATTTATGGACCTAATGAACCGAGTGTGTAAACCTTACTTGGACAAATTTGTGATTGTGTTCATCGATGACATCCTCATTTACTCCTGCAACAAGGAAGAGCATGCAAAACACTTGAAATCCATTCTAAAGCTACTTAAGAAAGAAGAACTGTATGCTAAGTTTTCCAAGTACGACTTCTGGATTCGAAAGGTTCAATTCCTGGGTCACATGATAGATAGTAATGGTCTTCATGTTGATCCTTCAAAAATCGAAGCTGTCAAAGATTGGTCATCCCCTACTACCCCTACTGAGATACGCCAATTTTTGGGTCTTGCGGGTAATTATCGAAGATTTATCGAAGTATTCTCGAAAACTGCTAAACCTCTAACGGAGTTAACCCAGAAAAAGAAGAATTTTGACTGGGATGAAGAACAAGAGTTAGCCTTTCAACTCTTGAAACAAAAGCTTTGCGAAGCTCCTATCTTAGCTCTACCCGATGGAGTGGAAGATTTTGTGGTCTACTGTAATGCATCACACCTAGGGTTGGGTGCGGTATTGATGCAAAGGAACAAGCTGATCGCTTATGCTTCGCGACAACTCAAAACTCACGAAAAGAACTACACTACCCATGACTTGGAATTGGGAGCCGTGGTTTTTGCCCTCAAAATATGGAGACATTATCTATATGGAACCAAGTGTATGGTGTTCACCGACCATAAAAGTCTCCAACACATTCTCGATCAAAAGGAGTTAAACATACGACAACGCCGATGGCTAGAATTGCTTAGTGATTACGACTATGAAATCCGTTATCACCCGGGAAAAGCAAATGTCGTGGCGGATGCTCTTAGTCGAAAGGATCGACCTAAACCTCTTCGAGTAAGATCTTTGGGAATGACAATTAAGTCACCCCTTCCATCAAAAATCCTTGAAGCTCAAGCTGAAGCTCTCAAACCTGAAAACCGTCCTAACGAGAAAATCTTTGGAATGCCGGAAAACGAGAACGGCTTTGCGCAAAGATCGGATGGAACCTTATTTTTCGGCGATAGAAGTTGGATACCACTCTATGGAGAAATACGGGAACTCATTATGCATGAGTCTCACAAGTCTAAATATTCCATTCATCTTGGATCTGACAAAAAGTACCAAGATCTCAAGAAGCTTTATTGGTGGCCAAACATGAAGGCTGAAATTGCAACGTATGTTGGGAAATGTCTCACATGTTATCGAGTCAGAGCCGAATGACAAAAGCCCTCCAGATTGTTAACCCAACCTGAACTCCCAGTTTGGAAGTGGGAAAGAATCACTATGGATTTGTTAGGAATTAGAAATTCCCGGTATTAAAGAGTCGGTCACCTCAAGTATATGTAATCATTAGAAAGCTCGTAGTCGTAGTTATTTTATGTTAAGTAGTATTTAGTTAAGTAACACCGTGGAGGACGGACGGGTCTTTACCCACTGTATGCCTGATCCACAGCCCGATGTGTGGCGATTTATGTAAGACTATAAATACTCTCTACCTTCCAAGGTAGAGAGTTGGAGCTCATAATAATATCTTTCACTTTCTCTCACTAAGTTCCCTAAACCTCTAACTTTCTCTCTCTAGAATTCCATCTATATGCTACTTTGTGTTATGGTTTGATGTGTATGTGAAAAGTTATATCTTACAATTGGTATCAAGAGCCATGGTTGGATCATATCTTGCACATCTTTGGATTTCTAGTGGTTTTTAGGTGGTTTTTGAGTTTGAAAAAGTTTAGTGGTTTTTGCATCATTTGGTTGATTTCTTGTGTTAAAGTTTGAATTTTGTTAGTACTTTTATGTTTAGAATCATCACAAGTGTTTAGGTTTTCATTTGGTAAGCTTGAATCATTTTGGTTGGGTTGTTTTTGGATTGAAAAGTGATGTTTATATGGTTTTTCAAGCTAGCGACTTAGCTCACGGACTATTTTCTTCATAGCGACTTGCTTTACAAATTTGTAGCGAGTTACAACTTTAGACCTAGCGAGTTAGATCTAGCGAGTTAAAGTACAAGTAGTGGACTCTCCACTACGAGTAGCGACTTGGTGGTAGCGACTTGGTCTGTAGCGAGTTGCTCTTTAGCGACTTGTATCTTTAGCGACTTGAGTAGCGAATTGCTGCCAAAATTTTGCTAGCGACTTGAGGCTTAGCGAGTTACTACTTAGCGACTTGCATTTGTCTAGCGACTTGGGACTCTAGCGACTTAGTGGTGTAGCGAATTAAGTGTTAGCGACTTAGTGCATTATCTTCTAGTGACTTAGTGCATTATCTTCTAGCGACTTGAGTGATTGTTTACGGTTTTCTCTTGATTTAGTAAAATCCCGTGAAAGAATCTATTTCCCGGTTTAATTATAGAGTTATAAAATCCCGTATAATCTGTTAACATGTCTACCAACGTTCCTATTGTAATCTCCACTGTTGCCGAGGATGTTCAAGCAGCTGGCTCAGATACTCGTCCACCCATGCTTGACAGAACTGACTACGATTCTTGGGCTCAACGAATCAGACTGTATTGCCTTGGAAAGGAAAATGGTGTCAACATTCTCAAATCCATTGATGAAGGACCATATCGAGTTGAGACGACTAGAGACATACTTGATACTAATGAAGATGGTACTCCTGTTTACGGAATGGACAGACCTAAGATGTATGATGAGCTTGATGATAAGGATAAAAAGAGATTTGATGCAGATATCAGGGCTTCAAACATTGTTCTTCAAGGTCTTCCTAAAGACATCTACAAGCTGATCAATCATAACACTGATGCTAAGGCAGTTTGGGATAATGTTAAGATGCTTCTCTTAGGTTCAGAATTAACTATGGAAGACAGAGAATCCCAACTCTATGACGAATTTGAGCACTTCAAGATGAAACCATATGAGAATGTCTATGAGTACTATGTGAGATTTCATAAGTTAGTTAATGACATGAGGAACATCAGAATGACTATGCCTAACATTCAGTTGAACTCAAAATTTGTGAACAACATGAATCCCGAATGGCACAAGTTTGTTACCGCTGTGAAGCTTACTAAAGGATTGAAGAATACAAACTATGAGCAACTCTATGCCTTCCTCCTTCAGAATGAGAGACATGCTCATCTAATGATTCAACTGCCTTCTACTCAAACATCGGAATCACAACCAAAGCTTCACAAGTCATACCCTTGGGTAATGGTAATCACAAACTCATTCCTGATCCTATGTACAAACAAGCTGATGCTGATGCACACGTGGGAAACTTCATTAATCAACTAGCTCTTCTGATTAGCCAAAACATGAATTCTTTCCCACAAACCAACAACAACCTCAGAACAGCATCTAACCCACACAATCAAGCTATTGTTAAAGATGGAAGGATCGTGGTGCAACCAGTTCAGGAAAGACAGTATGATCAGGGAAGAGGTGGTGCTGGTAGAGGTTATGTGGGCAATCAGAATCGAGGAAGGAATGGTAACCAAGGTCAAGCTAAGCCGATCAAATGCTATAACTGTGGTGGTGAGGGACACATTGCAAGGAACTGCACATCTCCAAAGCGTCCACATAATGCTGATTACTTCAGAGATAAGATGCTGCTGGCACAAGCTCAGGACAATGGGGCTGCTTTGAATGAAGAGGAATTGCTGTTTCTTGCTGAGGGCAATGCCAAGACCTATGATGCAGATGTGGATGAGCAGCCTATTCAGGAGATAGGTCACAATCATCAGAATGCCTTTCAAGTCGCTGACTGTGATGCATACGACTCTGATGTGGATGATGGACCTACGGCACATACAATTTTTATGGCTAGCATTTCTCCAATGGTTTCTCCCAAGGTCTCCTCTTCACCACTAGCTGGGCCATCCCATGACAAGCTCATCTCAGAGGTATTAAAACTATACGATGATGCTGATGTGCAACAGATGCATGACAAAATACAATCAACTGAAACTATTGAATCAAATATTGAAAATATGGGTAATATCGATATTGTCCCATATGATCAATATGTGAAACAAAGTGAAAGTGAAGTTGTACCAAGTGATGCATCTTCTGCAGTTAACAATGACTATGTTTTTGATGAATACACTGCATGTGCCCCTGATGATTCAGTAATTTCTGAACTAAATGCCTATAAAGAACGTGTTGCTATTTATGAACAACGTGCTAAGTTTGAGTTGACCACTCGTGAGCAGGAAATGGATGACCAAGTGAGTACAGTAATTAGAAAAAGTAAGTTTAGAGAAGAAGTATTGAAACAAGAATTAAATTCCTTGCAAGAAAAACTTTCTAAAACAGCTAAACAAAAACAAGAACTTCAAGAAAATGTGAAAATGCTTAAGCAAGAATTTAATGCAAAGGAATCAAAACTCTTGAGAGATTTTTCTAATCTGAAAACTTTGAAAAACAAACTTGAAAACAAGTTGTACATACAAGGAAACACCATTCAGACTGCTCACATGGTCACGAAACATCGAGTCTTAAGCGATAAGCATAGCATTCCCCTTGTTGAGGAACCAAATCCATAGGTAATTAAAAAGGCTAGAAATGCTCATAAGGTGCTTTATGATGGTAATGAAATCCTTAAGCCTAGGCAGAAACCTAGTTGCGTTGAGTGCACTGAGGAAGATAAGAAATCTAATGAAATCACTAGGGAAAAGATGAATAAGAAACAAAATGATCCCAAATGCAAAGAGAAAAACATAATTATCACTCCTCATGATTACAAGAAGGAAAACTGGATTTCCTTGAACAAGTTTAAGCCTCAGACATTGTTGACTCCCGAACAAGTCTTCTGGAAAAAGGATTTAGATAAGCAGAAAGCGGAAAAAATTGTTGAAACAAACACTCCCCTTTGGAAAATGCCTAGAGCGACTGTGTATCCTCCTAATACACCAATGCATCTTGTACCTAGAACAATTGCCACTAAAAGCAAGACATTAATTAGCCAATACGTTATATTTCAACTATTTGTTGATTTTGAGAAAACTTGCAAGAAAAGGATCACACCCACAGGTATAACTGAAGGAGAAAGGGGTTTTGAACAAATGAAAGAATGTTATTTAACTGAGGTCATGCCCTTCTTTAAACTTCTAAAAGATCACTTTGAGAGTCTTAAAAAAGGGATAGAAACTGATATTAAAGGAATGGAAAAGGAATTTGATGCAATGGTTGTTGAAGTTAGTGACTATGAGCGTGCACTAAAATATAATGAGATTGAGAGAAAGAACCTGCATACATTAAATGAGAATCTTATTACTGAATGTGTTGCTCAAGATTTCTTTTTCACTGCTTCAAATTGCTCTATTAATGCTTCCAAATTTCATGAACTATCTGTGGCCCTGAAAGTCTCCCATGATCGTGTCATTGAGCTTGAAAAAACTAATTCTAAACTAAATGAGAAAATTGAACTGGATGATCACGACAATTTGGTTAAACATTTTTCTAAACTAGAAGTTGAGTATTTTAATTTACAACTAAAATATCAACACTCAAAGAAAATGTCAAAACTTCAAATATCAAGACATCTTCAGATGCTCCAGAGTTTGATGCAGTTTTTCAAATTAACAAACGAGATGAACAGATTCAAGCTCAGTGTAACACGATAAGAAAGTTGAAAGCCCAAATCTCTCAATTAAAGGGTCAAACGAACAATATGACAGGCTCCCAAATGCCTCCTCCTTTAGATTCTCAGAATTCTCAAACGTTTCATCTTCAAAACCTAGTAAATGCTTTACAAAAGGAAAACGAAAGTTTTCTAGAAGAAAATGAAAAGGTTAAACGTCATTTCAATGAGTTATTTGAATCAATTAAAGTCACTCGTAACAAAAACAACGAACAAATAGCTTCATTGCAAAAGGAAATTGAGAATCTGAAGGGTCAGGTAAAAGGGAAAATGCCAATGACCAATGGGGAGAATGTTGTATCAAAGGTTCACTCTTGTAATAAATATGCTTTATCTGTGACATATGTACCTCCTCATCTAAGGAACAACAAACTTGCCATTCAAACATACTTCTCATCCCTTAAGGATTGCCTAGAATGTCTGCGTGAGATTGTTGAAGAGGATAAGCTAGAGAAACCTCATGATAATGCAATTGGACATGCATGCTTATATGCCAAACGATCTCAAGAAATCTTAGAATGCTTGATCACAATATGCCCAAAGACATTAGGTGAGAGAGTTAACCCTTTGATTCCATGCTCGATGCCTAATGACAAATATGATATGCACTCGATTCCCAATGTTTTGAATGTGAACCGTAGTGTACCCCTGAGTAGTTCAGAGTCTAGATCTGTCAATGCTAAGAGAGAGAACTCAAAGATGCCTTCTAGGAGTACTAATCTCAGTACCTCTAGTTTTAAGAAAGTGAACCTTAGTGCACCTGCATGTAGTTCAGATCCCAGCACATCTAAACAGGTGGTGCAAAGAGTAGTAAACCAAACTAATGTTCCCATTCCCTCTACAGGAGTAATCAGTGACATTAAAGGGAGCAGGTCAAAGTCTCAAGACAATACAAGGAATGATAGGACCTCTCAAGCTAAGAATGTGCACTGGAAGAGAGTAGAAGAACAATCTAGGAACTTTAAGCTTGAATTGAATAAAACGAATCGTGTTGATTCTAGTATTAGCCATAGGCGTACTGTAATTAATTCGAATTCCGATACTATTTGCAAACCTTGTACTGATGTCTGCTTGAATTCTGTCTCTAATCATGAATGTGGTGTTAATGTTCTGCCTAATGATGTTAATTGTCCAGTTAATATTGTTAATGCTAAAATTCATGCTAAGAAGGCTAAAAGGCAAAAACGAAAGAAAGTTAGAAAACAGTGGAAACCCACAGGAAGAACATTCAGTAAAATAGGCTTTTATTGGACACCTGTTGGTCTTAAGACTAATCAGATAATGCCCACTAGAAAATAAATGCCTACTGGTAGAACTATTCCCTTAAGAAGTGATCACACTGTGAACAGGGCTAATACTGACACTAGTACTGCATCTATTCACAACGATTCCATTGCCTCACTTTCTTATATGAATGCTTCTATTTCTGGTGTGGGTGTTCCAAACATTGTTACTAACCAAATGGAACCCATTCTTGCATGGGGATCCCAATTATCCAGTTATCCATTCTTGTTTGTGTTCAACTGCAGATCGTTCAAATCGTTCTGTGGTACCTGGACTCAGGCTGTTCCAAGCATATGACTGGAGACCGGTCGCGGCTCATGAACTTCGTGAGCAAATTCATCGGGACTGTTAGATTTGGTAATGATCATTTTGGTGCTATTATGGGTTATGGAGATTATGTTGTTGGTGATAGTGTCATCTCTAGAGTGTATTATGTGGAAGGTTTAGGTCATAATCTGTTCTCTGTTGGTCAATTCTGTGATTCTGATCTAGAAGTAGCCTTCAGAAAACATACCTTCTTTGTTAGAGATCTTAATGGTAAGGAACTGTTAAAAGGAACTCGTGGCTCAAATCTTTACACCATCTCTATCGATGACATGATGAGGGCCTCTCCAATCTGCTTGTTATCAAAGGCTTCTAAAACAATGTCATGGTTATGGCATCGTCGTCTCAATCACTTGAACTTCGGCACCATCAACGATCTTTCCAGAAAGGACTTAGTTGTAGGTTTACCTAGACTAAAGTATGAAAAGGATCATCTTTGTTCAGCATGTCAATTGGGAAAAAGCAAGAAGTATGCCCATAAACCCAAACCTACTAACTCTGTCACAGAAGTTCTTCATATGATTCATATGGATTTATGTGGACCAATGAGGGTGCAGAATATCTTTGGGAAGAAATATGTGTTAGTTGTGGTTGATGATTACTCTAGATTCACCTGGGTCAAGTTCTTAAGGACAAAGGATGAAACTCCTGATATCATCATCAAACTCATCAAACAGCTGCAGGTTCGACTAAACAAAACGGTCAGAATTATCAGAACAGACAATGGAACTGAGTTTGTCAACAAACAACTTAGTGAATTCTATGAAAGCGTTGAAATCAGCCATCAAAGAAGTATTCCACGAACCCCTCAACAGAACGGTGTAGTTGAAAGACGAAATCGTACTCTTGTTGAAGCCGCTAGAACAATGCTGATCTACTCAAAGGTTCCAATGTTTCTCTGGGCTGAAGCAATTGCCACTGCATGCTACACACAAAATCGTTCCCTAATTCACACTATTCATGGAAAAACTCCATATGAACTTGTCCACAACAGAAAACCTAATCTATCTTTCCTTTGTGTGTTTGGTGCCTTGTGCTATCCAACTAATGAGGGTCAAGAATTGGGCAAACTTAGGGCTAAAGCTGACATTGGAGTATTTGTTGGATATGCACCAAACAAAAAGGGATACCGAATCTACAACAAAAGAACCCGAAATATCATGGAAACAATTCACGTTACATTTGATGAGCTGACCGGTCAAATGGCTCCTGGACACTCCAGCTCAGGACCCGTACTTCAAAACAGTCCCATTGGTTCATCCCTTGTTCCAAACTCCTCTCAAGAAACTCCATATGTACCCCCATCTGAAGATGATGTAAAGAAATTGTTTGATCCTATGTTTGATGAACTGTATGATTCAATTACTAATGAGGTGATGATTCCTACAACAGAGGATGCTTATATTCCTGTGAATGAAGTCAATCCCTCAGTATCAATATCTTTAAGTCAAGAAGCACCTGCTGCTGATCCTTCAGTCTCATCAACAAATCATCATTCTTCAAATGTACATCATGGAAATAATTTTGGCATCAATGATGAAGTTAATCCCTTTGCGACTCCTGAAGATGCTCCATTTGAAAACATATTTGCTACTCCTGAATCATCATCAGAACCATCTTCTTCAGGAGACATCGACTCAGCTACCTCAGTTCCTTAACAACTGCCACATGAACACCTCAGAAAGTGGACTCACGATCACCCCTTAGACAATATCATTGGAAATCCCTCTCGTCCTGTATCAACCCGGAAACAACTCGCAACCGATGCCTTATGGTGCTTCTTCAACTCCGTACTATCTAAGATCGAACCAAAAGATGTTAAAACTGCCATGAATGAAGATAGCTGGTTCAATGCCATGCAAGATGAAATTCATGAGTTTGATCATCTTGATGTATGGGAGTTAGTACCTGCTCCAGACTGTGCTATGATCATAGCTCTCAAATGGATCTTCAAAGTAAAACTTGATGAGCATGGTGATGTGTTGAAGAACAAGGCTCGATTAGTTGCTAAAGGATATCGTCAAGAGGAGGGTATAGACTTTGAAGAATCTTTTGCTCCAGTTGCTCGAATCGAGGCAATCAGAATCTTTCTGGCTAATGCTGCTAGTAAGAACATGATAGTATATCAGATGGATGTAAAGACGGCATTTCTGAACGGAGATCTTAAAGAAGTCGTCTACGTCAGCCAACCTGAAGGATTTGTGAATCAAGAGCATCCTACTCACGTTTATCGTTTGAAGAAGGCTCTTTACGGTTTAAAGCAAGCTCCAAGGGCATGGTATGATACACTGTCAAAGTTTCTTCTATCAACCGGATTCATCAAAGGAGCAGTTGATCCTACATTGTTCACCAGGAAGTCAGGCAAACATTTAATTCATGTTCAAATTTATGTTGATGATATTATTTTTGCCTCGACAGACCCAATGGAATGTGATCGTTTTTCAAATGAAATGAGTTCAAAGTTTCAAATGTCAATGATGGGACAAATGTCATTTTTCTTGGGATTACAAATTTCACAAAGTCCCGGAGGCATTTTCATAAATCAATCTAAATATACAACAGAGATTTTAAAGAAATTTGGATTTGATTCATGTGACCCTGTTGACACCCCCATGATTGACCGAACCAAACTAGATGAGGACCTCTCAGGGATCATGATTGACCAAACGAAATATCGGAGTATGATTGGATCCCTAATGTATCTCACTGCTAGTAGACCAGACATCTTGTTCGCTGTTTGCATGTGTGCTAGATACCAGGCTAAGCCTACTAAAAAGCACCTTGAAGCAGTTAAACGGGTCTTTCGGTATCTCCAAGGAACCATCAATATGGGTCTTTGGTACCCGAAGGACACCGGTATGTCACTAACGGCCTATGCAGATGCTGATCATGCAGGTTGTCAAGATACACGTCGAAGTACGTCAGGAGGTGCTCAGTTTTTGGGTGATAAGCTTGTGAGCTGGTCTTCAAAGAAGCAAATGAGTACTTCTATTTCCTCTACAGAGGCTGAATACATATCCATGTCATCTTGTTGTGCTCAAATCTTATGGATGAGATCTCAATTATCTGACTATGGCTTTGAATTCAACAAAATCCCTCTGTACTGTGATAATAAAAGTGCTATTGCTCTCTCATGCAACAACGTTCAACAGTCAAGAGCAAAGCATATCGACATTCGACATCATTTCATCATGGAACAAGTGGAAAAAGGTGTGGTGGAACTATATTTTGTGAGGTCTGAATATCAGTTAGCAGACATCTTCACCAAAGCTCTTCCAAGAGAACGTTTTGAGTTTATTCTTCCACGACTTGGCTTGAAAAGCCTTCAACAGAAACTCTCAAACGTCTTCAGGAGGAAGACGAGGAGTAAAGGTCTATCTTCATCTATCTCTTGTATATATCTATTCGAAAAACAAAATACAAAAATATAAAACTTTCAAAATCCATAAAAATTTGAAAAATTCGAAAAATCTTCAAAAAATATTGTCATTTTGTCATGTTTCTCTCGATTCGATAATATCTACGGTCTTGATGTTGTCATTCAAAGAATGACACGGGTCTTTAGATGTTGTTCGAATTTTTATAAAAAAAAAAAAAAAAAAAAAAAAAAAAAAAAAAAAAATTGGGAGAAAGTGAAACGATGGTTTATTGTCATTTTCAGGCAATAACCCGGGTTTAAAAGAAAGAACAGAGCCATGTTTTATCATGTTTTCAAAATTCCATGCTCTGATTCTATAAACATTTATCTGCTGAAAACTAAATGCTTTGAAAAATAACTCGATCTCCATTTTTGATAATCATCAGGACTTATTTGTCATAATCTCTATCTCTCAATCAACAACCTATGTCATTGATTGAGGGGGAGAATGATTTCAATTAAATTAAAAAGTTATTTGGCATTAAATTGTTTTCAAAAGATATACATGCATGTTTTATCAATGGAGTTTAAAGTCTTAAAATCCGATCCTTATCAGTTAAAACACTTTCATAATCAAGTCACAATTCCCCTTAAAAAGCTTTCAAAATCAATTTAAATCTATAAGAGATCACAAATCTCAAATGATTTGATAATTGTGATCGGGGGAGAATGTGTGATTTAAATTGGATTTAAACTGATAATTCGGTAAATGGTTTTATAAGGATGTACATGCTATCCTGCCCACATGTGACAAACGATTTCAATTTTCCATGCACATGTTGAGGGGGAGCATCTATCTTAAACCTATGATTTGAAATGTGATCAACTTATCTCAATGTGCAGGTTCCCTCTAGTATGTGCAAAACTCTCTTCAAACCCCGAGGCACATATTGAGGGGGAGCAAATTTATGGAAACCTCATCCTTTCCGGAAATACTCTATCTACTTGACTTGATGTGGGAAGTGATGTTGATATCTTTTAGAAAATGGTAATCAAAGAAGTTAATTCTTTCTCTTGCCTCCGTGTGCAAAACATTTTCAAATACTTGATACACATGTTGAGGGGGAGTTCTCGTTCTAAAAATATCAAAAACAATTCAGGTACAAAATGCTTTGATAATATATCACAAGTACCTGAATTGACTTTCAAATGGTTTTCAATTGGTTCCAATGGCAGATGAACAATACCAAATAGACCGACCAACTCTACTTTATGTACGGTGATATAAGGATGATAAGGTTAGGTATGTGTTCCCATGATCCGCCAGAACCGGAGGGATCTACCCAGGGACAATCCACTAGTTAGTGTAGAAGTCCTTAGGTATGATGATAAAAGGAGAAAAATGAGATATGGGAAGAGTGCGGACTAAGACTGAGCTAGTACTGGAATAAACCCAACAAGGTTCTAGCTATGAAGTTTCGGTAAGCACTGAAGGGGTTGAAGAATTAAAAAGAATTGAATGAGAAAAGGGTGAAAACAAATAGCCCTCCATTTATTCAACCTTAGGGCAGAAACCGGGTTCAATTCATATGCTACTGATGGTAACATCGGTATTGAAGACAAGACGTCATGGACCCAGTGACGCACTGCACTTCAACTTTCCAAACCACTCAAGTTCCTCTTAAAAGGACTTGTTTCATTCTCACAGGGAACCGACATTATCTATCGACTTTCTCTTAGAGATGGTTGGTATTGAAGAAGGAGACCCTCTCCCTAGTCTCCGGCACAGGATCCAAATATGCACAAATTGAGTCTAGAGCCATGAGATCATCAATAAATCTCATTAGGACACTTTCAATGAAGACTCTCTGTTTCACACAATGTGGAAAGAGAGATTATATCTTGAGTCCTACGCATTATCCTTGTGGTATTGCCAGAACATCTGAGTGATGTGTATACATATTCACAATGAAGATGGAAAGCCTTCTGGAGCCAACATCAAACAAGCTCCTGGTAGGTGGCATGTGAGATCTATTTTATAGATTAACCATGTGACAACTGAACAGAAACAATGGGGCGATTCAATCTCTTGAATCAATCCTGGTTCAGATTATGGATCGACGGATACCTTTGAAAAACCGGTCATTGTGCTTAAAAACTCTTTTCTTTAGCACATCGACCGTGTACTAATTTTTCAAACCAAAAGGTGTTTTTATGATTGATATTTGATTTTCAATAAAACCTTCGTTGTATTGCAAAAACAATTTCTATTGAGCAATACACGATTGTTTTTCAAACCTCTTTTCATCAATCAGTGGACTTAAAATTCGCTGGTTCACTCACTCCGTGTTGTCTTCTTTGAGTTGTTCTGGTTTGAGAACAGCTAGAACAGCTGCGAAACCCTGTCAAGGAGATTCTTAGGAATCCTACCTGATCACAGGCAGTACTTGTACTGATCAACGGGGAACCGTGGGCCGTGTACCTCAATTCAACGAAAGTGATCAAAGACACTTTCGCGCGATTTATTGCTAACTGTTGTATGCAGGTACATCCGACGTTTGCAGCTGATCAGAATGAAGCGGTCAATCCATAGCCGCATGCTCACACTACAAATTCATCTCAAAAGAAATCATGATAAGTGCATCAATGACTCTGATATTTTCACTCCATGCTTCTGCTACGCTGCTGCCAATATCATGATTCAACAAATGCTTCCGCTACTCTGATGAGAAGATATCATGATCCAGAATGTGAGCATGTCGGTCCTAAAGTCACAACATCACATAATACCAACACCACAAAGGATGTGTCAGAGATTGTTAATAGCTGATGATCTCAAATGATGGCTCAAAATTATTATCACGTGGATCAGTAAAAGACCTCCACTTGAAGTAACCAAACATGCAATGTGAAGAATCAATGACTACGAGCTTAGGAGCAAAGGACTACATCAAGAATGCAAGATCAATTGTTAATGTATTATCTGGTTGTATTTAATGTATTTTTGGTACATGATTGAGGTGACCTCCCTTAGGGGGAGATTGTTAGGAATTAGAAATTCCCGGTATTAAAGAGTCGGTCACCTCAAGTATATGTAATCATTAGAAAGCTCGTAGTCGTAGTTATTTTATGTTAAGTAGTATTTAGTTAAGTAACACCGTGGAGGACGGACGGGTCTTTACCCACTGTATGCCTGATCCACAGCCCGATGTGTGGCGATTTATGTAAGACTATAAATACTCTCTACCTTCCAAGGTAGAGAGTTGGAGCTCATAATAATATCTTTCACTTTCTCTCACTAAGTTCCCTAAACCTCTAACTTTCTCTCTCTAGAATTCCATCTATATGCTACTTTGTGTTATGGTTTGATGTGTATGTGAAAAGTTATATCTTACAGGATTTCATAACCAAACTACCGAAAACTGCTAGAGGTTACGACACCATTTGGGTTATCATCGATCGCCTAACCAAATCCGCTCATTTCTTACCCATCAAGGAAAATGACGAAATGGAAACCCTTGCTCAACTATACCTAAATGAAATTGTATCCCGTCATGGAGTGCCAATTTCCATCATTTCCGATCGTAACAGTCATTTTACTTCTCACTTCTGGAAATCTCTTCAAAAAGCTTTAGGTACTCGTTTGGATATGAGTACCGCATATCATCCTCAAACCGATGGCCAAAGCG
This sequence comes from Chrysanthemum seticuspe, assembly GCA_019973895.1. NCBI lineage: Eukaryota > Viridiplantae > Streptophyta > Magnoliopsida > Asterales > Asteraceae > Chrysanthemum > Chrysanthemum seticuspe. The sequence goes on from BPTQ01000004.1 coordinate 114,675,857, forward strand.
AAAGGACTATCCAAACCTTGGAAGACATGCTTCGAGCATGTGTGATCGATTTTGGAAAAGGTTGGGATAAACACTTTCCTTTGGCGGAATTCTCCTACAACAATAGTTACCACGCGAGCATTAAGGCAGCTCCATTCGAAGCACTTTATGGTCGAAAGTGTCGATCGCCCGTTTGTTGGGCTGAGGTTGGAGATGTCCAACTCACTGGACCTGAACTTGTCCAAGAAACAACCGAGAAGATTGTGCAAATTCGTCAACAACTTCAAGCTGCTAGAGATCGACAAAAGAGTCACGCCGATGTTAGAAGAAAACCCATGGAATTTCAAGTTGGTGATCGAGTCATGTTAAAAGTATCACCTTGGAAAGGAAAGGTTCGATTTGGAAAACGAGGAAAGTTACATCCTCGATACATTGGCCCTTTCAAGATTCTGGAGAGAATCGGCCCGGTTGCTTACAAAATTGAACTCCCGGAAGAACTTAGTAGAATACACCCCACCTTTCACGTCTCAAATCTGAAGAAGTGCTTGTCGGATGAATCTCTTGTTGTTTCACTAAAAGAGATTAAGCTCGATGACAAGCTCAACTTTGTCGAAGAACCAATTCAAATCATGGATAGGGAGGTCAAGCGACTTAAGCAAAGTCGTATTCCTATCGTCAAGGTTAGATGGAACTCCAAGAGAGGACCGGAGTACACGTGGGAGCGCGAAGACACCATGCGTGTCAAGTACCCACATATGTTTGCTAATCCAACTCCGAAAACCACCGTAAACTAAAATTCCGAGGACGGAATTTTCTTAAGGGGTAGGTACTGTAGCCACCTGTAAAATTTCACTATTTTAACCTTCATGTCAATAAACTAGATTGTTTATCAACATTTACTTGGTCTAAATTGAGCATTTTAGCATGTACATTTCTTTTTCTTGCATAAAAATTTATGCATCTCCGAGTAGTTTTATTTAATCATGCCTGATATTTACTAATAACTAAATCAGTCTTACAAGAAATTTTCTTGTCTTACGAGTCCGCACGCGTACCAGTGTAATACAAGAAAAAATGAAAAATAAAAACGAATTAATAAAATCAGAAATTACATCATCATATCCGTTTATTTAAAACGTGTCCAAAAATATAAGTAATATAATTTTTCCGTTTGAAGTTATACGTTTACGAGTAAAACAACGGGACGCAAAATACTCTTAGTATCAAATAAAATACACAAAATAACAACTACTACTACATTTTACAAAAATAAAATAATATTTAACCTATCCTTATCCTAAATAACCCCACGCCCCACTCACCTCATAAAATGTTATCACCCCTTTCTGTTTTCCTCAGAACTCACGCCCCACTTCTGCTTCCCCCTCCTCCCTAATCGCTCTTCTCCCTCTCTCTACCTCCATAGTACACGCTCCTTTCTTCCCCAAAAGGAGTAAACCTCCCAAACTACTTTCCCACCTCACAAAGTCAACCCTAGCCAATACTTGAACCCACTCTTGGCTCTTTCCATGGAAGAAATCGACAAGGCTCAAGGTCTCCATTTTCCTTCTTGTCTGTATGGGCCATGACTTAAAGATAACACCAAGGAAAGCCACGTGAAGACCTGCGCATCGTGGAGATGTTGCCCAAAAGAAGCCCTTTCTCATCTTCTAGACCAAAAAGCGGTGTCATAAGCTACCCAAACTTCTCCCTTATAATGTCCTCAAATGACCAAGGGTTTTCATGCAAGTCTACTCACTCTCACCACCAAAAGGGGTTTGAATTGAAGAAGGAATATATGGGTTTCTTGATTCGAGTATAGGGTGGAAGTCGTGTGAATCCCCTGGTATTCGACGGCATCATAAGGTTTCATGATTCCCTTATCTTAGCTTTATTTTAATTCTTGTTGTATTATTAATTTTGGTTTAAACTTGTTATTGAGTTAAAAGGGGTGAAACCCTAGTCGAATCATAACTATTTTAGTGGATTAATTCTTTCTGTTTGTTATTAATCGATATATACACAAGTTGGAAATCATTCCTTGTTACTAATAATCGATTACTCGGGTGAAGAAGTGTTTAGGATTGAGTTGCTTATTTTGTTTTCTTTTCTTTCTCGCCTTGTCGAAACATCTTATCGAAAATGAAAGATATAAAGAAGGTAGAAATTGTACTAATAACCTAAATTGGTCAAGAGGCATTTGTCGAGAATTGTTCCAATAATAATTAGTTTGGGTAATTTGGTTTTGTTCAAGAAATTATTGTGAGGAATGGTTTGGTTTCGGAAGATATTTAAGACTTGTGTATAGCTTTTCATTTGAAACCCATTTGGCTTATTGGCTTAAGAAGTGCTTGGTTGTGATGTAGCTCATTTCGACACTAGCAGTAATGTTCTTTTCAAACCTTAGGTTGGGTGAAATGTTAAAATCTACTATTGATGTTGGGTTAGCCTCATTTATAGCCATGTTCGAAATCCATTAAATTTGGTCATAGTGTCCTCACTAAATGTAAGTCTAGAGTAAAAGAAACACAAGTAGTAAAAGGGGTAACCAACTTGACGTGTGTATGCTTGGCTCGTCGGGAGTTTCTCTTTGTTGCGACAGCCCCCTAGAGGTCTCGAATTCGAGCCTCATGGTGACCAATCTTCATTCGAGTCCCTCTACGGGTGGTAGTATGCCAAACTATCATTGTTTCCCTCGTTGTTAAACACGACCCTAACCGAAAATAAAAACTACACTAGTAAATAGAAAACTAAGCTTTCCCTTCATTTTTGAAAACATGTTTCAGTATTGGGTCGTGTGGTGGGCTGGTATTAAAGCCCATCAGGGCAAGATGTTTACTTTTTGTTTTAGGCTTACAAAGGAGTTGGGCCTAAACTGTGTCAAGCCAAATAAAAGGGTAACTTGGCGTTAGTTTACTGCTACCCAAACAAGAGTATAAAAACTTTCTTTTTTTTGAAATATATAACTTGCAAAGGAGAGTCAAACAAGAATTTCATAATACTAAGTATAACAAAAATCGTCATCCTAATAGTGTCATGATTACTTGTCTTCTTCGATCCTCCTCACGCCTCGTTCGCGGCTCACTCGTATACTAATTCCCGACTCATTTACTTCCATTTTATTTTAAGGCATGATCTCTTTCTCTAAGCATATATCATAGTAACCACAACTAAACCTTTTCAAAATCTTTAAACCTATAAGACATGTAACCAACTTTTAATCTTGAATGATCGGTTAATACTTCGTACTAAACTAGATTTATCTTATCACATTAATAATTTTCTATAAATTATAACCTTTAGTCACCACATAAAATTTAGACATATATACGGGTCATACCCAAATTTTCTGAAAGATCATTATAGCGTATAAACGAAAATTATTTTTAAACCCTTATAATAAAACTATTGCTTTTATACTTTCTCATTTAGCTATAAACATATATACTTTAAGTGACATCGTTATAATTTAAATACGTCTACTATTTACTTTTGATATTTTGTTTCATACATCGCCTTTCGGTTACAACAAGCCAAAGACTCATTCGTTTTAATGCTTTTTATTTTCGTACGTGTATACTTATGCACTTCCATGAGCCAAAGCTAGCCAATATTTATGAAACTACTTCAAACTTGAATAACACCATACAAGTAATTAACGATAATATAAAACTTTAACTTCTTAACCATTATCGAGTTGAATATAAAAATAGAAATTAAAGTATGGTTATATTAACTATAGGTCGCGTGACGGTACTTCGTGCATCTACTACTTGATCTTTACACTACTCGGATACTTTTGCTAAGGTGAGTTCATAGCCTCGCTTTTACTTGTTTTTCAACCCCCGCGAGGGAGATGCATGCTATAAACTAGAACACAAGTCTTTTCTTAAAATGTATGCTTGCCTGATTATTATTATTATTGCCTAAGTTGCCTGCCAAAAGTCCCCTTCATCATGAACCATTAATCACTTACGAGTGAGAGCAAATATTGTGGATAGTACTATGGGAATTGACGACCCCGACTCAGTTATCGGAAATAACCGGGGCGCACCATATTTGATTATCTCTATGTAATTGGCTATTACATCTGGGGGCAATTTTATTACTTACACCAGTAATTAGGTGTATGCAGTTTGTTTGGTGTCATGAGCTTAGTGCATAATAATGACTGTTTTTCTATGGTAATTGTCTTCGAAGCAATTATCATCTCTAACTTGTGTTCAACCATTTATTAAACCTATGAATATCACTCAACATTTTTGTTGATCTTTTTAAGCATGTTTATCTTAGGTACTAACTAGGAAAATCTTGAAGGCGCGAAGTGTACGGAATGGAATGCTGGAAGTGGTGTTTTAAATTAAGTTATCATTTCTCAAACTTTGATTTATCTTTTGTGTAACTTCAAAACTTGTGGTATTTTCTCTTGTGATCCAAAACATTGAGTTTTTATGAAATGATAACAATCTTTTTATTAAAAACATCTCTTTAGAGTCGTTTTCTATGACTTGTGACTGCGATCCTCTAAGTAATACCCCAAGTAGTCTTCCGCTGTCACATTATGATTTTGGGGGTGTTATAGATTTGTTTCTCCACAAGATTTCTGTATCAAAGATCTTGTACTTGATATTTCACTTAGTTGTTGTGTAATAGTCTTGTTGGTTTGGTCCTCCATGTTACGGACTCGGTATTTAGCTTCGTACCGGAAAAAGGTGTAAGCAACGTTGTGAAGGCTTCTCCGCCAAGTTGAAGGAGTTTGTTGACGTAGTGCTTGAACTCTCGAGTAGGTGACTCGGGGAGTGGAGTAGGGCAAGGAAGGTGTCCTTGTAGCCGAACCACTATAAATCAGTTGTGTCATTTCTATCCTTTGCTTTACTTTATTTACGTTCATTACTCTTAGATCTATACTTTATCTTCATCCATACGATTTCACATAACATCGAATCTAAAGTTTTTAGAAACTAACTTAAAATCGGCAAAACTATTCAACCCCCTTCTAGTTTTCCACAATTGGCATCAAGAGCTAAGTTTATAAAAGTTTTAAAGTAAACCGTGTTTTAAAAACTTTTCGATTACTATGGGTTCTGAAAATTACAAGGAAGGGCAATCTATGCAACGACCTCCACTACTTGAAACTAATGGTTTTATATATTGGAAAATTAGATTCAAAACGTATGTGACGTCTAAAGATATTGATCTTTGGTACATCATTGTTGAAGGCGATTTTGAAGCCACCTCAAAAGATGAAAATGGAATTTTAGTTAACATACCTCATGATAAACTCACTGATGAAATTAAGAAAAAGCTTTCCAAAAATAGTAAAGCTAAAATGGTTTTGTATATTGCTTTACCCAAAAAGGAATTCGAAAGAATTTCCATGTTCAAAACCTCTAAAGAAATTTGGAATTCTTTAGTTGTAACTCATCAAAAGTGAAAAACAATAAAATAGACTTATTTGTTCAACAATATGAACAATTTTTAATATCGAATGAGGAAACTATAGATCATTCTTTTGCTAACTTTAATACTATAATTACATCTTTACAAGCACTTGATGAATCTTTCTCTAGCCGTAACCATGTTAGGAAATATCTAAGGGCGCTTCTATCCAAGTGGAGATCTAAGGTCACGGAAATCGAAGAGTCAAAAGATTTGAAAATCCTCACGCTTGATGAACTCATAGGCAACTTAAAGGTCTATGAGCTTGTCCTTGCTAAAGATTCTGAAGCCTCAAAAGTGAAAGAGAAGCAAATATCTCTTGCCCTCAAAGTCAAGAAGGCCTCAAGCGATAAAGAGAACTCCTCTTCGGATAGTGATGACGAGGAGTATGCCATGGCGGTAAGGGACTTCAAAAACTTCTTTATAAGGAAGGGAAGATACGTTAAACAACCGTATGACGACAAGAAAGGATTTCGGAAAAGCAAAGAGGAAGAGAAGCCAAGGGATGGTCGTTCTTGCTTTAAATGTGGGGACCCAAACCACTTTATTAGTAAGTGTCCCAAACGCGATGATCAAAAGGCATTCGTGAGCGGTTCGTGGGGAATGAGCGAGGAAGAGGATGAAGAAATTTGTCTCATGGCAAATGACGAGGTATGTCACGAATACTATAGTAGCTCAGCATTAGATGATGACTCATTACATAACGAATATGATAAACTTTGCAAAATTAGCTTAAAAGTAATCAACAAAAACAAGTTTTTGAAAAATCAAAACCAACATTAAGATAAGGAAGTCATTGAGTTAAGGGCAAAATTGAAACGTCTAGAAAAGGGCAAAATAGCAATTGGCGAATGTGAACTTTGCGTTCAACTTCAAACACTAGTTGATCAACTAGATTCTAAGATTGCTAGAATGAGTACTAATACTCTAGATATGATATTAGATAGTGTTAAAACAGGAAACAACCTAAAAGGTTTAGGTATTCAGCAACTTGATGCGTCAACTAGTGAAAACAAAGAAACACAATTCGTAAAAGCAATAGAAAAACAAGCCACAGTTGTGGCGGATCCCACGGATCCTACAAAAAGGGAACCGGCTAGTGTACAACCAGGGATCCGTGGGTTTGCTGAAGCAAACAGTGGTAAAACATAGCTTCCTTTTCCAGAACTGATTTTGTTATTGTTAATAAGAAGAAACCAGCTCATGTTACCATTAGACAACCACCCCCAAGATATAATCAAAGTTTTGTAAGAAACAAAGGTCCATCATTTTCAAAACCAAACACATCTAGGAGACCTAATAATGTTTACCCGAGAAGTAACCATCAAATGGGATGAAACCCAAATATGCAAAATGGTTTTCCATTTCAAAACTTTGCACCATGGAATGCATATTCACCTTATCCATACATGTCTAACATGAATGGAATGTTTAACACTAATGGACCCATGAACAAATGGGGACCAAACTTTTGAGTTAATTGTTTTCTTAGGTGTACTTAAAGGTCAACCTAGATCCGTATGAGTGGATCAAGGATAGCGGGTGCACGAGGCACATGACCGGCAATAAAGATTTATTCTCCACATATAAATCCTTTAATGGAGGAAATGTGGTATTTGGAAATAGCAAAAGCAAAATCATCGGTAAAGGTACGATTTCTAACAAATCTCTAACCATTAACGATGTATGTCACGTACAAAACCTAAACTTTAACCTCTTAAGTATAGGACAAATATGTGATAAAAAGTGTAACGTACTCTTTAACAAAACCAGTAGTAAGATATTAAAAAACGGCATAACCATAGGAAGAGGAATTAGGAAACATGGAGTCTATGTCATTAAAATTGGTAATGAACCTAAAGACAAACTTTGTCTTACTTCTATGGATGATACTTCGACCTTATGGCATCGAAGATTAGGTCATGCCAATATGCGAATTCTTCAATCGCTATCATCCAAAGATCTAGTAAGAGATCTACCTAAATTAAAATATGAACATCACTTTTGTGATACTTGTAATGTACGAAAACAAGTCCATTCTAGTCACAAAGCTAAAAACATGGTGTCCACAACTAAGTGTCTAGAATTAGTACACATGGATTTATTTGGTCCATCCGCTAACCAAAGTTATGGAGGAAACTACTACACTTTGGTTATAGTGGATGATTACTCTAGCTACACATGGACTAAAACTGAAACGTTCAATTACTTTGAAATATTAAGTAATAAAATCCAAAGACAACTAGGAAGTCCTATAGTGTCTATTAGAACGGATCATGGTAGGGAATTCGATAATGAAGTGCAATTTGGAGCCTTTTGTGACGCTAATGGTATTACTCACAACTTCTCGGCTCCTTGCACTCCACAATCGAATGGGGTAGTCGAAAGAAAGAATAGAACCCTACAAGAAATGAGTCGTACCATGATAAATGAGCAATCCATACCTCAAAAGTTTTGGTGCAATGATGTTGATACCTCAACATACATACTTAATCGAGTCTTAATTAGACCAATTTTAGGTAAAACTCCATACGAGTTACTTCGAGGCAAAAAGCCTACGTTAGATCACTTTAGAGTCTTTGGTAGCAAATGCTTTCTACTTAACACTAAAGATTACCTTACAAAATTTGATCCTAAATCAACCGAAGGTATCTTTTTAGGTTACTCTCCTAATAGCAAAGCTTACGTCATATTAAATAAAGAAACAATGAAGGTTGAAGAGTTATTAAACGTTAAATTTGATGAAAGTCCACCCAAACCCTCTCCACCTCTTGTCGATGACGAGATTGTCGAAAGTGAAGTTATTGTAATAAACAAAAAGATAAATGAAGAAGAAGAACTTTTAAACGATGAAATCATAAATATTAAAGAGTCCAAAGATCATCCCGTAGATAAGGTCATAGGAAAGATAAATGAAAGAGCTTTAAGGTCTCAAGTTCAAAACCAAAGTAGCTTGTTTTGTTTTGTCTCAACCATAGAACTTAAGAATACACAAGAAGCCATAAAAGATGAAAGTTGGGTAATGGCTATGCAAGAAAAGTTAAATCAATTTGTTTCTAATGATGTTTGGACACTTGTCCCTCCACCTAGTAATCAAACCATAATAGGAACCAAATGGGTTTATAAAAACAAGTTAGATGCAAACGGTGTAGTGTCTAGAAACAAAGCTAGACTCGTTGCCCAAGGGTATAATCAATAAGAAGGAATATACTTTGATGAGACCTATGCCCCCGTGGCTAGATTAGAGTCTATAAGAATACTTCTTGCTTATGCTTGTGCTAATGATCTTAAGCTTTATCAAATGGATGTCAAAGTGCTTTTCTAAATGGTTTTATTAATGAAGAAGTATATGTAGCTCAACCCCCGGGCTTCATCGATTTTGAAAAACCTAAACATATGTATAAGCTAAAGAAAGCTCTTTACGGTCTTAAACAAGCTCCAAAAGCTTGGTATGATAGACTCAAGTCATTCTTAATCAAACACAACTACACCATGGGGTTAGTTGATAACACACTTTTTACTAAGAAAAAGGAGTCACATATACTCATTGTTCAAATATATGTAGATGATATTATATTCGGATCTACTTGTCAAGACATGTGTGATGATTTCTCTAAAATCATGCATGACGAGTTCGAGATGAGTATGATGGGAGAACTTAGTTTCTTTCTTGGTCTACAAATCAAACAAGTAGAAGATGGTATCTTCTTTAATCAATCTAAATACATTAAGGAAATGTTAAAGAAATTCAGTTTAGAAGAGTCAAAACCAATTAGGACACCAATGTCATCCGACACTAAACTCACAAAAGATGAAGATGTCGAATCCGTTGATAACACAAAATATCGTGGCATGAATGGTAGTCTTCTCTACCTCACGGCTAGTAGGCCGGATATCATGTTTAGTGTTTGTCTATGTGCTAGGTTTCAAGAAGATCCTAAAACATCACATCTAAAAGCCTTCAAAAGGATATTTAGATACATTAAGGGTACGACTCAATTAGGATTATGGTATCCTAAGGGTACGGGAGTAGAAACAATTCTATATGCAGATTCTGACCATGCAGGTGATTATGTTGACCGAAAAAGTACAAGTGGGGTATGTACTTTTATGGGATGTTGTTTAACATCTTGGTTCTCAAAGAAACAAACGGCATTAGCAATATCAACAACCGAAGCCGAATATGTCTCCACCGACAAAGTATGCCAACAAGCACTATGGATGAAACAAGCGTTAGTTGACTACGACATTCATCTAAGTGACATAGCCATTCTATGTGACAACAAAGGTGCCATCGATTTAAGCAAGAATCCGTGTTGGGATATGAAAGTGCTGAACAGTTAAAGTGCTGAAGATTAATAAAGTACTGCAGAATGACAAAGAACTGGAAAAAGTCAAAGAGTCAAAGTACTGCTAAAGATAAAGTCAAAGTACTGCATATGAAGTCAAAGTTCTGCAAGATCAAAGAACTGTTTTATTCGTTTATAGAAAGTCTTGTAATTCTAGAATATTCTATATTAGATTACTTGACGTACAAGGATACAAATTGTAAATCGACTAGGGTATCCTTGAGCCTATAAAAGGACCCCTAGATTGGCATAAGATGTACGTGATTTTATTAGAGTTTTAGAGAGAAGTTCGATATTATTAGAGTTGTTAAAGATCTGTATAATAAGCAGAGTTAGAGTTATTAATAAAATCGTTCAAAGTTAAAGTTATTCTTCTTGGCTTTGTTAAGTAAATTCCGCATACTTAATAGAGTTTGCTCAGTGTTTCTTTGTTAATAACTTAGGATTTATCCGAGGTTATTAAACCTTAACAAGCTATTTAAGTTAGTTTGGTTAGAGTACATCGATCCAACAAGTGGTATCAGAGCTTGTGTGGAAACTCTGACTAAGAAGAAACCCTAAAACCTAAAGATGTCGACTGATTCTGTTCCACCACCTTCCATCGCCTCAATGAGGATTCCTGTCATCAAGAAAGGCGAATATGACCTATGGTGTATGAAGATGAGGCAGTACATTGCCATTACAGACCATGCTCTATGGAATGTAATTGTCAATGGTAATGAAGTAGTTCCAGAACCTGTAGAGATTATTGGACAACCTAAAGCACCTAAGGCAGTCTTACCAGCAGCAACCTTAAGGAATCAAGAGAAGGCACTCAATATTCTCTTGTCTGCCATTCCAGATGGTCATCTTCTCAAGTTCCATGATGCTAAAGATGCTAAGCAGCTCTGGGCTGCTCTCAAGACCAGATTTGGAGGCAATGAAGCTTCTAAGAAGATGCACAGAAACCTGCTGAAGCAACAGTTTGAAACTTTCACTGTAGGTGAAAGAGAGAGTCTTGATGCTGCATATGATAGGTTTCAAAATCTCCTCAACATGTTGGAGTTATACAAGGCAGAAGTATCAGTTGAAGATGCTAATCTGAAGTTTCTAAGGAGTTTGCCATCCACATGGCATGTGATAGCTACAATGATTAGAGGTCAACCAGGTTTGGATGTCATGGACTTTGATGATCTCTATAATCATCTGAAGGTATATGAGCATGAGATCAATGGTCAAACAAGTTCTAAGTCTCACAGTATTGCTTTTCTATCATCTGAAAAGAGGGGCAGTACTTCCACCAAAAGTACTGCTTCTCCAACTCAAAGTACTGTGACTCAAAGTACTGTCTCGTATGTTGCTCCCACCTATGCTCAGCAAACCCCACCACCTACTACTATGCACTCAGATAAAGTTGTGTGCTCTTTCTTTGCACAGCAAGCTAGTTTACCTGTAGTTTATGAAGAAGATCTCTCCCAGATTGACGAGGATGCTTTAGAAGAGATTGATATCAGGTGGCAAGTTGCTTTGATCACTACAAGGATCAAGAAGTACATGAAGAAAACAGGAAAGAGCATTGATTTCAAACCAAAACAGGGATAACTTTTGACAAATTCAAAATTGAATGCTTCAATTGTCAAAAGACTGGACACTTTGCAAGGGAGTGCAGGTTTGCTAAGTATCAAGCAAACAGGATGACTGAGAAACCAAAGCTGGAGCTAAAAGAAATCCCCATTACTGAAACAAAGGCTTTGGTTGCTCAAGAGAATTTGTCAGAAGTTGACTGGAGTGAAGAGTTTGATGATGAACCAGTGACTTATTGTATGGTAGCAGTGGAAGAAGTAGTTGACGATTTGGTAGAAGAATTGGACTGGAGCACTGTATTTGATGAGGAAGTTGATCATGCTACTTTGGAATCTGGAGATGGGTATGGAGGATTTGATTGGAGCTTGGAGTGTGAAGATGATCCTGTTCTACTTGCAATGGTAGCTACTTCACCAAGTTCATCCCCTATCTCTGAGGTATGCTAAAATTGTCATGATTTCTATCAAAAATTGCTAAAAAGTTATGTGATTGAAAGAGATAATTGTGTTAAGGCTAGGTCTGAGGTAGCTGGTTATCAAATTACGTTAGAGTCTATGGAAGCCAAAATTATAACACATGAAAATAATGAAATGGCTTGGGCTGAAAAGTATGAACAACAGGATTACCAGTTAAAACTAAGTGAATGGAAATTAAACTGTAAAATTGCTGAAATTGAGAAACTAACTAAGGAAAGAGATGATTTGTTAGCAAAGTTTGATGCCTGGAAAGAATCTGGTCTGTCACATGTTACTTATGTTCAAAAACAAAGAAGAGCATACATTAGAACTGGCTTAGGTTTTGGTATGGACTTTGATAACATAGAAGAAAACACCTCTAGTGATCAGGATGACTTAGAAGATATAACCACTAGTGATGATGAACTCATTAATTATGTTGACACATCTATTAATGAGGATTCAGTTAGTGATTCACCTCCTGAGTATAAGAAAGACAAAGGTTATCATGCTGTTCCACATCCAGTTTGTAGTCATCAACCCATAAGACCTGATGTTTCACGTTTTGGTGTAGACAGTCTAGAGTTTAGGAAGAAGCTTATTGGTCAATCTAGGTCTGAAACCCCAAAAGAAATTGTTCGAACAAATTTTCAAAGTTAAGAAGTACCTTCTACTCAAAGTACTGCTCCACAAGCAGTACCTTCAGGAAAACCTTTTCAAAACAGTACTGCTAAACCTTTTTGGGATAATCTTGGTCAAAACAGGTTTAATCATTCACCTAGAAGGCAAAATAGTTTTGGTAATAGACATAGAAGAAGTCCCTTTGAGAGTATGGGTGAAAAACTGTGTTTTGTGTGTTTTAGTCCTACTCATTTAATCAAGGATTGTGAACATCACTCAGAATACCTTAGAAAATTTCCAAAGAACATGTCTGCTAACCAGAAACCTAGAGAGAACAAACCAGTCTGGAATAATTCAAATAGGGTTAATCATAGCAATTTCTCACCAGACCATAGGTACCCCCACCAGAGAAGACCTTTTTTCTAAACCACCAGTACCTTCACAAGCAGTACCTTCTCAAAGTACTGCTCAGTCAAACCAAGGTACTGTGAATACCTGTTGGAACAAAAATCCTAGGAGATCTCATTACTATCAACCTAGAAGGTACTAAAATTCACATAGGGGATCTAGATCACAGGAACCAAGTGTTAAAACTGACTGGGTTAAGAGGGAAAGTACTGCTGAGGGACAAACAGTACTTTCAACAAAAAGTGAATTAGATGTTTTTATAATACAAGAAAAAGAGAATGAATTTGCAAAAGAGAGTTCTGTTGACAATCCAGAAAGTTTTGAAAATCCACATGCTAAAAATCAAAAGATAATTCTGGATCATGTTTTGAAAAACAGTGGAAATTACATACTCAAAGAATTTGAGTTTGTAACTCCACAAGGGGAACACAAGTCAGTAATGGCTTGGGTTCCTAAAAGAAACTAACTCTCTAAATCTTTGTGCAGGGCAACCCAGAGGAGTAGCTTAAAGATCATCTTATTGTGGATAGTGGTTGCTCTGGAAGTATGACAGGAGACAAGGAGATTCTGTCTGATTTTAGATCTATTAGTGGAGGAAGAGTTGCATTTGGGAATGATCCCAATAGAGGAAGAATTACAGGGAAAGGAACTATCAAAGCAGGGCGAATAGACTTTGAGAATGTTAGATATATGAAGGAGCTCAAGTTCAACTTGCTGTCAGTCTCTCAAATTTGTGATAAAAAGCACCCTGTTTTATTCACTGACACAGAATGTCTCATCCTTTCTTCTGAATTCGAGCCTGTTAATGATAACTTGGTAGTACTCAGAGTACCAAGAACCAATGATGTGTATAGTCTGGACATGAAGAGTCTTCACTCTTATGGCAGAGCCACCTGTTTAGTGGCTAAAGCAACAACTGAAGAAGCACATCATTGGCATAGAAGATTGGGACATGTAAATTACAAAAATATCAACAAACTGGTCAAAGGAAATTTAGTTAGAGGTTTACCTTCAAAGACTTACAAGAATGATCACTCCTGTTTGGCGTGTAAGAAGGGTAAAAAAACACAAAGCTTCATGCAAGAAGCTTGAGGAGAGGACAATTAGAGAAACTTTTGAGCTGTTACATATGGATTTGTTTGGACCTGTTTCTGTGGCAAGTTTAAACAAGAAAAAGTATTGCTTAGTTGTTACAGATGATTGCAGTAGATTCAGTTAGGTATTTTTCTTGGGATTTAAAGATGATACTTTTGATGCTATTCAGACACTAATAATAGCACTTGAAAACCAATTGAGACTCAAGGTCAGAGGTATTAGATGTGACAATGGAACTGAATTCAAGAACAAGCTTATGGATGAATTTTGTGCTAACAAAGGAATCAAGAGGGAGTTCAGTATTGCAAGAACACCACAACAGAATGGTGTTGCAGAGAGGAAGAATAGGACTTTGATTGAAGCAGCCAGAACTATGCTTGCAGATTCACAACTACCTATTCAATTCTGGGCTGAAGCTGTAAGTACTGCTTGCTATGTACTTAACAGAGTATCAGTCACCAAACCACAGATGAAGACACCTTATGAGTTGCTGATGGGCAACAAACCCAACATTCATTTTTTGAAGCCTTTTGGATGCCCTCTCACTGTTTTAAACACCATTGATAATCTGGGTAAATTTGATGGTAAGTCAGAAGAAGGATATTTATTGGGATATTGTACCAATAGTAAGGGCTTTAGAGTGTACAACAGAGTCACTAAGAAGGTTCAAGATTGTCTTCATGTTGAGTTTTTAGAAGATCAAGACAATCAGAAGGGTAAAGGTCCTGATTGGATGTTTGATCTTGAAGTTCTAACTCCTTCTATGAACTATGTACCTGTTAGAGAAGAAAATCAACCTATACATGATTGAGAAGACTTACAGTATGTTGTTCATGGAGTTCATATTAGTTCTGATGTTGTTCCTGATGAAGCACCAAAACAAAGTACTGATAAACCAACATCTTCACTATCTGCTGAGGATCAAGATATTCAAGAGACTCTTAATCAAATGCTTTTTCAAGATGTAATGGCACATTCTTATTCTGATGAACAAATAAGAGCTTATGAAGAAGCAAAGAAAAAGAATAAGACTGCAGAGTATTATCACAGTACTTTGGACAATACTTTCGAACAAAGTATTGCTGCACCAATTGACAGTATTTTAGATGATTTGGATGATCCTACCATGCCTGGTTTAGAAGAAACTGATGATGAGTTTGAAGATGAAGGTATTTTCTCAGATTCCAATGAAGGTGCTGATTATACTAACTTGGATGATGCTTATGGAGTTCCACAGACTCCTACTTTAAAGGTTCATAAAGATCATCCTACTGGTCAAATCATTGGTCCTTCTACTTCTGGAGTTATGACAAGAAACAAAGCTAAGGGTTTTTCTACACCTCATAATGCTTTACTTAGCTTTGTTTATAAACAAAACAGATTAAATCACAAGGATCATCAGACATGCCTGTTCACTTGCTTTATCTCTCAAGAAGAACCCAAGAATATTGCTCAAGCATTGACTAAAGAAAGCTGGGTTGAAGCTATGCAGGAAGAACTTCTTCAATTTAAACTTCAAGAAGTTTGGGTATTATGTGATCTTCCAGATGGGAAGAGAGTTATTGGCACCAGATGGGTTTTTAGAGTCAAGAGAGATGAAAGAGGCAATGTCATCAAGAACAAGGCAAGGTTAGTAGCTCAAGGCTATAGACAGGAAGAAGGAGTAGATTATTATGAAGTATTTGCTCTTGTAGCACGGATTGAAGCAATTAGAATATTTCTTGCTTTTGCTTCGTATATGGGATTTCAGGTTTACCAGATGGATGTCAAGAGTGCCTTTCTATATGGCACTATTACAGAGGAAGTTTATGTCAAACAGCCTCCTGGTTTTGAAGATCCTAAACATCCTAACAAAGTCTACAAGGTGGTTAAGGCTCTTTATGGCCTTCATCAGGAACCTCGAGCTTGGTATGAGAGACTCTCCACATTCTTATTACAACATGGTTACAGGAGGGGAGCTATTGATAAGAATTTGTTCATCAAGAGAGATAAGAAGGATATCATGTTAGTTCAAGTCTATGTTGATGATATCATCTTTGGAGCTACCAAACAGTCTATGGTTAAGGAGTTTGAGCAGCTGATGCAGAAAGAATTTCAGATGAGTTCAATGGGTGAGTTAACATTCTTTTTGGGACTTCAAGTTAAGCAGTCAAAGGAAGGAATTTTTATAAGTCAAGACAAGTATGTAGCTGACATACTTAAGAAGTTCAATTTTGATGACATGAAGCCTATAACTACACATATTAAATCAATCAACTCATTGGGCAAGGATGAAGATGGACAACCTGTTGAAGTCAAGTTATACAGATCAATGATTGGCTGTCTTATGTATCTTACTGCATCAAGGCCTGATATCATGTTTGCAGTTTGTTTATGTGCAAGATATCAAGTCTCACCCACGGTTTCTCACATGAATGCAGTAAAGAGGATTTTCTGTTATTTAAAACAACAACCTAAGTTGGGGTTATGGTATCCAAGGGATTCACCTTTTCACTTGGAAGCTTTTTCTGATAGTGATTATGCAGGTGACAACTATGACAGAAGATCAACCACAGGTGGATGCCAATATCTTAGAAGAAGATTAGTTTCATGGCAGTGTAAAAAGCAAACAATTGCAGCAACATCCTCAACTGAAGCTGAATATGTGGCTGCTGCAAGTTGTTGTGGACATGTTTTGTGGATGCAAAATCAACTCTTGGATTATGGGTTTAATTTCAAAAATACTCCCATCAATATTGATAATGAGAGTACTATTTGTATTGTGAAGAATCCAGTTTATCATTCCAAGACCAAGCATATTCAGATTAGGCACCACTTCATTAGAGATTGTTATGAGCACATGCTTATTAATGTGGTCAAGGTGCATACAGATGACAATGTAGCTGACTTACTCACCAAAGGTTTTGATGTTTCAAGATTCAATCACTTGGTGGTGAGCATTGGCATGATTAACTACTGAGCTACATTTAAGGGGAGGACTATTTAGTATTTGTATAGTCCTGTGCTTTGCTTGAGGGGAGGATATTTTTGTATACTTAGCTTATACAGAGGTATTTGGAAACGTACTGTTTTTTATGAAAGTACTGCTTGGGAAAGTACTGCACACGTGGAAAGTACTGTTGTCGTATTAAAGTATTGTTCCAACGGTAATATTGAGGGGTAATTCTTAATAACGGTAACTTGGTTATTATGGGCTATGATTTTTCAAATCTCACCTATAAATAACTATTCTCTGAATTTCCCTCTCATCTTGATATTCTCATATCTTTTCCATATTTCTCTCACCATCTCTTTATTATTCGATTATATCTCTATTTGTGCTTCTATACTCAACCATGGCGAATCGTCCTACTGTTTCAAATCACAACATGGTGGCGAATTTAGATAAGACTGAATTTAATGAGGCTTTTCATGATATAATTGCTTATCTTACTGGGTCACCAATCAGTTATGCTCTTTTAGTGGAGCCGGATATAATTGCACCTTGGATTCAAGAATTTTGGGCTAATGCTAGGGTTAATATGGAGAATGATGAATATTATGTTAGATCAACAGTTGCTGGAAGAACTGTGAAGATTACAGAAGCCTCTATTCAAGAAGATTTATTGTTTAATGATGGAGAAGGGGCTATTCGTTTTGATAAGCAGTTGATTTGGGAAACTTTTGGGCACCTTGGTTATGAAGGGTCTTTAACAGAACAAACTTTCAGGAAACAACTATTTTGTCCTCATTGGAAATTTTTAGTTCATGTGTTGCTCCATTGCATAAGTGCTAAGAGTACCTCTTGGGAGCAGTTTGGGTCAAATATAGCATCTGCTATAGTAGGCTTAGCTACAAATCGTGTTTTTAACTTTTCAAGGCTAATTCTGGATGGAATGCTCTCACACATCTCACATGGATCCACATGGTTAATGTACCTAAGGTTTATATAGGTTTTCTTGAACAAACAACTTGCTGATGTACCAAAACCTACAGACTTACTACCTGTTATTGTACAACAAGCAAAAATTTTTACCTTTATGGCGAGAAGAAGTAATTTATTCAAAGGACAAGACACTCCTTTAACTACTTCTATGATGGAAGTTGTTCAAGATGTTAGAGCTGATGCTGAAGATGATGAAGAACTTGAAGGTACTGCACTTGCAAGTACTGCATCTGCAAGTACTGGTTCACAAAGTGCTGCATCTCAAGAGGGTACTGCAACTCAAGGTACTGCTTCCCCTAGTACTGAAGTTCAAAGTGTTGCAGGTTCACCTTCTCCATCTCCACAACAATCTGTTCCTGATTCTCAACCAGAGGAACATTCACCAATTCAAGGAGATGATTCACATACTATATCCCCTGAAGGTTTAACATTGGATAATTATGTTTTGACAAGGGAGTTAGTCAAGTTGCAAAAGACTACTGAAGCTCAAGCTAAACATATTAAGAGGTTGAAGCTCAGGTATAAAAGGTTAAATAATTTTTTTACGCCTTTTATCAAACGTTATCGCTTATGGGTTAAGGAGGAAACCAAGCGCCGAAGGTCATTTAAGAAGGAAAAACAAAGGCAAAAAGGTTCCTACACCATCTTCTGTCCAATTGGGGAGGAATTTAGAAGAACAGAATTTGAAAGAAGATGTTGTTAAGGAAAAAGAACCTCAACGTACTAAAGAGAATGTTATAATTGAAAGTACTGAAGAAGAAAGTTCTGAAGATCAAGGTACTGAACAACAAAGTACTGTTTTCACTGGAACTCACAGACAAGAATTGGTTACACCAAGAGTATTAGACTTTGAAGAGGAAGCTGGTCCTTCAACTATTCCACATGAAGAACAAGCTGGTCCTTCAATAACTATCATATCAGAAGAAGTTGATACACTCAAACCTGTAAGAACTGCATGTGATGATGAAACTGTTGCTGAAATATTGCATGGTTTATCAAAACCAAGGGGTGTTACTTTTACTGAAGTTGCAGAGGAACAAACAAGAGCTTCTCAACCTGCAATAGATCCTAAGGATAAAGGTAAAGGCAATTTGATAGAAACTAAGAAGAAAAAGCTAACTTTGGCAGATCTTAGAGCAATTGAAGTTGCTAGGAATGAGGCCGCAGCTAGAAAAGTGCAAGAAGAACTTAATGCTGAAGTAGTGACTGAAGTTACTAATGAAGAGGCAATGAATGAAGAAGCAGCTAGGAAATTACAAGAAGAATTGAATGCTGAAGATGCTGAACCATTACAGTCACCTACTCCTGTTTCTTTTATGCCTAGAAAACCAAATCTTGCTAAAGAAAGGAATGCAATGATGGCTTATTTAAAAAGTCGAGGATATAAAGGATTGCAGAAGCTGAATTATGCTGATTTGAAAAGATTATATGATGCTGAGACAGAGGCTTATAAGAAAGATGTTGCAAGTATCAAAGATTATAAAGATGAAGCTACTTGGACTGAAGCAGAAAGAAAGAAAAGTTTAAAAAGAAAAAGGAAAACTGAAGTTGAAGATATACAGTTTTCAAAGAAAGAAAAAGTTGAGTTAAGATCTGAAACTAGGGATGAACTAAGAAATTATCTCAGAATAGTAGATTTTGAATATTCCAGAGAAGATGCTGACATGAAGATGAACAGATCTCAGATTATTGCTTTTGAAGTTGTGGAATCTAAAGATGGAAGCTATCTGATGTTTCATAGAGAAGATGAAAGTTTCAGAGTGTTCAACAGACTATGGGATTTATTGCATATTATAGATAGAGTGGATCTATTCTATTTATATCATGTGGTGAAAGATTATTTTGAACATCATCCATCAGAAGGAATTGGTTTAGTTTTACTTGGAGATCTCACAACTGCATGGGAAACTGAAGAACAGAGCAGTGATGAAGTTTGGAAAAATCAAGAGAACTGGGAAATTGTTAGCTGGAGATTTTTTGAAGAATCTGGAGTTCATGTTCTAGAGCTGGAAAGTGGTACAATGATTCACATGTTTGCAGATAGAAGATATCCTCTTACAGTAGATCTTATGAGAAGGATGCTAGAGCATGGAATGGAAGTTGAAGCAGATAATGAAATTGCTTGTATGGTCATCAATTTGTTTATCAACTGGACTACTATAGCTGATGATGCTGAAACTGGTATGAGTTTTCATTGAATAAATTCTTTTTGATAAAATAGTACTTTATTCAAAGTACTGCTGATCAAACAGTACTTTAATCAAAGTACTGCTTGCAGCTTTTAACCAGTTAAATGATTTTTGGAAGAAACCTTTTGTTAAGTAATAAATATTTTGAAACAAAGGTTGAATAAATGGTTTTTGAGATGGTAACATCAATAGGTTATCAATCCACCATGGTTACAAAAGGATTGGCTAATCCATGAGCAAACGGCTCTGGTAAATATATATCAAATCCGTTTTTAGTTGACAACTTGCTAATAAGTTGGATGGTAATCAACTCACCATATCAGTAATGTGAAGAGTTGGCTAGCCCACAGGAAAATGGCTTGTGGTAAAGGCTGTGGAAAAACCATTATATGGTAATTAGTTCACCATGATGAAAGAACTAACTAGTCCAGAAGGGTACAACTTTTGGTAAAGACAAAACAAATATGTTGATAGCTGATGATTTGCTAAAAATCATATGGTTATCGGTGTACCATGGTCTTACACACCAAAACATTTGGCTTCTCCAGAGTTAATGGCTTTGGTAAAGAGATCTAAATCCATTAAATTTTCAATGATTCACCTCTCACAGGAGTTAACACACCTGGAAGTGATGAGAATAGTATGCAACTTAAACTGAATTAATGTACAAATTGTCATATGTTGCTGTGTTGCTGAAATGATGGAGCTTGCTGGATGATGCTGTAAAAGAATATTTCTAAAGATACTTTGACTATGCACAGAAACTACAAAGATACAATCCAAAGACAAAGACATAATCTATTTTTAAAGATGAATCTGATAAAGATAAATTCACAAAGGAACTTGAAGTCAAACAAGTAGAATTCAAGTTAGGGGAGGATTGTTGGGATATGAAAGTGCTGAACAGTTAAAGTGATGAAGATTAATAAAGTACTGCAGAATGACAAAGAACTGGAAAAAGTCAAAGAGTCAAAGTACTGCTAAAGATAAAGTCAAAGTACTGCATATGAAGTCAAAGTACTGCAAGATCAAAGAACTGTTTTATTCGTTTATAGAAAGTCTTGTAATTCTAGAATATTCTATACTAGATTACTTGACGTACAAGGATACAAATTGTAAATCGACTAGGGTATCCTTGAGCCTATAAAAGGACCCCTAGATTGGCATAAGATGTACGTGATTTTATTAGAGTTTTAGAGTTCGATATTATTAGAGTTGTTAAAGATCTGTATAATAAGCAGAGTTAGAGTTATTAATAAAATCGTTCAAAGTTAAAGTTATTCTTCTTAGCTTTGTTAAGTAAATTCCGCATACTTAATAGAGTTTGCTCAGTGTTTCTTTGTTAATAACTTAGGATTTATCCGAGGTTATTAAACCTTAACAATCTATTTAAGTTAGTTTGGTTAGAGTACATCGATCCAACAATCCGGTATTACATTCTCGCACAAAGCATATAGAGGTTCGTCATCACTTCTTAAGAGACAATTTTCAAAAGGGGAACATCTCTATTGAGAAGGTAGCGTCCGAAGAAAACATAGTCGACGTCCTTACCAAACCGTTGAAGCGGGAACAATTCAGCCTACTTCATCTTGGTCTTGGTCTCATGGAACAATCGTCGTAATTTGCTTTTTAACTCTACAAGGTATGTAAAACTAGCCTTCTTCTTTCTGAGTCTAGGATCTCTATTTCACGCACAACTCGCAAGCAATACGGGAATTTTCAAACCCAAGATAAGTTTTCACTTATAACTCATAGTTTTCTTTTATTTTTCAAGATAAGTACAAGTTGCAAACACGTAATTACATACACATTTTCTTTTCAAAGGATAAACGTTTTATTCACACATAGAAACCTCTTTTCAAAATGTTTTCTAAAATGATACCTCTTCCCGTATCAGTTTTACAAAATCCATTTCTCACGTCTAGGACAAATCGCTATTTCATTATTAATACAAAGTAAAAACCCGTTTTCATTGCATCTCATGTCTTTTGAATGCTAAAGAGGACACATAACTAATATGTGTTTTCGGGTACATTCATTTAAGCAACAATGAATTAGGAGCACTCGGGTTATCTCACATAATAGTGTGCTTTTTCACTTCTAGTTTATTTTTCTTTTCGTTTTAGGAGTCGGGATAACCGCAACTCCAAATGGTTTGCATATAGGCACACACTAGGCACAAATGTTTCCAAAAGGAAAATTTTGAGCTGTCTAAATCACCAGTACCACGGATCCCAGCCTTAATGCTGGACGGATCCCTCAAGGGAAGGATCCGTGGGATCCGTGAGACATAAGCTAGTTTTATCTTCTATTTTTCTCACTTTGGATGAAAACTTCAATATTTTTCATCATTTATTTTTATTTCTTTTGGAGTATGTTCTTTAATGCTTGTGTTCTCATGATCACATGCCTTAAATTCATATCTAATCATTAGATTTTAATCCACATTTTGGGTCAAGCATTCATTACAATGCATTATTTTTTTATAAATAGGATTCCCAAAAGGCTTGCATATTTATCTCATCTTCACAAACAAACACCACCATGTCATCCAAAAGATCTTCCAACTTAGATGAATCACCTAGTGCAAAAATCCTTTTCAAGAAATCCAAAATTTTGTCCTCCCACCTTCCAAAATACCACAATCAAAATCTAGGAAATCCGCACGGATTAGCATCCGGCCTTGTTGTTTAGCAAAACCACCATCGAATGGTTTATCACCAACCACTATTTCACCACAAGATGCTTCCATTATAGCACTTCCTTCATCACCAACAAGTACACCAACTTCATCACTCATCAACTCACCACCTAAGGTCACTCTTTTGGAACTCCTTAAGACTCCAACAAGATCTCAACAACCAAAACAAAAAGAAATAGTTTTTTTAACACCCTCCCACTTCTCTAAACACAATTTTCAAAGACTTTGAAACCTCACCACCCTTAGCTCCCATGTTGTTACAAGAACATCTAGGTTCTTTTCCACCATCACTTCCAAACATTCCGGACTTTGATCCGCTTTTTCCATCTTTTCCACCACAACTTTCGCATCTCACAAACCAAAGTCGTTTGGAAAACTTCCGCACTCATTACCCACATCACTTACATTGTGAACATTGCCAATCCACTAGGGATATTTCAATAGAACTTAGGGAAGAAATGCGAGTCATACTCAACCTCATTCTTGATCGCATAAATATCATTACTCATCAAAACCTCCATCCATAACCTTATGCAAGGATGGAAGAAATCATTATTACTATTCTTTTTTGAGTCATCTTTAAGAACAAGTCTTGTTCTTACTTTTACATGCTTGTATGTGGCATAAATACCACTACATTTTGTTGTTTTATTACAAGGCCTTGTTTACATACCTTGGCTCCCAATCTTGATTCTCGTCAAATCACAAGATTATTTATGCATGTTACTACTAACCCTTTCTTTGTAGGAATTTTTTTTATTTTTCTCACTTGACGCCCCAATCTAGGGGGAGCTACCGTCAAGGGGGAGTAAGCGATACGTGGACTATTTTTCCACATTTTGTTTCTTCGTTGGGTTAACTTTTTGTTTCGACAAAAAGGGGGAGAAGAAGTAAAACTTAGGCTTTCAAAACATACATCTAATCTTAAGTTTTACTCATCATAACATTATGTTTTGTCATCAACAAAAAGGGGGAGATTGTTAATACAAATAATCCGTAAAAACGTTTATTAATATTTAGCGATCTCTTTGTGTTTTGTTGATAACAAATATAATGTTATCATAAGTAAAATTGTAAGGATACATGCTATTTTTGTAAAGCATTTACATATAGTCATTTAATACAAATTGTTGTAATAAATCATTTGTTGTAATAGTTTATTAGGATGGGTAAAAATCACAACCCATGGAGCATATCCATAAACCGATGGTATTGACCCATATCCATTTGACTAGATGCATTACATCTATTAGATACATTGTATCTAATAAAATACCCATGGACCAACCCATAACCCATGACCCATGACCCATAACCAAAAAACCCATGGGCAAAGAGGAGTGTCCCATGGATCCCTGGCTTTACACTAGACGGATCCCTTAAGGGAAGGATCCGTGGAACAGTGGCAAGATTTTGCCTATAAATAGAGAGCCATTTCTTCATTTATGTTCACCCCTCTTCTTACTAACTCTCTCATATACTCTTACTCTCTTCTAACAAAAGATCACTTGATCTAGAGAGTTGTTCTTCTTCTTTCATTGTGATTCTCATATAGGTCCTTCTCTAAGGCAAGATCACGAGCTTACTACAAGTCATCCAAGCAAGGGGTCCTTGATTGATTTGTTTCTCCACAAGATTTCTGTAGCAAAGATCTTGTACTTGATATTTCTCATAGTTGTTGTGTAATAGTCGTGTTGGTTTGCTCCTCCGTGTTACGGACTCGAGATTTAGCTTTGTACCGGAAAAAGGTGTAAGCAACGTTGTGAAGGCTTCTCCGCCAAGTTGAAGGAGTTTGTTGACATAGTTCTTGAACTCTCGAGTAGGTGACTCAGGGAGTGGAGTAGGGCAAGGAAGGTGTCCTTGTAGCCGAACCACCTTAAATCGGTTGTGTCATTTCTATCCTTTGCTTTACTTTATTTACGTTCATTACTCTTAGATCTATACTTTATCTTCATCCATACGATTTCACATAACATCGATTCTAAAGTTTTTAGAAACTAACTTAAAATCGGCAAAACTATTCAACCCCCCTTCTAGTTTTCCACAGACCCGCAAGATGTAGTCTAAGTAAATCCACCGCGTGCGACAATATCCGTACGCAATGCACATACTAGACTGGGGGGACTGGATGATATAGCAGTCCCTAAGGGTAGAAAAAGGTATTTCCGGAATGGAAAAAACTCACGACGAAATCCTTAGTCAACTCAAGTCTAGTGACATCCACCGCATGCGACAATATCCGCACGCAATGAATATACTAGACTGGGGGGACTTGATAACGTATAGTATGTATAACATGCCTACTAAGCCCAAAACATACTTTACGCCCACTCTAGGCTCAGGCCCAATGACTGCAAACCCTGGACTAAGGTCCAACAATCACAAACTCTGGGCCGACAGTAAGCCCAATGACTAAATTGGCTATGGCCCAGGCCTTGGAATGCGCACAAGGTACGTAACGGGCTGAACCTTCAACCGTTAGGCCTCTCACGTCCGCGTCCGTGATTAACACGGAACCCTTGTCCATCAAGGGTCCGGCTCCGGCGACTAACCACTATATGCGATAATCCAGGAAGCCCCAGCGGCAAACCTCGCCTATAAAAGGCGCTCTAATCCTAATACAATGTACAACAACTTTCTCTCTCATAACTATACATACATACTTCTACTTTCCCTCTCAAGAATGTATACTTACTCTCACGCCGGAGTCTAATCGTGGGGTCCGTCCCCACGGTAAGACTAACGGTTTGCCTTTCTTGTGCAGGGATCTCATTCAAACTACTTGAATTAGTACAAGATCAACCCACCAAAGGTTTATTGGCCTAGTCCAATAAGCTACGTCCAGACCTTTAATAACCCATCGCACAAATTGTACTAACACTAATCATATGCATAGAGTTTCTTTTTTGCAGGACATCACTAGTGCTGATGATACGATGCCGACCCAATTACCAAAAATGGAAGTTAGTATAGATAGCTTTGCTCTTCGTTGCTCTATTGGTAATCGTGATTTATCTTCATTAGCCGATCTTGGGTCTAGCGTAAATGTTATGCCACTTTAGATATTTCTAAACCTTAAGTTAACTGATCTTTGGAAAACTAATATGATAATTGAAATGGCGGATATGACTAAGGAAACTCCGGTAGGGATTGCGGGTAATGTGTTACTTAAGGTCGATAGGTTTTTCTTCCCTACAGATTTCATTGTTATTGATATGGCAAGCACCCTAGGGAATAATGATGCAGGTTTTAATATTTATAATTACTCGTTATACCTATGGTCTACCCTAATGCACTAACGGGCAGTGTATCCGGTCGTGTTTAGTGTGGTATTCGGTAAAACCGAGGTCGTCCCAAGAGCTACGTGTGTGGATTTATACTAAGTCTAGGTGTCACAGATTTTAATATGATTTTGATATGGAATTAACTAATAAAGCAAATAAAGGCGAAAGATGTGATCAATAGAGGAGAGAGGTGCTAACCTAGTTACTCATCCTAATTAGTAGTGTTTACGTCTAAATACTTCCAATTACTTCATGTGGGGTCAAAGTCGCTAGGGCAACATTTGGTCAGTTCGTCCTAACTTATTAGCAAAGGGTCCCACTGGAGAAGTCAGGTGTCCCCTCATAAGTGCAGATGTTCCTGGTCCACTAAGCCAAGTCATTAAGTACCGCTACATGCTAGATTCATAATAGTGAGTGCCCGGGCGCTAGCATCTTAAACATTCACCCCTTGTAGGATCGTAAATAATATGTTGTTTAGATGATTCGGGTGGTCTAGGATTATGATGATACAAGAAAGCCATTGTTAGAGAGATGAAGAGAGTTGAGAGGATGCTCTTGAAAGAGAGTTGTAATATAACAAATGAAAGGTTATATTCCAAGAAGCAACACTCTTCCCTTAGAGGGAAGGGTATTTATAGTTACAAACTAATACGTCCTCCTGATGGACTGTGGATCAGGCATACAGTGGGTAAAGACCCGTCCTTCCTCCACGGTGTTGCACTAAACTAAACTACACTAATAACTAACTAATAAACTAACAAACAACGTAACTAACGATATGTCTATGTGCTAACTTATGCTAGATAATATTTGGGGTGACCGATACTTCACTATGGAATTTCTAATTCCTAACAATCTCCCCCTAAGGGAGGTCACCCATGATTTACAATTTGAATCCTATCATTCTTTCTTTGTCTTTAGTTCCAAGCTCGTAGACTTCAATTCTTCAAATTCCGTATTCTTTGTGCTTGAGTAGCGATTCTTCAAAGTCAGCATAGTTTTGTACTTTAAGTGGAGGCCTTTAACTGATCCACATCTTGATGATCTTCGAGCTTTCTTTGAGATCATCAGCCACAGTAAATCTCTGGATCACCCTTTGTAGTGTTGCCTTCATGTGATGTTGTGACTTTCGGACCGACATGCTCACACTTTCTGGATCATGACATCTTTTCATCAGAGTAGCGGAAGCTTTACTGGCTCATGATATTTGCAGCAGCGTAGCAGAAACAAAGTATAAAAATATCATAGCCAGGTTCTGTAGATATGCACAAGTCATGATTTCTTCAATTAAGTGTGGATGCTGTGAGCATGCAGCTTTGGATTGACTTCTCAATTCTGATCTGCTGCAACCGTCCAAATGTACCTGCAAACAATAGTTAGCAATAAAACACACGAAAGTGTCTTTGATCACTTTCGTTGAATTGAGGCACACGGCCCACGGTTCCTGGTTGATCAGTACAAGTACTGCCTGT
Organism: Chrysanthemum seticuspe; assembly: GCA_019973895.1. Classification (NCBI taxonomy): domain Eukaryota; kingdom Viridiplantae; phylum Streptophyta; class Magnoliopsida; order Asterales; family Asteraceae; genus Chrysanthemum; species Chrysanthemum seticuspe. Next base: position 114,703,337 of record BPTQ01000004.1, read on the forward strand.
GATCAGGTATAATTTCGAAGAATCTCCTTGACAGGGTTTCGCAGCTGTTCTAGCTGTTCTCAAACCGGAACGTCTCAAAGAAGAAAACACGGAGTAAGTGAACCAGCGAATTGAGATTCACTGATTGATGAAAAATTGATTTGAAAACAATCGCGTATTGCTTTGAAGAAAGTGTTTTGCAATACGACGAAGGTTTTATGAGAAAGATCAATTTTCAATCAGAAATACTTTTTGTATTTGAAAAGAGTACACATTCGATGTGCTAGAGAAAAGAAGAGATTCGCACATCGAACGGTTTTTCCAAAAGTATTTTTTCAATCAGAGATACTTTTTGTGTATGAAATATGAATACACATTCGATGTGCTAGAGAAAAGAAGATTTGCACATCGAACGGTTTTTCCAAAAGTATTCGTCAATTCATATCCTGGACCAAGGTTGATTCAAGAATGAATCGCCCCATCGTTTCTATCCAGTTGTCACAAGCTTGATCTTTTGGAAAGATCTCACATGTCACCCACTAAGAGCTTGTTTGATGTTGGCTCTAGAAGGATTTCCATCTTCATTATGAATATTTTTACATATCACTCGGATGTTCTGGCAATACCACAAGGATAATGCGTAGGACTCTCAATATATACTTACTTTCCACATTGTGTGAAACAACAAGCCTTCATTAATTTGGTGTCCTAATGAGATATTATGGGTGATCTCTTGGCTCTAGACTCAATTGTGCATTTTGGTTTCCTATGCCGGAGACTAGGGAGAGGGTCTCCTTCTTCAATATCAACAATCTCTAAGAGACAGTCGATAGATTATGTAGGTTCCCCGTGAGAATGAAACAAGCCCTTTTAAGAGGAACTTGAGTAGCTTGGGAAGTTGTAGTGCAGTGCGTCACTGGGTCCATGACGTCTTGTCTTCAATACCGGTGTTACCTTAGTAACCACCAGTAGCATATGTATTGAACCCGGTTTCTGCCCTAAGGTTGAACTAATGGAGGGCTATTTCTTTTCACCCTTTTTCACATTCAATTCTTTTTCATTCTTCAACCCCTTCAGTGCTTACCGAGACTTCATAACTAGAACCTTGTTGGGTTTATTCCAGTTCTAGCTCTATCTCAGTCCGCACTCTTCCCATATCTCACTTTTCTCCTTTTTTCATCATACCTAAGGACTTCTACACTATCTAGTGGATTATCCCTGGGTAGATCCCTCCGGCTCTGGCGGGATCGTGGGAACAAAAACCTAACCTAACCATCCTTATAACACCATGCATAAAGTAAATTGGTTGGTCTTTTGGTATTGTTCATTCCTTCTCGGAACCAATTGAAAAATCATTTGGAAAATCAATCAAGGCACTTGTGATATTAAAATCAAAGCATTTTGTACCTTAATTGTTTTGATCATTTTAGAAATGCTCTCCCTCAACATGTGCATATGATTTTAAAATTGTTTAGCACATGGAGGCAAGAGTTCTTTGAAGTAATTTCTTGATTACAATTTCCATAGAAAATACCATTTGATATTCTTGGTAAATTCTCCCCCTCAATATGTGCGTTGGATATTTGAAAGTCATTTTATCACATAGAGGCAAGAGGTTTTTGAAGTAATTTTCACGATTGCCAATAGAAACCTTTCTCTCCCCCTCAATATGTTCATCGATATACAAAAGAGTTTGGCACATATTAGAGAGAACTTGCACTTTAAATCAAAACGATCATCTTTTATCAAATTTCATATTAAATCACAAATTCTCCCCCGATCAAAAATATCAAACCCTTTGAGATTTTGGATCCCAAGTGATTTAATAAGGTTTGGAAAACATGGGAGAATATGTGGCTTGTTTAAATACTCATCTTGTTTTTGGATAAATGCTCCCCCTCAACATGTGCATAATGTATTTAGAAATCGTTTGGCACATGGAGGCAGGAGTGCCTTTAAAGGACTAAAACCAATTCCATTTAAACAAATTTGATATTTAAATCACGATCTCTCCCCCGATCAAAAATTTCAAACCTTTTGAGATTTGTGATCCCAATTGATTTAAATCATTTAAAAGATTTTGGGGAAAGACGTGGCTTGATTTAATTTTGAAAAATGATTGATACGGATCAATTTTAGACATTAAATATTGTTAGTATCAGGTATGATAGTTTTTAAGAGATCTTTAAGTAAAATAAAACAATTTCACAATCAAACAAGAACAGAAAAAATTTCATTTTGTAAGATCTTTGAGTTTTAAAGAAAATCATACCAGGACATAACATTAAATCTTTAGATCACCACTTATTATTGTACAAACGGATCTTTTATGAAGAAATATCGTTTGAAAATATTTTATTTTAAATCACTCTCCCCCTCAATCGATGACCGTAGTCATTGATTGAGTGACTTAAGTTTTGATAAAATGAAGTCCGGTGATTTTCAAGATTAAGTCCAATTTATTTTCAAAACCAATATTTTTCCATTTTTTAAAACAATATTATTTAAAATTGTTTAAAAAATGTTATCATCCACTACTTGTCCTGCACAAAGATACGTTAGGTGGTTGAGCTGCTTTTGTTGTTGTTGCTGTAGGTTTGGAAAAAAACCATCTGCCGATGCAGTGAGACTTCTTACGTTGCATTTTATCATGCCAACTCTTCATAGAGGTCAAATTAAGCTCCGTTTCTTCATTTGATGATGAAGAAAACCATCTGCTGATGCAGTGAGACCTCTTACGTTGCATTTTTCATGCCAACTTTCCATAGAAGTCAAATTAAGCTCCGTTTCTTCATTTTTCAACCCAAGATATAGTTACCCTTTCCTTTTGGCATCCAATCATATTCTATTGTGGGATCCAGATCGGGAACATTCTTATATACCATTATACCTGCATACGTTAGTAGACATACAAACAGATATATGGTGGTCGACATCACCCAAACAACAATCAACTAAGAAAAGTCAATTCAACATATCAATCAGATCATGTAAAGCTAGGAATAATGTGTTTATCAACCTCTAATCATCTAATCCTAACAATCATATCCTAGGCACCTAGTCCTTCAACGTAGTTTAACATGTTTTACATTTAAGTATATAGGATAATTAGATAAGCTCGTTAGATGATATAGATTTGAAAACATTCTCCCCCTCAATCAATGACTTATTTTCTGAAAAGTTTAAATGCACTGAAGTCATTGATTGAGTTTTCAATTTTTTACGAAAACATTGAAACTGATTGATTTACAAGCAACACAATTTACCACCATTTTTGAAAAACAACAAATATTTTTCTAAAGAATTTTAGAAGGAAAAACATTTGTGTAGGAACAGAATTCTTTTTGACGACATGCTTTCCTTGTTTAGTTTTTAGGATAAGTGCACGAAATATTTGAAAATTTTTGGTTTAGCGCAGCACTTTCCTTTCTTGAAGAACGGGTTGCTATCTGAAATAATAGCAAGCCATGGTTTAAGCACGGGTTACAGTCTGAAGTAACTGTAAGCCATATTTTGAGACATGTTTTGGAAAAGAATATTTACACCTCCTGCTCGAACTTCATCTATGGTCCCGTGCCATTATTGAATGACATTTCTTAGACCGCAGATGTTATCGATACCAGAAGACATGTCTTTGAAAAACAATATTTTTGGTATTTTTCAATTTTTCTAATTTTATGGGTTTTTGTTGGTTTTATATTTTTTTATTTTGTTTTTGATAAATATTTACAAAGATAGAGTAGATGATATAATTTAAGAAGATGATGATACGAGTACCGAGATAAGGATATCGAGCAACCCCGTTGTAGAAGATAGAAGCTTTCGAGGTTCCTGAATTGAGAGAAATTGAACCATCTGAAAGTGAGACTTTGGCAGCTTCCCCTCAAACCGTAAATCCTTTTGTTGAGCAGATTCGAAGCTCTATTTCAAGCTTGCCTTAGCTAGGTGCACAAAGAAGCACACCATTATCATCGATCTTGCTGCTCTTTTTAAGAATAATCTTTGTGATTCTTCGTTCGAGGTTATATCATCCAATAGAAGAACAGCAACGTATCATCCCATGTTTAAATAATCTTCTCAAATTCCTTTTCCACTGAAGTCTGAAGCCATCCATACCAAAAAGTTGTCAAGAGACCACTTCCCCCAAGTAGATGAGTTGATGCAGTCAGTCTCTTAGACTAGAGCTTACGAACCCGAATACACATATACCCGAAGACAGAGAAACTTATACCATCGAAGTAGCAGATTAAGTCCAATAGCTAAAGAATAACCCCGATGTATACTTTTCTCTCCCCTAAAGAAAGTGTATGAAGCTCAAGAACCCGAAGTACCCAAATGCCCGAAGAGAGAATAACCGATAACATTGAAGAAGCAGGTCGAATCACTGATTATCTCTGCGGATGACAACTCCGGAATAAGTGATTATATCTCTGAATCACTGATTAAGCACTCAAGTGAAATAGCTGAGCGCCCCCAATGTACACAATTCTCTCTCCCCTGATGATTGCGATAACATGGAAATCATCACACACTTGTGTACCTTTTTTATCTTCAGAAACTTTCTCTTACATCACTTCCCCCACGTAGTTGGAATAATAACACTAAAAGCCTTGATGAGTAAAACCTTGAGTTTCTCTGCGGTCATGACATTTGTCTTCCTGGGATATCTTCAATCACTTAGAAGAATTAAGTTCATCAAGTTTACTCGCTTTGTGTTTAGATGCGTGTCTCCTTCCCCCTTGCTGGTTTTGATACTTCAGAATTAGCAACACATAATAGGCCCGTATACTAGAAATCTGTTGAGAAGAACACTTGAAGGCTTTGTGATAATCAACGTGCTGAAGTAGAATGTGAACAAGTCTAATTGGGGATTAAATATTACTTTTCACTCTCCCCCAATTAGTGCTCTCTCCTAAACCGACAATCTGTTTGATAAATACCCGGATTAAGAAGAAGTCTTTAGATCATTAAATGCAACTCGTCTTTAGTCTTCTAACATGCATCAGAAAATGTAGAATAGACTGTAGACTTGATACGCTTACACAGCGCGTTCGGTTTCAAAGGAACTTCCTTTTCGTCGAGAGCAAGTTTTTCAACACCCTAGGCAGTGAACCTAATCGTTGTAGTGTAGTATTAGGGTAAGCCACGGGAATTGATATCGTTCTCTAGGGGAATAGGAATGCTAGTGAGAAGTTACTACGCTAAGGTTGGGGTTGAGGAAGATTATTTTTTATCTTTTTATGTTTTTTTTAGAAAAGGAAAAGTACGAATCTCGGGGTTTGGATTTGGGGGGTTGGTATTTCTACCGATTACTCTACTATTATCTAATTATCTAAACTAAGTTGGTGGTAGTCTATGTCTAATTATTGTGTGCTCGTATGATAGTTTAAAGATGTGTTTACTTAGGTTTTACTACTCCTTAATTATCTCCTATTGGTGGTTGAATTGTCACGTCCTTATTCCTAATTGCGTTGTGTGTCTAAAGTTGTAGGGTATGCGTTTCTCCCTAACTCTTTGAAGTTACCAAAGGGTCTCGTCTACAAAACCCACTAGGGATGATAAACTCTAACTCTAAGGCCTCTTTGGATAGTTTAGCTTACAACAACTCAAAGTGCTATAACCTAAGGTTCACAAAGATTAATCAAGCATTAAGTACACAACGAATGACCTATCGCATTACTAGATCATTAATCAACTAAGATAAGAAACAACCCATCAATATTCAATAATTAAGTTTCATATTCCCTAAGCAAACACACAAGTAAATTAGCCGAACATGGAGAACATGCAAGCATACACACAAATAATTGAAGACATAAATAAATTAATGAAGTAAACAACTTATCTTGGTGTAAGATAGGGTTTAGAACCCTAAAATATGACCTTGGTTCGGTTTAGGTTTTACTCCAAAAGTTTACCTAAAAGACTACTCTCTAAAACTGAAACATTCGGATTCTATATATAAGATTACATGTGCGACGGCGTCACCTTATGATTTGTGACGCCGTCGTGTCGCCGTCATTAGGGTTTCGTCTTGGCCAAGTTAATCTTGCGACGGCGTCACCTTATGCTTGTGACGCCGTCCTCTTTAGCTTCTGACGCCGTCTGGATTGAATCTAGGTCGTCTGAGTTGCGACAGCCTACTCTTTTAAAGCCCGACGCCGTCCTTCAAAACTAGCAATTTCTCTTCTGAGCCGTCACAAATTCCTCCGACGGCGTCGCAGATTAAGCAGTGACGCCGTCCCCTTGTAATTTAGCAGCTTGAGTGTCTCGATTCTTGACTTTGGCTATTTTCTTCATATATCCGCGCCTTTTCGTCCAAATAAGTGCCATTACAGCACTTTGCCTTCAAGAGACCTAAAAAGTGAAAAGGAACGATATTAAGCAATAACGGATACAAAAGTGATCAAATAAGGGCTTAAACGACCCCTCAAAAAGGTACATTTTAAAACCTTATCAAATATCCCTACACTTGGTATTTGCTTGTCCTCAAGCGAATATGCTTTTAGCCAATTAATTTATAAGTTAGGGGTCATGAAGCATTGGTTTAAAACAGTCCACAACACATATAAGCCCCGCAAAAGTCATAACAAGCACGGAAATTACATACTAGCACCTCACATGGGGTGTTTGGATACTCACATCTCTCTCGGGTGTATATGAAATATAACAAAGTGGAAATGGAAGATAAACACTCATTAACCGGTCCTAGTACATAGATTAACATAGGCTTGAGAATAGATCAAACCTCCATCGCTTTGGCGTAAGCACCTAGGAAAGACTATCAAAGAGGTCTTTAAAGTGTTGTAACGTTAGGCTTACGGTAGGGAAACAAAGGGTTTGGTGGGATAGGCTATTTAGTGGTGGCAAGTCAAAAATCTCAATGTTACATGCATACGAAGAATGGCGTTGCTAAGCCAAGACTCGACACTCTAAACTCTAGATAACTGAAATAAACAAACATAAATTTAAAGATAGATGTAGGATGGTAGCTCGTATGTTTTTTTTTTTTTTTTTTTTTTCATACACTTTTACTCTACCATCCTCTACGATAACATCAAAATAATAGGGATTTATAGCACATCCCTACACTTGAGTTTTTATTACTCTAACACTAATATGACCCGAATTAAAAAGATCAAAACACTTGGAGTACGTTATTACGCAAATAAGGGAATTGGCGTTCCCTTTTAGTCATTTAAAACTTTAACTTTTCCCATGAGTCCCAATCGTCCCAAAACTATGTACAAAAGATATGACTCAACTTAGCAACTCATGCAAGCAACTAGATAATTGAATAAGGGTTTTGGGTGATAACAATAATGCACTAAAAGTGAGTGCATACAAGGTAGGCTAAGGTGATTTGGGTGTACATTTGGGGGTGGGGTGTAAACAATGCTCTTCATAGATATTCCGGAAAACCGAAACATCACGAGAACCGCGAAAAGGATAGGCTCTGAGGGTTTAACTAGGGGTATCGTGTACTAAAGATGAGTACAACGCAAGGGTGTGGGGGAATTACTCAACCGATGTGGAAGGAGTAATTATATTACGGGTATCAAACAAGGGTTATCCTAATGCTTCTTATCATTTAGTTATTCCTAACTACACAAGTGTAGTCTTACTAGCGATCTCGGAATGCATCACAAAACAAGTTCTAGAATCTAATATACTACCGGTTCACACTCTAAGCATTAAAGATGAATGCTTTAATTCCTACTAATCTAAGGGCGATCCTCACATTTTGGGTGGAATTTAGGTGGTAAAAGGTTTTTGTGCTAGTCATGCAACTTCCTATCCGTGAGACGCTTTTGTTAAGACTAATGGCCCACTCCTATATGTCATGAAAAATTTTAAATTTGGTGCCAAAATTACCCTAACCGACATTTTCTCATGGTTTATTACACAAATACAATTGGACAAAGCAAATAATCAAGGATAAGCATAGTTTCAAAGTTCCCGTTTTATTTTCCCTCCCTATACTTAAACTGAACATTGTCCCCAATGTTCCCTGAAAGTATCAAAGTTATGATAATGGATGGTAATTACAAACGAAAGAAACTAGTACTCCCCTGATTTAGCTCGGTAGGATCCGTGTGTGAAGTAGTGGTTAAATCCTTTCCAAAAAGAATGTGTGCGTGAAAAGCTCCTTCCAATCTTTTGTTTCTTCTTCTTGATAAATGAAACCTGCACATTTGAAGAAAACAAATGAAACCTTCGCGTAAAATCGGCGGTAATAATATATATAAGACTCTACTAAACTAGGATATAATGCTTGTGGAATGGATGTTTACAAAATTTCTGGAAAATTAAGACCTTGAAAATTCCAAAAATTTATAAGTAGCTCAGAAAACGAGAAAAAAGTAATCTGTTGTTTTTACTCCTTCCTGACGCCGTCAGGTTGTAATCCTGACGCCGTCAGGTTATCCTGACAAAAACTGGTCTGCGATTTTCTGGAAAAAATTCTGAAAAATTTATATCTTTAGAATCTGGAAAAATTTTTGCAAAACATCCATTATGACTCGATACAAGCATTTGACTCGAACAAACACACATATATATCTTTTAATGAATTGTTATTCTCATGTTTACGTTTCTTTTGAAAACGTGTGTAATCCTCCCTACACTTATCCTTTATGTAAAATACCTTTATATGCAATTAAGACGAGGTTAAAGACAAAATAAAGCATTTTTACAAATTCAAACATGAGAATAAACTATCAATAAAAGATATACGACACACAAATAAAAGTGGAAAACAAATACACATGGGTTGCCTCCCAAGAAGCGCTTGTTTTTGTTCAAGTCACGAGCCTGACTCTACCCTTATTTAACAGATAAAGGGGAAGTTTTCCCTACACTTAAGTTTAAGTGCAGGTGATAGTAGCAATACACACCCTTAGGGTGGAAATTTGCTACGTGAGGAGGGGGTGATGGGTGATTTATATGCTCAAAGGAGTGTGCTCCATTCATTATAACCTTACCTAATTCAATTGGTGTAACGGGTGAATCAAATCTCTCTCCTAAGAATGGATCATCTTCTATCAACTTCAAAAGATTCTTAGTTAAGGATCCATCTTGACCTAATAAACCCGGTTTAAACCCATAATGTTTCTTGTTATCAACCATGAATGGGTGATATAAGTGTGTAAGGTCATGGGTTACTCCTATATTAGCTTCCACTCTACATGGCCTAGAATCTACCACCTTTATCAAGCAACTACCCGGACTATCTATTTTGATGGGTGGATTGGGGCCTAATTCAATTCCAAGATTCACATCTAAAGACGGAAAATTGGGTAAGGTTTTTGGTTGAGGCTCTGGTTCATCAAAATTTGGAACTTCCCTAGGACTAAGAGAGAGGTTATGACAACAAGCATGTGATTCCTTGGGGGGTTTCGTCCTGCTTACTGGAATTGGAGAGGGTATGGGTGTCATCCCAACGTTTTCCGGTATCGCATATACCTTTTCTACCTTTTTAGGTATATTGTTCTTTGCGATTTCTTCACGGATTTCCAGCATGAAGTTGTCAGCTAGGCCTAAGAAAGTGTCATGAGTTTTTCGCATTTGAGCTTCGAGGCGTTTTATTTCCTTTTCTTGCTTGTGGACAAATGTCAACATTATGTCCTCGAATTCATCTTACCGGGACTTTCTTGGGAGCAAAAATTCCTTGACCGCATTCACATGCTTATCAGCATGAGTGGTTACTTCCATTAACGCCTTCACTTGGGCCTCCATACTCATAATTTCTTGTGCTCGGGAAGTTGACCCGTTCTCTTGGACAACTGGAATTTCCCAACCTTCCTCTTCATATTGAGCTAGGTCCTCAATAACCTCCCAGCATGCCTCAGCATTCAGGTTACTTAGCCTTCCACCGGCGGCATAATCAATGGTTTGTTGGAGGGAGAGACTGACATGATCATAGAAGAGTTGGACTTGGAGCCAGAGATCAATGCCATGATGAGGGACTTTATGAAGTAAGTCCTTGAATCGAGTCCATGCTTCGTAGAGAGATTCACCTTGACGTTGTTGGAACATCAAGATGTCATTCCTAAGTTTAGTGGTTCTCCCCGGTGGGAAAAATTGAGCAAGGAAGCGAGAGGTGAGATCATCCCAACTTGAGATGGAGCCGGTGGGAAGTCGCTCAAGCCAATTACTAGCTTAGTCCCGTAGAGAGAATTGGAAGAGACGCATACGCGTGGTCTCCCGAGTAGTAGCATCAAGGTCAATAGAATCGACAATTTTAAAGAAGTCCTTAAGATGCTGATTAGGATCTTCAGAACGAAGTCCATGGAATGCACATCCATTTTGCACCAACCGGATGGTGTCGGATCGCAGGGCCGTAATTTGGGCTTGGTCGGGAAGCTCAATGGTGTTCCTATAGCCTTGGTGGCTAGGTCTCGAGTATTCACCAAGAGTACGGTCTCTTGGCGGGACAATGATTTGAGGGGGGTTTTCACCTTCCATGATGAAAAGTGATGGGGTTACGAACAAAGGTCACGAAGAAGGGGGATAGACTAAGAGAAAGCTAAAAATAAGAAAAAAGTTTACTTGATAGGAATCAAGCAAAGAAACCTAAACGAGGTGGACTACTAACTAGCTATTCTATTCCCTGGCAGCGGCGCCAAAAACTTGATACGCTTACACAGCGCATTCGGGGTCAAAGGAACTTCTTTTTCGTCGAGCAAGTTTTTCAACACCCTAGGCAGTGAACCTAATCATTGTAGTGTAGTATTAGGGTAAGCCACGGGAACTGATATCGTTCTTTAGGGGAATATGAATGCTAGTGAGAAGTTACTACGCTAAGGTTGGGGTTGAGGAAGATTATTTTTTATCTTTTTATGTTTTTTTTAGAAAAGGAAAAGTAGGAATCTCGGGGTTTGGATTTGGGGGGTTGGTATTTCTACCGATTACTCTACTATTATCTAATTATCTAAACTAAGGTGGTGGTAGTCTATGTCTAATTATTGTGTGCTCGTATGATAGTTTAAAGATGTGTTTACTTAGGTTTTACTACTCCTTAATTATCTCCTATTGGTGGTTGAATTATCACGTCCTTATTCCTAATTGCGTTGTGTGTCTAAAGTTGTAGGGTATGCGTTTCTCCCTAACTCTTTGAAGTTACCAAAGGGTCTCGTCTACAAAACCCACTAGGGTGATAAACTCTAACTCTAAGGCCTCTTTGGATAGTTTAGCTTACAACAACTCAAAGTGCTATAACCTAAGGTTCACAAAGATTAATCAAGCATTAAGTACACAACGAATGACCAATCGCATTACTAGATCATTAATCAACTAAGATAAGAAACAACCAATCAATATTCAATAATTAAGTTTCATATTCCCTAAGCAAACACACAAGTAAATTAGCCGGACATGGAGAACATGCAAGCATACACACAAATAATTGAAGACATAATTAAATTAATAAAGTAAACAACTTATCTTGGTGTAAGATAGGGTTTAGAACCCTAAAATACGACCTTGGTTCAGTTTAGTTTTTACTCCAAAATTTTACCCAAAAGACTACTCTCTAAAACTGAAAAATTCGGATTCTATATATAAGATTACATGTGCGACGGTGATGCGCGCAAAACCGTCAAGTCGTAACAGACTTAAAACAGCTTCAGCACGAAATCAATGAAGATCTGAGGAGTATAATGTTTCCGTCATTAGGGTTTCGTCTAGGCCAAGTTAATCTTGCGACGGCGTCACCTTATGCTTGTGACGCCGTCCTCTTTAGCTTCTGACGCCATCTGGATTGAATCTAGGCCGTCTGAGTTGCGACGGCCTACTCTTTTAAAGCCCGACGCCGTCCTTCAAAACTAGCAATTTCTCTTATGAGCCGTCACAAATTCCTCTGACAGCGTCGCAGATTAAGCAGTGACGCCGTCCCCTTGTAATTTAGCAGCTTGAGTGTCTCGATTCTTGACTTTGGCCATTTTCTTCATATATCCGTGCCTTTTCGTCCAAATAAGTGCCGTTACAGCAGTTTGCCTTCAAGAGACCTAAAAAGTGAAAATGAACGATATTAAGCAATAACGGATACAAAAGTGATCAAATAAGGGCTTAAACGACTCCTCAAAAAGGTACATTTTAAAACCTTATCAAATATCCCTACACTTGGTATTTGCTTGTCCTCAAGCAAATGTGCTTTTAGCCAATTAATTTATAAGTTAGGGGTCATGAAGCATTGGTTTAAAACAGTCCACAACACATATAAGCCCCGCAAAAGTCATAACAAGCACGGAAATTACATACTAGCACCTCACATGGGGTGTTTGGATACTCACATCTCTCTCGGGTGTATATGAAATATAACAAAGTGGAAATGGAAGATAAACACTCATTAACCGGTCCTAGTACATAGATTACCATAGGCTTGAGAATAGATCAAACCTCCATCGCTTTGGCATAAGCACCTAGGAAAGACTATCAAAGAGGTCTTTAAAGGGTTGTAACGTTAGGCTTACGGTAGGGAAACAAAGGGTTTGGTGGGATAGGCTATTTAGTGGTGGCAAGTCAAAAATCTCAATGTTACATGCATACGAAGAATGGCGTTGCTAAGCCAAGACTCGACACTCTAAACTCTACATAACTGAAATAAACAAACATAAATTTAAAGATAGATGTAGGATGGTAGCCCGTATGTTGGTTTTTTTTTTTTCATACACTTTTACTCTTCCATCCTCTACGATAACATCAAAATAATAGGGATTTATAGCACATCCCTACACTTGAGTTTTTATTACTCTAACACTAATATGACCCGAATTAAAAAGATCAAAACACTTGGAGTACGTTATTACGCAAATAAGGGAATTGGCGTTCCCTTTTAGTCATTTAAAACTTTAACTTTTCCCATGAGTCCCAATCTTCCCAAAACTGTGTACAAAAGATATGACTCAACTTAGCAACTCATGCAAGCAACTAGATAATTTGTGTTGGGTTTGATGTTTCAGCTAAGAGTCTTTTTGTTTTCAATAGCAGTATTGACAATGGACTGATGATGGTTAATCCTGAAGTCATGAATTTGTATTTGGTATTGTTGTGGTCAACAAGTCGCATAAGTTAGTCAGGTTACCAACTTGCTTATGACTCAATAGTCAAAAAGCGTATGCTCAACTCGCATCTTTTGGAAATTTTGACAACTCGCTTTATGTTCATTGTATATGGACATTAGGACAGCAACTCGCATCCAAGAATACATTGAATCAGGACAGTCAAAACTGTCAACTCGCTTTGATAAAAAATAGTCAACTCGCATTTTAGTTAACCCAACTCGCAGCTGTAACAACTCGCTTAAAAGCAAGCTGCAACTCGCATAGGGACCATTGACTCTGGACATTTATTGACAACTCGCATTCAAGAATCTGCCAAGTCAAATCCACGAGTTTATGACCAAACAAATAGCACATAAAATCACCAAACAGATGACCATTCATTTGATGACCAAACAACTTAGAACCACGAATTTATGACCAAATAGATAGCACATAAGATGACCATTCATCTGCAGCAGAAGACTGGTTTAAAGACATGTAATATTGTAACAAAAAACTGTTTTGACCACAATAAAAAAACCAGCAAGTGATTTTAAAAAAAAATCATTTTAACAACAAATTCAATAGCAACATCAACCATCATCAAAGACACATCAAAACATCACCAAACCGAATCAAAAATGAACAAACCGCATACAAAGAACCATTCGAATCAACAAAACAACACAACCTAGGCTCTGGTACCATTTGTAGGATCGTAAATAATATGTTGTTTAGATGATTCGGGTGGTCTAGGATTATGATGATACAAGAAAGCCATTGTTAGAGAGATGAAGAGAATTGAGAGGATGCTCTTGAAAGAGAGTTGTAAAATAACAAATGAAAGGTTAGATTCCAAGAAGCAACACCCTTCCCTTAGAGGGAAGGGTATTTATAGTTACAAACTAATACGTCCTCCTGACGGACTGTAGATCAGGCATACAGTGGGTAAAGACCCGTCCTTCCTCCACGGTGTTGCACTAAACTAAACTACACTAATAACTAACTAATAAACTAACAAATAACGTAACTAACGATATGTCTACGTGCTAACTTATGCTAGATAATATTTGGGGTGACCGATACTTCACTCTGGAATTTCTAATTCCTAACACCCCTTACTTCTTAAGTTCATCCAAACGGTAGGTGATCAGTTGGTCAAATCGCACAAGTAGAAAGGGTCGTCAGTTGGTCATATCTTACCCTTCCCGTCTCAGTCTACTCACTTAGGGTCACTTGGTCATATCTCCTAAGCAACTAGCCTCTACCGCCATTCAAAACTACCGAAATAAGGGTAGCTACAAATAAACTATGCATGCATACACTTAGAAATAATTATACAGAAGCAATGTAAACGGAAAAAAAAACAATTAAGGAATCATAACTAGGCCTGCACCAAGAGGTGCTTAGCCACTCATATTAACTATAACAATCAATTCAATGTTTAATGTTACGAAATACATGAATTGAAAGTAAAGAAAAGATAAAAAGCTAATGCTTATCATAGGGGAGTGATTTCTCCCTTGGAGATAGCTCCGTATGCTCCTCTAGATCTGCCTTTGACTTCTTATCACGTTCTCTGATTGTTGTGTGTGAAATGGGATGCTTTGAAATGCTGGAAATCGTGGGGTACTTATAGGCCAGATCGGGTTACGGCGTAACTATTATAAGAGTTACGCCGTAACATACAAATATTCATATTTTGCACTAATAATGTTGGTTACGGTGTAACCTATGGAAGGAGTTATGCTGTATCTTCAATAAATCTTGGTTACGCCGTAGTTGTTGCATGAATTACGACGTAATTAGTAGCAGCGCGGAACCTCATTTGACCTAATATGGTTACGTCGTAATCTAGGATAGAGTTACGCCGTAATCTTTTGTTAAGTTGGTTTTCTGAGCCACGCTTTAGTTACGGCGTAATGTGAGAGAGGAGTTACGCCGTAACTTCTTCAAAGTGGCATACTATGATAAATCTTCAATAAACTCTCTAAATCCGCGTCACTTTAGCTCCAATGCTCGTAATTTACCTAAAAGTGAAATATAATGGAAAACAAGCGTAAATCCATATAAATGATATAAATTACAAGCATTTTCGGGGGAAATTGACACTTAATATTCAGGATAATTTGATGTTATCAAATGCGTAATCCTTGGGGGACCTTTCCTAGCTACTTCACACGCCCGAATCAAGGTTTTTGAAAAAGAGATTTCGTTGGGATTTAATAATGATAAGTTAGTGTTTAAAATGAACAATGTTCTGTGCCAAGAACTTGAATAAGTAGTAAGTTCATGCATGGTTGACTTGGTAATTGAGGAGAGGCCGACAAATATTTTGGCATTTCTGATAATATTTTTACCCATGAGGCTCATTCATATTTTTGGCATAAGCAGGAAATTGAATCTGATGATAGCTATGATAGCGATGAATCTTCTTGGCAGGATGACGAAGAAGATCGTGGTTCACATGAGGAAGGAAATAAAAGGGGTGTAACGTTCATAACGGGGAAGCTACATTGTTGTGCACCTATGACGACTACGATTGATGGGGAAAAGCTAACCTTGCCAACATGTGACCCTCTTGTCAATAAATGCAACGGAGGAGGCCGGTTTAGTATAAGTCGATTAAATAATTGGGTTACTTTCCTTCTTTTTCCTTCATTAAAGTAGGCTACCATGGGATATCATTTGAGAATTGGGTTAAGGTAAAGTTTGGAAAAGTAAAATTAAACAAGCAAGTCAAAGTTCAATATTGTGATGAATGGTTCAAGACTAATTTTCTGCAAGAGAATCGATATAACATGACACCTTTCATACCTCCAACTGTTTGGGACCAGCCTTTCACCACTCGCAGGGTAAATGAGGTCAAGTATGTCTGAAGGCCTCCACAAAGCCCCGTGGCATTGAGTCTAACCTAAAGACTCATTAATAAACAAAAGTGCTCTTTCGGGAGACAACCCAAATTATCTCTTTCCTTTATGTTTTATTAGTATTGTTTGGTTTTGTGCATTTGTTTTAACCTTTTTGCAGGAAATGGAAGAATGGTGTTTAGGCTCACATGGATTCCATTCCGTAAAGCCATTTACGACGTAACTTATCTCATTGGTTACGCCGTAACCTTTCTTCCAGTATCAGCTTACTCTAGGTTTCAACCATTTACGGTGTAACCTATCTCTATTTTTACGCCATAACCTTTCTTTCATTTAGAAGGTTTCCAGGTTCAAACCAATTACGGCGTAACTAATTTATTTGATTACGCCGTAACTTATTCTGCAGCTTAAATTTTATTATAAACATTTACATAATAAGTTTGTATTAGTTCTAAATGAACTTTGTGGGTGTGTTCACTGTAAGCCCTCACGAGACTTCACTCATCCACTTGGGACACAAAGTGGTTTAAAAGGCTTGTTGCATGCACTAAATGCAACCGTGATTCCTACGCAAGTGAGATATGTTTTATTTGCTTTTGTTTTTCCTTTTTGTTTTTAGAATTATGCTTGTCGGTAGTTTGTGATTTCAGGGATTGAAGTTTGCCCAAGGATATAAGACGAAGGCATGATTCTTCAACGTGGGCCTTCTTTCATTTTAGGAGCAAATTTCAGGGAAGTTCTTACTCTAATTCTGCTTTCACTTCACCTATATTTCATGTTTAGTACAAAAGGGACTTTGTACATTTCAAGTGGGGGGACGGGAGTACAATTATTTACTTGAACTTATTTGCCCTCGTTTTTCTAGTTTATTTAAAAAAATTTGTCATTTTTAAAATTTTGACATGTTTTTCTCAACCTAACTAGATTATACCTTAGCCGAGCACACTATAATCCTTGATTTCCATGGTGAGATTTAGCCTATCCGTTTCCTCTTATTTACCCCATATCCACCAAATTATGAGTGTGCCGGTAGTATGTAAACTTTAGAACTTGGCCTTTACATCATTTCGAGACCATAGACGAGGTGTGTCGAGTTAGATTGATACATATGGAATAATCAATTCGAGAAGGAAATATTTTAGGATTATCACCCAAATAGCCTATATGTGTGTGTTTATCAATTAGTCACCTCGACTATTCGACCCCCGTGTTAAACCCTTTTGTTGCACTCACCTTTAGTGCAAGATACCCCTATATACACCATTCCGAGCCATTCTTTTTATTTCATACCCTTATCATGATTGTTTCATTACACCTATTCGCCTTAGTCTACCGTGTAGTCTTAGTTTATGGTCGAGAAGTCACTGTTTACCCAAGTTTGAGGTTTGAGTAGAGAGATTCAGAAATCACGCCTACGTCGAAGACATACATTTGAAGATCATTGAAGACCCCTCATATTCTCCATATATGTTCATCTCAAGTGGGGAAATGTTTTATCTTTTTATTGTAGTAGTTATGATTAAAAAAATAAAATAAAAATATATTGTTAGTTTTTGTTTTTAAAGTGCAACGTTATAAGCACTATGTTATGAGCTTATTGGATATTAGCATCGAGGAGGCCATGATACGCGTACAACGCGCTTTCGGGGTCAAAGGAACTTCCTTTTCGTCGAGAAAGTTTTTCAACTCCCTAGGCAGTGAACCTAATCGTTGTAGTGTCGTATTAGGGTAAGCCTCGGGAATTGATATCGTTCTCTAGGGGAATAGGAATGCTAGTGAGAAATTACTACGTTAAGGTTGGAGTTCAGGAAGATTATTTTTTATCTTTTTTATATTTTTTAGAAAATTGAAAGGTACGAATCTCGGGGTATTGGATTTGGGGGTGGTATTTCTACCGATTGCTCTACTTATCTAATTATCTAATTAACTAAACTAAGGTGAGTGTATTCTATGTCTATTGTTATGTGCTCTTATGATGATTTAAAGATGTGTTTACCTAGATGATGTTACTCCCTAGTTATCTCCTATTGATGGTTGAATTGTCACGTCCTTATTCTTAACGCGTTGTATCTTCTAAGGTCGTAGGGTATGCGTTTTTCCCTAACTCTTTGAGACTACCTTAAGGTTATTGCCTACGAAATCTCTAGGATTCATAACTAACTCTAAGGTTATATTTGGATGTTTAGACTACAATAACTCTAGGTGATTATAAACTAATGTTCACAAAGATTACTCAAGCATTAAAAACACAAAGAATGACCTATCGCAATACTAGGTCAATCACAATTAAGATAAGAGACAACCAATCAATATTCAATACTTAGGTTTCATAGATCTAAGCAAACACACAAGTAAATTAGCCGGACATGGAAAACATGCAAGCATACACACAAATAATTGAAGACATAATTGAATTAATGAAGTAAATCACTTATCTTGTTGTAAAATAGGGTATGGAACCCTAAGATACTGCCCAAGACAGCCAAAGTTCGGTTTAGGGTTTACTCCACAAAACTACATCTCTAAAGTCTGAAATTTTGAATTATATATATAGAGTTACAATATGCGACGGCGTCACTCTTTATTTGTGACGCCGTCGGATCGCCGCCATTAGGTTTTCGTCTTGGCCACGTCAACTTAGTGACGGCGTCACCTTATGGTTGTCACACCTTCGGGATCCAAATCTAGGCCGTCTGAGTTGTGATGCCCTACTCTTTAAAACCTGATTTCCGTCAAGTGCAAAATAGCAATTTGGCTTCTGAGTCGTCTTAAAACATGTTGCGACGGCATCGCCATTTGGCTTGTGACGCCGTCACCTTCTGTTCCAGCAGCTTGAGTGTCTTGATTCTTGACTTTGGCCATTTTCTTCATATATTCGCTCCTTTTCGTCCGAATAAGTGTCATTCCAGCAATTTGCCTTCAAGAGGCCTAAAAAGTGAAAAGGAACGAAATTAAGCAGTAACGGATATACTGAGTAATCGTTGTTGCACGTAGATTCATCACCAGATGCTTTTGCGTAAACCTTAGGCGTAAGAAAAGGGTTTTGACATTTCTTAAGAGTAAAAAGAGGGTTTTGACTTTTTGTACTTGAAATCCTTACGCGTAAATTGCCCAAATTATTTTGCAAAAACACAAATTTTTACCAAAAAACACGATTCCAAATGATTTCTTTTGCACAAACTTCTTCCAAAATACTTAAGGATCAATAAAAACTACAACTTTAGTTTAAAAACAAGTAAAAATCAAAACTTTATGACAAAAGCCCACGTTTTTATAAAAAAATGAAACTTTTTGCAAAGTCTTAACAAAAAACGCAACACAAACACTCCTAAACCATTGTTAGGCGATTGATACCAATTGTAGGACCTCGTTTTTATCAAACTTATCATGTTACCAACCTTAACACACGTGTATAACAAGTAAAAGATGAAGCAAGAAAGGTGGTGACTTGAAGTATGATATGTGTGAAACAAGAGAGGAAAATGAAAAGAAAGAGCTTCTATTTCATAAAGAAAACACACACTTACACACTCAAGCACACCCCTCAAATGACACATTTGAGGGGTATTTATAGTAGAATACAAAATGCCCTAATGGACTTGGCATGGGCCACGTTTTAGGATATGGATTGGACTAGGATTACATAAACTATAAAAGGCTAGCTTAACTTAACTTCTAACCATTTAGCTTAGCCCAATCCACGATCCCATTGACTATTCTATTACAATATCTAAAACGAGTTACAAAGTTCCTAAACATGAATGACCATCACTTTCTATTAATCACTATTAAGGCTAACACTCACTAAGCAAAAGATATGAAAGGCTGAAGAAAATGCCGGAAGATCTTGGATCCAATCCCTTCTTCCAGCCCTAGTAAATCAACATGCCCCCTCTCAGTCCTCTAGAAGAAAGAGGAAGACCTTGGAGCATGAACTAGAGGTCAAAATTCATGGCTTAGACTGCAACAGAGCACTCCCTGAAGGAGTTAGATTTGTGAACCACTTAACCATTGAACAACCTGAGAGAGGTCTTTTCTTTACTGATGAATTTGGCGATCCTGCCTTCCAAAGGTGGAGCGACATAGACTTAGCAGGAATTGAAGCAATGGTTGGATTTTTGGTAATGGCCACCCAAATTCAAAGTCAAGAGAATATATGGTTCAGTCACGACCTGAGGATCAAGATTAATGCACACTCTGATCAAGAGAAGTTATTTTCCAAGAAACCTAAGCTTGAAGCCGTTGGATACCAGTTGGATTAGAACTACATCTGATGCACCACCATTATATTTTATTTTCTCATTATAACTTTAGGACCATGTAATATATTTTAACTAAAAATGATGTTTTATGTTATTCAGTGTCCTTTAGCTACTTTGTAGAATCTTCAGTGTGAGAAGAATATATTTGCTCACTCACACTGAAGTAAGAAACACTTACGCTATGTTTACATCCAAATAGGGGGAGATAGTTGGGTCAGTAAATTCCCAAACTCCTTGAAATAAGGATTTGAAGATAAAATTACCTAAGTGTTTAATAACCTTAAACATGCATAAGTCACTGAATGAACAGTTATTCAGTGAGTCATCTTTAAGAAGCTTAGGACGATCCTAAAAAGAAAGTTTATCCATTCAGTGAGGCGGGACTTAGTGAATGATACCTGAGCCAGAGAAGAAGATGATGGAGTCAGTGATTAATGAAAATGAAGACTGAAGATGTAAAGCCTGAAGACATGAAGACTGAAGTAAAGGCGGGATAAAGCGGGATATGTTTGAATGGATAAGGAAGTGTCCTTATCTTGCAAAGGTGAACTTACCCTGAATGGATAAAAGACCAAGAGTGTGTCAACACCGACACAAGGAAAGCAAACTTGTTCCTTACTAGAAATAGCTTTGCGTAATAGAGACAAAATGCATAAGGTATTTTGTCATCTAAAACTTATGTTAGTTTTGTCTTTTAGGAAAAAGGTTGTATCTTATACTTGTATTAATAGCACCCATAAGGTGGAGTAAAAGGGCTAAGCTTGTGCACTAAATGCTTATATATATTCACAAGCCCTTTTACTCATCCAAATACAACTAAGTCCATGAGATTAGCTCAGTTGGTTAGCATAGTTGTACTTAAGCTTAGCTTAAGTTTGGTGAGAAGTACATAATACATTGTCATTCAATCCCAAGTGTTGATCTGCAAGCACTTGGGTAATATATTCTTTGATTAAGTTTCTAACAAGAATATAGATGTTGAAAAAATCTTGTCTATTTTACTTCACGTTTTAACTTGTTAAACTATTTTTCAAACAATATTGCTAATCCATGGAGCTTGGATAGATTAAATTTGTAGTTAAATCTAACCAAGTTAAAGGGAACAACAACAATAGTTGTGGAAGGTAAGATGTTGATTAAATGGAAAACCATGTTTAAAGCTTCAACCTAAAAAGTTGGTGGAAGGTTGGCCTGGAAAAGTAGGGTTCAAATGAGGTTGTTGATGGTGCGAATCATCCGTTCTGACTTCTCATTTTCTTGAGATGTCTTGGGGCATGAGAAACGAAATTGAATGCCATTGTCGGCAAAAGGTTTATGAAGGGTGCGGTTACTAAATTCACCACCATGGTCACACTGAAACGATTTGCTTTCATACTGAAATTGAGTGTGAACGTACTTGCGAAATAGAACAAATTTCGATAATACATCAGACTTGTTTATCAATGGGTAGACCCAAACAAAATGAGAATAGTGATCCAAAAATAAAACATAATATTTAAAACCTAAGAGGCTCGAAATTGGTGAAGTCCATACATCAGAATGAATAACATCAAAACATGCATTCACAATAGTATCAGAACTAACAAATGGAAGTCGAACGTGTTTGCCAAGCTGGCAAGAAAGACAAAGCACATGCGGCTTCTCCTTATTACAAGATATAAAATTATTTGAGATGAGACGGTGTAGCACTTCGTTCCTAGGATGTCGAAGGCGTTGATGCCACGTATGCTGACTGACAAGAGGAGCTTGGGCAACAGGACATGGGGCCGTGATAGGGTAAAGGTCGCCCGTGCTGTCACATAGGAGAAGTACCCGACGCGTCATGAAATCCTTGACGGAAAAACCAAAAGGATCAAATTCAACAGTGCAATTATTGTCACAAACAAATTGACAGACAAATATAAGATTTTTGACAACATGAGGGGTAATAAAGACATTATTTAAGTAAAGTGGTCGAGAAGGAGTATGCAAGATGCTACGACCTGTATTGGTGACAGGAATGTTATGCCTGTCACCAACCGACAGAGATGGATACATGCAAGTATTAATAATGTTGCTAAGACTATTAACAGATGCATTTGGATGTGAGCTCGCACCTGTATCCATGTTCCAGGATCCGGTAGTGGGATCATAGAGAGGTCCGACTGCAAAAGCATGAGGCAAGGTAGTTTTCGGACCCGGAGTAGGTGGGGTTGTGGGACTGGTTGGTTTGTTTTGTGGGTCGTTTGAAAAGTGTATTGTGGGGTGGTAATAATGTATGGTGTCGGGTTTATATTTGGATTTGAGATTTGGGCTGTGGATGGTTGGGCTTAAGATGGGTTCGAACAAATAGGGGTATAATCATTTCCCTGGAATGGGGCATTAACAACTTGGGCCGATGTAGGGTTGTAATGGACTGGGCTTAGGTTATTAGTGGTGTAATATGAATTTGGGTGTGTAGTTGAGTTAGGAGGTATAGTGGACACCGAAGGTTTAATGTTTCCTGGTAAACCCATCCTACTCAAAAGTACGTTTTCTGTGTTATCAGTAAATGTTCGATCACCAAAACCTCTCCAAATCATAATTCTCTAGTTTTCCACTGTCACCAGTAAATGTTCGATCAACAAAACCTTACCAAAACCTCTCCAATGTGAAGCAAGGGCGGTGATATATATATACATACATATATATATATATATATATATATATATATATATATATATATATATATATATATATATATATATATATATATATATATATATATATATATATATATATATATAGATTGGATCATTTAAAAAGTTGATCTCAAGAGAAAAGTGAGAAAAGTAATCTCAACCATTGGATCACCCCCTCTTCCCCTCCCTTTTTTCACAATATGAGTTATGTACAAGTAATTGAAAAATAAAAAAGAATGTCTCAATAACTATTTGGAGTGTGCAAATCACCTCCCTACTATAAAAGTAGTCATAGTTAATCACTTATATCTGCACACTTAAAAATTACTAATACCTAAGAGATGCACGAGGCACTCATCCAACCTGGACTAAGGGAAAGCTATGCTCTTATACCATTTGTAACTAATCAAACTAAAAGGTGTAGTCTGTCTGACTGAGTAACTTTTAAATCTCAACTCAAAAGTCTAAAACACAGTGAACATATTAGTAATATTGCAACAACTATTTACAACATATTGATTGCATGCTATAAATTTTTCTAAAACTGTTTCAACATAGATTATCTGTGATATAATATAACACAAACCTTGATACTCTTGTTGATTGATGGCAATGGGCTATAGTTGCGAACCTGATTCAATGAAATACAAGAGTATACATCAAAATAATGGAGAGAAGACTGTACACAATATCACAATATATTATTAAGCCCTCTTAGGCTCTTACCATGATGGTGCTTTAAGAAAGAGTAATAATAAAGGAAAAAAAGAAGAGGAACTTGAAGAGGAAAAAGAAGTTCAGAAGCGGTCATTAGTCAATGTGTTACATACCAACACATGTTCAGCACATGGGGTTTCAATTGTGCAACTTACATTAACGGGAAACAAAGAGAGCCTATAGCAAATGTTCAAACAAAAAAAAAAGAATAGCTCATTTAAAGCACATGGTGAATATGAGTCTTCAATTTTAAATGCACCCATACGTTACAGTTTGTAGAGAAATGAAAATGCAGAAATAAATTGAGTACTAACCTTTTTCATATTGGGGATGGATCTGGACTGTGGCCCACGAACACTTTCTATAAGAATAAGAGTATGATTTATTCAATTTATTAGTACAATTAAAATAATTCGTTTGACCTATTGCAATGGACAAAGTCTGACTAAAAGGGACAGTTTGGATTGATTTAACTAAACTGCGTACAATAATAGTCACAGGGGTGGAAAACGGGAATATGTTAAATATGGTGATCATCTTGAACTGTAAACTATTGTGTGTCCAGTTTCTAATAGAAGTAGATATGTTAAATATAGTGATCATCTCCGTTAACTACAATAAATTAAGTGGCTGTAAACATTTGAAACTTTAGCGACTTTTAGCCTTTTCTACCCAATTTGAACCGTTGCTCATGTAGTATCAATAAATGTGACAATAGATACTGATTTGCAGCAACAAAAGAACACACAAACTTGCATCTAAAAGTGACCTAAGAAGACAACTAAAATAATGAAACTGCATACCCGAAATTCCTACACTGACAAACTTACCCATTAGATGTTGTAGCGTATAGTTTTCCTTGTCCTTGATAATAAAATCAGTTTCCCTTTAGAACTTATGCAGGTGAATTAAGCTGATGAGAAAGATCACCTCGGCACCTCTATATTCATAAAATATAGTATATATCAATAAAGACCCGACTTGGTGTTCAATATAAAAGCCAAAATTGAGAGGAGTCATAACCAAGAAAAGTGACTTCAGGAAACATGCCGGAGCTGGTGCAAGACCTAGTACACTTCCACTTCCCATAAGTGATGGCCTTATGTATAGGTAAACCTTTAGCAGGTGGTGGTATCTAAAAATAGGAGAAAAAGTCTATCATTCTGTGATTAGTAAAATTCCTAAGCAAAGTAAAATGAAAAGATAAAAAAGAAAAATTGAGATTATCAATCTTTAATTTGACAAGACAGTGGATTTAACAGCTTCAACAAACTAAGCACCAGAAGGAGAACGCACGCACATATGCTCTGCCCTTGTCATCATCTTTGTAGCATTTTCTGAAGGATGAAACAATAATATATTACCATCTGCCTTCCAAAATGTTTTCAGACCTTCAAATAATCCTTGATAATATGAGGTTTTTGTGGTCATATATGAGGTGTGATTAACTTATCTTTCTAATAAGCATTCTTTAGTAATAATTACCATCACCACCATAGTTGATGTGAATTCAAAACCAAAACAAAAATTGTTGTCCTAAGGTGTATGCAAACAACCCTATATCTGAAGCCATATTTGAAAGACTAAAAAGGAAATGGGCACTTCAGGTTATGTTCTATCTCTAGTGGTTAACGGGCCAAAAATCTTGCTAAATTTGAAATGGGTCAAACATGTCTCAACTAAGTAACATATTTATGCATACAACCTAAGCCGTCCTTTAAGCACCGGTTTCATCATTTAAATAATATAGTTTTTTCGTAAATCATATGTAGACTTCATGATTTAAGATTTTTAAACTTGAGCTTAAATTGTTTAAAATCAACTCAAGTCATCAATGAATAACCCAAATTCACTTAACCCACTGACATGCACGCTATGGCACTTTATTAATTGGAAAGAAAAACATACCAACTGAAATCTTGTGCTTCGAGATTTCAAGTCCCAATGATATGTTTGAGGTTTGAAATTTTTGACTGGAAGGTACTTCACTCCATTGCAGCTACTAAGTCCTTCAACTTTGTCCCTGATTTAACAAAGAAAAGCACCATTAACGATACTTTAGACTAAACATAATGATGTATATGTATGTGTGTGATATAGAATGAAGTACTTAAAGGTACGCTTGTGCTTCACCCTTGATCTTTAAAGCCAATTTTACAGGAAGGTTAAAGATGTATGCAACTTTAGCAAAGTCCTCTTCGGCAAATCCCCTGTAAGTAATTGCAGGGGTAAATAAAATAAAGACAATAGGTAGATGTTTTTGGTTAATATTGTCAATATGTGTTAACTAAGAATTTTTTTTACTAATATATGACCCTCACCCATTCTGAGACCACCAGGAACCATGTCGAATACATCGCCAGGAACAGTGTTCTTATTGGCTGCAATGTGAACAACTTCCAATAGCTCTTGTTTGGGTAATAACTTGAGAGCAAGATCATGCATAATATATACACACACATTGACTACACCTTGATGAGTGTCTAAATACTCATCATTTTTACATAATCTAAACTGCAAAATCATCTGAAAACACTCAAAAACACATCAAAATGATCAAATTATCACAAATCAGTGTTTTATGTGTTTTAAATGCAAAAATATCAAAATCAGATGAAAAATGTATCAAGTTTGCAAAATTGGCAGTTTTAGTCCCCCGAGTTTTAAAAGTTGTCAAATCTAGTCCCTGGAAATTCAAAAATGTGGAAATTCATCATTCAAGGTACCTGAAGTATTCTAAGTTGTTAAAAATGATCCTTGAATGAATTTTTGGTCAATTGGCAAGAAAGGTCCTCAAACTTTGGAAAATTGCAAATTTAGTCCTTGGATCTTTAAAAATGGATTTTATGCAAAAAGGGCCCTTGTATTATCAATGTATGGCAAATTTGGTCCTTGTGAGAAGTTTGGAAAAGTTGCACTTTCAGTCCTTGAAGTTTGGCAAAATTGCACTTTTAGTCCTTGTTGTTACTTCCTAAACCAAACGGATCCAAATATATCAAAAGCCCAAAATCCAAGCCCAACCCAACTGCCTTGGTCTTGACCCTTGAGCCAGGCCACAATTCCTTTTGACCCCATCCAATCCATTTTGACCCCCCCCCCCCTATTATTAAACACTGCTGGTCAAACTACTTGGTCAAAACCCACTTGGCGCCTAATACCAGATGCACTGTAGCATCTCCTCTTCCCCACCTGAAACATCAAAACCAGAGGTGGTTTTCCACTCTTTTCAACCCTCCTCCCATACCATGTCCCCTCCACCTCTTCTAAACAACAAAATCTCTTAATTGATCCAACCAAACCCAATTAAAGCTAAAACCTGCTAAATGGAAAAATGGCGCCAAAATCACAAATGGACGGATATGATGGTTCTAGCCAATCCAATGGCTCAAATTTGGTGGGATAGATTCAGAGTACCTCAGAGATGATGAAAAGTCTATAAAGTGGAGAGAGATGCATTGTAAAATATCTATCTAGTGTAATTTAAGTTTTTATTGTCGATTTTAAGCATTTTCAAGTTTAAGTGTATGTTTTTTATCTTCAAACTCTGTATTCTAAGTTTTCATGCTATAATAAAGCTTCTGTGAATCATCAATTTCAGTTACAAGTTCCATTACAGTTTATGCAAAATCTCATATTTATGCAAAATTTCATTAATGGTCAAATGTTGTTAAGCAAGTGTTAGTATGGACTCTTAAGCTCATGTAAGCTCCTAGAAAGCTTAAGCAAGCTTTTAGAAACTCTAAAATTCAGTTTAGCTTCAAAAACAGAAAATTCACCAAAAATCCAAATAATTAGTGAAAAAAATAAAAAAGGGTTCTATGGAAGTGTTCACAGCTGGAGCAAGGTGTATCTTGGATGGACTTGGTATAGTGCTTCTTGGGAAGCTATAGGAATTGGTTTCAGGTCCTGGTTCTCAATTTTAAGCTTGGAAGCTTTTGTAAGCTCTTTTTGATTATTTTGGCATTTTACTATTATAGTTGTTCTTTAGCTTAAATTTCTGTATCTTTGTGTTAATTAGCTATAGTTAAGTGTGTTTAAACATTGAAATCAAGTGGTTGTTCTTTCAAAGTTTAAGTTTATAAAAACTTAGTCATCACAGTGAAAACTGCTTCTTAATCATTTCTTAGTTACTGTTGTAATAAGGTATTGTTTAATGATTCATTAGTCCTATAAATAGATTATATAAGGTCTAGAATCAATTTCATGGTTTTAATTTGTGTTTTGCTCTAAAAAACTTCATAACAGTCAACATAAAGGTGTGTTTGGTTTATTGTGTTTAAAGGTTCTTTGGTCCTTAGCTTTGTTGGAAATCTGTCTAAATAGGTCTAAATAACTTATTTCAATCAAGAAAACAAGTCCTAGTTCAAATAAAGTCAAAATTTCATTTGATTGTGCCTTATGCAGTCACTGTTGAGATATCATGAAGCTTGATCATTATTTTGTGATCAAAAGTTGTTAATCTTGCTATAATCAGTCTTAACACACCTTAATATAACATCATCAGTGCTTAGAATCAGATCAAAAGTCACTTTGGTCAACTTTTTGGTTTTTCTCAAAAAGTCAAAATCTCAATAGGTCGTTTTTGAATAAACTTTGGAATTTCACTAAGGGTTTAATATTAAGATTCAACTTATAAGCTCTGGAGGTATTGTAGTTTAGTTGCTAAAGAAAAATAC
The DNA here is from genome assembly GCA_019973895.1 of Chrysanthemum seticuspe. Taxonomy (NCBI): domain Eukaryota; kingdom Viridiplantae; phylum Streptophyta; class Magnoliopsida; order Asterales; family Asteraceae; genus Chrysanthemum; species Chrysanthemum seticuspe. The sequence goes on from BPTQ01000004.1 coordinate 114,731,544, forward strand.
AAAAATGATAGTTCTTTGTTTCTCAGCTGTTTGAGTGCTTTTTAGTTAGCTTATTGTGGGGTACCTGTTTGCAAATCTGCCCTGTGCACAGTTTTTGGTACCAAATTGATAAGCTTGCATTGAGCTTGTTAGTGCTTCAAATCTTGAGTTCTCTAGTTCTTTGGAAAGCCAACCTGACCATCTTGAAGTATCAAGTTTGGTTTTGCACTTTTGAGCTTGTTAGCTAGGGCTGCTACTAGCTTGTATCTTGTCCCATTTCTGTTTCACAGCCAAAGTGCTTGTTGGCTTGTTAGAAGCTTTCCAGTGTGATTGTTTGTGTCTATTAGCTTCTAGTTAGTTGCTTTAGCTTATTTTCATATCATTCTAGCTTGTGTTTCAGTGTACAAGCTTGTTTGAGCTTATTACACCCAAATAAGCTAGTAAGGCCACTGTTGGGCTAATAAGCCATCAAATCAGCTTATTTGTGTTTTGTAAATTTTTTGTCTTTGATAAAGTTTCATATTATTAGTATATAAGTAGTTTTCAAAAATAAAAATCACAAAAACATCAATATAAAAATAGTGATAGCGTTTATTTAAGATTTTTTAGCTTTTTGATTTTTCTTTTCAACTTATTAACAAGCAAATCTTGTTTTTCTCTTTTTCTTAGGTTTCTGTTATCATATAGGATTTTTAGAAAAAGTTTCAGATTTTTCTCTATCTTTTTAGTATTTATTATAATTTTAATTAGTTAAAAATAGTAATTAATTAGTAATAAATAATTAAAAAGCATAAAAAATATATTTTCTGTTTTAAAATTAGTTTTATTAGATTTTAGATTTTTCAAAGTTAAAATTTTATTTTTCCAAGTTTATTTTCTATTTTCTAGTATTTAAGTGTAATTTAAATAATAATTAATTAATAATAATTAGATAAAAGGTGTGAAAAATATATTTTTAGTTTTAAAATTAGTTTTATAGTATTCTAGATTTTTCAGAATCACAAGTTTATTTTTCTAGCCTTATTTTGTATTTTCTTCTATTTTAGAGTATTTATTAAATAGTTAAAATAGTTTTTAATTAATAATAAGTAATTAAATAGTGTTAAAAATAATTTTCCTTTTCTAACAATTTTCTTTTATTGTTAGGATTCCAAAAATGTCATTTTTATATTTTTAGGTCTTTTACTTTTTAGTTTTCACTTTTTATTTTGTGCGTATACGTAGTTTTTAAAACTTACGTTTACGTTTCTTTGATCTGGTTGTTGTGCTTTCCAAATCTGTACTCCATTCCATTCCAATAAATCAGTAGTGTAATTTCTAATCATAACCTTTACAGATCACTATCCTTAGTGATCATTCTATCCTCTGAGTTTGTTTAACACACCATTGAGTCTCCTTGGGACTAAACGACCCGGGAATTCAATCTATTCTCCAGGACTTCATTGCATTTGTGTTTAAGCTGTTTTAAGTCTGTTAGACTTGACTGGTTTGGCACAGATCAAAATTTTGGCGCCGCTGCCGGGGAGGCTTTAGCGTGTGTTTAGCCATTTTCAGATCCATTGTTGCACATACCCATCAATTGTAAAAAGTTTTTGTAAAGTTATAAGAAAAACAAAAAGTCATTAACACTTTTCCTAAAGTGTTAAAACACCAAAAAAATATAAAACAACAAAACAATCGGAACGTTTTCTATTTTGTATTCTCTTTTAAGGTGATTCTTGAAGAGATACGATTTGGTTAAACGGGACGATAACAAAAATATTGTCCAAAAGTTTTTAAACCCATTTGCACAGATCTTACCTACGTCTTTTCACTGGTACTTAATATACATAAAAATCAACCACTGCAAATCAAGGCAGTGCACTACCTAACTGGGGGTGCGACCATTAATAAGTTCCCGAACATCAGATTTAAAACTTGCCTTTGTGTCACTTGTGATTTGGTGTACCTTTTTCAAAGAAGCCATTTCATTTGAGATTATTGGTTAAGTTCACTTGTGTTTTGCCTCATTTGTTTTGAAAACTGATTTTTATACATAGTGCATGCGCACTCGTTCTTCCAGTTCTACAAGTCCACTTTCTGAACTTGGAAACATTCCTCGAAGACGTAGAGGACGTTCAGCTCCTTCAGCCGTGACTGAGGAACGTCTACCACCACCACCTCCTGTCGAAATGGCAGAAGACAAACCTATGAATGAGCTTCTCCAAGCACCCATCGAGGGTTACGGAGATGCCATTGTTGTCCCAGCCATCGTGGCTGACACTTTCGAGCTCAAAACCGGGTTGCTCAATCTAGTAACCCAAAGCCAATTCTATGGTTTTGAGCGGGATGATCCTCATGCACACATTCGATGGTTTAACAAGATAGCATCTACCATCAAGTACAAGAATGTCCCACAAGAAGCTATCAAGCTTCTTCTGTTCCCATTTTCTCTAGAGGGACAAGCCCGGAATTGGCTTGAGAAACAACCCCCTCGTTCTATAGAGACATGGGAAGATCTTGTCACCAAGTTCGTTAACGAGTTCTATCCTCCATCCCGAACCACAAGTCTTAAGAATGAGATAATGAAATTTTCTCAGAGATTTGATGAATCATTCGGGGAGGCATGGGATCGTTACAAAGAGTTGCTTCGCAAGTGTCCGCATCACGGTTTTACCGAGTTAATGCAAATGGATACTTTCTACAATGGTCTCAATTAGACCAATCAAGATTCTTTGAATGCCTCCGCGGGAGGTAATTTATTGAGCAAGACCACCAAAGAGGCCTTGCAGATCATTGAGAACAAATCTCAAGTCCGTCCTTTCAGAGCTAAGACATATCAGTCTAATGCTGGACCTTCTTCTTCTTCATCCCCAGTGAGTACATCTAGCACCGATGCTAAGATTGATAAACTCACGGACATTGTTCAGGCTTTGGTTCTTGCTAACCAGAAGAAAGTCTCCTTCACTCAGCCACCAACACATGCTGAAGTGAAGAAAGTTGAGAGTTGTGTCACTTGTGGTGGTCCTCACGCTTACTACAATTGTACTGCCACCGATGGTAGTCCTTTTGAAGCAAATGCTCTAGCAGGTAGTTCACAGCAAGGAGGTAATCAATACCGTCCTCAAAATGAACCACACTACCGTGCTAACACTAATCAGGCACCACCCGGTTTTAACCAAAATCACAACATGCACAACCGGAATCAGAACCAACCAAGAATGAACCAAGGTTATCAAAACCAAGGTAATTTCTATCCTGGACCCAATCAAGGTTTCCAACATCAAGGAAACCCTCATCAAAACAATTTCAATCGAGGGAATCAATTTCATGGGAATATGAATCCTAATCAAGGGAATTTTGGTCATAATCAAAACATACGACCTCAAATTGTCCCTCCAGCTCCTCCCGTCATTACTCCTCCAGGACCATCATCTGATGAGTTACTGAAGCAGTTTATGAAATCCCAAGATGAAATGAACAGGTTGTTAGTCAGTCAGATTGCTGATCTGAAGAAGTCTTTAAATGATCGACCCTCGGGCTCAGGTACTTTACCGAGCAACACGATCGCTAACCCGAGGGGCGATGCCAAGGCGATCACAACCCGAAGTGGTGTTTCATACACTGGACCTTCTGTTCCTACTACCTCTTCTTCCTCTTCTCTTCCTACGGTAGTGGACAGTGAACTTCCAAAACACAATGGACCTACGACTCCAATGCCTCCTCCACCAGTGCCAATGAGTCAAGTTACCAAGGACACAACGGACAAAGTGCATAATTCTAGCCCACGAAGTACCGCACACGTCCAACCTTCGGTAGTCCAACCTCAAGTGGTCCAGAAACCCAAGTCTAATCAAGGAGTTGTTTTTGAACCTCCTATAGCTCCTGTTGAGAATCAGAAATCCAAATCTTCTATTCCGTACCCATCGCGCTTGAATGAGCAAAAGCTCCGCGAGAAAGCTAGTCATCAAATGGATAAATTTTTCCAAATTTTCCAAGAGTTACACTTTGACATAAGCTTTGCGGATGCTATCATGCTGATGCCCAAGTTTGCATCAACTCTCAAACACATGTTAAGCAATAAGGAAAAGCTGTTTGAAATGGCTAAGACTCCTCTTAACGACAACTGCTCAGCAGTTATTCTAAAGAAGCTTCCTGAAAAGCTTGGAGATCCTGTGAAATTTCTCTTACCTTGTGTATTCCCAGGGATGGTTGAATGCTTTGCTCTAGCAGATCTTGGTGCAAGCATAAACCTTATGCCATATTCAGTGTGGAAGAAACTTTCTCTTCCGGAACTCACTCCTACATGCATGACTCTCGAGCTTGCTGATCGTTCCATATCCCGTCCTCTTGGCATTGCTGAGGACGTATTTGTGAAAGTAGGAAAGTTCCATTTCCCAGCTGACTTCGTGGTTGTTGATTTTGATGCCGATCATCGGGTTCCTCTCATTGTTGGTCGAGGATTCATGAGAACGGGCCGTGCTCTCATAGATGTATTTGAGCAAGAAATCACATTGCGTGTTGGTAATGAAGCTGTCACCTTCAACCTTGACCAAACTTCGAGGTACTCCGCAAATTATGATTCTGAATCGGTTAACCGAATAGATATCATTGATGTTGCTTCTGACGAGTACTCTCAAGAAGTTCTTGGTTATTCTCATAATTCTGTGAGTGGGGATTCCACCACATCTTCTCAACCTATCATAGCCAATTCTACGCCTTCTCTCACTCCGTTTGAGGGAAGCGACTTCATCTTAGATGAGATTGAAGCATACTTGGCTAGTGATTCTGTACCTTGGGAAATTGATCACGCTCCAATTGATATTGAGGGGGACATACTTCTTATTGAGAAGTTGCTGAATGATGATCCATCATCAACCCCTCACCCTAGTGATTCAATCCCAGTTGAGATTAATCAAAATGAGATTAATCTGGAGGGAAATATTCTTCTTGAGGAATTGTCAAATCTGGACACTTCTCTTCCTCTCCCTCCCATCAAGCTTCATAATAAGGAAATCAAATCAGTTGAGAAAACTGAAGAATTTCCTAAGGTTGAGCTTAAGGACTTACCTCCTCATCTCGAGTATGCATTCCTTGAGGGTGATGATAAATTACCCGTCATTATTGCTCGAGATTTGAGTAAAGATGAAAAAACTGCTCTCATTAAAATCTTGAAGTCACACAAGCAAGCAATTGCTTGGAAACTCTCCGACATCAAAGGTATAAACCCTGAGTTTTGTACTCATAAAATCTTGATGGAGGATGACTTCAAACCCGCAGTTCAACATCAGAGACGAGTGAATCCAAAAATCCATGATGTTATTAAACAAGAGGTTATCAAACTTCTTGATGCAGGATTGATTTACCCTATCTCAGACAGTCCTTGGGTCAGCCCAATTCATTGTGTCCCGAAAAAGGGTGGCATTACTGTTATCACAAATGAAGATAACGAGTTAATTCCAACTCGATTGGTGACGGGATGGCGTGTTTGCATCGACTATCGTAAGTTGAATGACGCCACCCGTAAAGACCATTTTCCTCTACCCTTCATGGACCAGATGCTTGAGAGATTAGCAGGGAATGAGTACTACTGTTTCCTTGATGGTTTCTCGGGTTACTTTCAGATCCCTATTGATCCACAGGATCAAGAGAAGACCACATTCACTTGCCCATACGGAACTTTTGCCTACAAACGTATGCCTTTTGGCTTATGTAATGCTCCTGGCACGTTCCAACGATGTATGATGGCCATATTCCACGACATGATCGGGGAAACAATGGAAGTGTTTATGGATGACTTCTCGGTCATTGGGGATTCTTTTCAATCATGTCTCTCCCATTTAGATAAAATGCTTCAAAGGTGTGAAGACACAAATCTTTGTCTAAACTGGGAGAAAAGTCACTTTATGGTCAAAGAAGGCATTGTCCTTGGCCATAAGATTTCAAAGAACGGGATTGAGGTAGATAGAGCAAAGGTTGATGTCATTGCTAAGTTACCTCACCCTACTACCGTCAAAGGTATTAGGAGTTTTTTGGGTCATGCCGGTTTCTATCGTAGATTCATTCAAGATTTTTCCAAAATCGCCCGGCCAATGACCCATCTTCTTGAAAAGGATGCTCCTTTTATCTTCTCACCCGAGTGCATCGTAGCTTTTGAAACATTGAAGAAAAAGCTAACTGAAGCACCCATTCTCGTTGCTCCCGACTGGGACTTGCCTTTTGAGCTCATGTGCGATGCAAGTGATTTTGCTATCGGTGCAGTCCTAGGGCAACGAAGAAATAAGCACTTTCAGCCTATTCACTACGCAAGCAAAACTATGACTGAAGCTCAAACTCATTACACCACCACAGAAAAAGAGCTATTAGCCGTGGTGTATGCTTTTGAGAAGTTTCGGCCGTATCTTATCTTGACCAAATGCGTAGTGTATACGGATCACTCGGCTCTTAAATATCTCTTTGCAAAACAAGATGCAAAGCCGAGATTGCTTCGTTGGATTCTCCTCCTCCAAGAATTTGATATCATTATACGTGATAAAAAAGGAGCTGAGAATCTAGCTGTTGATCATCTGTCCAGATTAGAAAACCCTCACCAAGATGTTTTCGAGAAAAAGGAAATAAATGAAACATTTCCTCTCGAGACACTGAATGCGGTTTCTTTTCGTGGAAATTCTACCACCCCATGGTTTGCTGACTTCGCAAATTACCATGCGGGTAACTTCATTGTGAAAGGGATGTCGACCCAGCAGAAGAACAAATTCTTCAAGGATGTTAAACATTATTTCTGGGACGACCCTTTCTTGTTCAAAATCTGTGCGGATCAAGTCATCCGACGGTGTGTTTATGGACAGGAAGCTATTGACATTCTCACAGCTTGCCATGCTGGACCCACCGGGGGCCATCATAGTCCAAACTACACCGCCAAAAAGGTGTTTGATTCCGGGTTTTATTGGCCCACAATCTATAAAGATGCCCACGATTATGTTAAAACCTGTGACGCTTGTCAACGTCATGGAAATATATCTCAAAGGAATGAAATGCCACAAAATGCCATTCAAGTTTGTGAGATATTTGACATATGGGGTATTGATTTTATGGGGCCGTTTCCATCTTCTCGTGGTAACAAGTACATACTCGTGGCTGTTGACTATCTTTCAAAATGGGTTGAAGCAAAAGCTTTACCCACCAATGATGCCCGAGTAGTTGTGAAGTTTTTGAAATCTCTGTTTGCCAGGTTTGGAACTCCGAGAGCGATAATCAGTGATCGTGGTACACATTTCTGTAATGATCAATTTGAAAGAGTCATGCAAAAATATGGCGTTACCCATCGTCTCTCTACTGCATACCACCCCCAAACAAGTGGGCAGGTGGAAGTTTCAAACCGTGGTCTTAAAAGGATTCTTGAAAGGACAGTAGGCGAAAATCGTGCATCCTGGTCGGATAAACTTGATGACGCACTCTGGGCCTTCCGTACAGCTTTCAAAACACCCATCGGGTGTACTCCATACAAGCTAGTGTACGGAAAGGCATGTCATCTTCCGATCGAGTTAGAGCACAAGGCATACTGGGCCTTAAAACATGCGAACTTCGATATACTGACAGCCGGTGATCACAGAAAAGTTCAAATGAATGAATTAAATGAACTTCGTGATCAAGCTTACGAGAACTCTTTGATCTACAAGCAAAAGACAAAGAAGATTCATGACTCCAAGATCAAAAACCGCGTTTTCAACGTTGGTGATCGAGTCCTTCTTTTCAATTCTAGATTGAAGATTTTCTCGGGAAAGCTCAAGTCCCGCTGGTCTGGTCCATTCACTATCGCTAAGGTTTATCCTGATGGTACCGTTGAGTTATCTCAACCCGATGGTCCTAATTTTAAAGTGAATGGTCATCGAGTTAAGCATTACTTTGGAGAGGACATTCCCCCTGTGGTTGTCCCGGATTTACAAACATTCCCCATGAACCAATGAATGCGGGGATCGAGTCAAGCTAATGACTCGGTAATCAAAAACACATATGGGTTTTCACCCATAATTCTGTCTTCTTAACCCCCTTTCTACCACCCTAGTGTGGGGGAGTTTTCCCCACGCTGTTGTATATTCTCATTCTTTCTAAAAAAAAAAAAAAAAAAAAAAAAAAAAAAAAAAAAAATCTTCTTTCTAAATAATGGCCGTAGTATTTCCCTTTTACGTTCTTTGTTTCGGCATAACCGCCGGTACTTTGAATATTGAGGGCAATATTCATTTCTAAGTGTGGGGGGGAATTCTCACGAATTTCATATATTATCTACCCAATTCCCCCGTTTTTGGCCAAAAATTTTTTTTTTTTGGAGTAAGTGTTTTACACTTTCTCATTTGGTTATCAGTCCGCCATGTCTGTAAGACAAAAGGATTGGCTAATCCAGGAGCAAACGGCTCTTGGTAAAGATTTATCAAATCCGTTTATATGGCTTGCAATTTGCCCAAAATTGTATGGTTCTCAACTCCCCATCATCCTCAAAAGATAATGAGTTGGCTAGCCCGCAAGGTTATGGCTTATGGTAAAGGCTGTGGAAAATCCATAATTGGTATTCAGCTCACCAAAGATAATCCTGATAATTTATCTAAGAGTTGGCTAGTCCAGAAGGGTACGGCTTCTGGTAAAGACACATCAAATCCGTTATATGGTTTATGATTTGCCAATAAATCATCTGGTTATCGTTGTACCAAGATTCTTACTTGAATCGAAACAATTGGCTACTCCAGAAGTGATGGCTTTTGGTAAAGAGTTTTTCAAATCCATCAAAGTTTTCTCAAATCATTGCTAGGGACTAGCAATATCTCAGTGTGGGGGATTGATGAGTGTCTAAATACTCATCATTTTTACATAATCTAAACTGCAAAATCATCTGAAAACACTCAAAAACACATCAAAATGATCAAATTATCACAAATCAGTGTTTTATGTGTTTTAAATGCAAAAATATCAAAATCAGATGAAAAATGTATCAAGTTTGCAAAATTGTCAGTTTTAGTCCCCCGAGTTTTAAAAGTTGTCAAATCTAGTCCCTGGAAATTCAAAAATGTGGAAATTCATCATTCAAGGTACCTGAAGTATTCTAAGTTGTTAAAAATGATCCTTGAATGAATTTTTGGTCAATTGGCAAGAAAGGTCCTCAAACTTTGGAAAATTGCAAATTTAGTCCTTGGATCTTTAAAAATGGATTTTATGCAAAAAGGGCCCTTGTATTATCAATGTATGGCAAATTTGGTCCTTGTGAGAAGTTTGGAAAAGTTGCACTTTCAGTCCTTGAAGTTTGGCAAAATTGCACTTTTAGTCCTTGTTGTTACTTCCTAAACCAAACGGATCCAAATATATCAAAAGCCCAAAATCCAAGCCCAACCCAACTGCCTTGGTCTTGACCCTTGAGCCAGGCCACAATTCCTTTTGACCCCAGCCAATCCATTTTGACCCCCCCCCCTATTATTAAACACTGCTGGTCAAACTACTTGGTCAAAACCCACTTGGCGCCTAATACCAGATGCACTGTAGCATCTCCTCTTCCCCACCTGAAACATCAAAACCAGAGGTGGTTTTCCACTCTTTTCAACCCTCCTCCCATACCATGTCCCCTCCACCTCTTCTAAACAACAAAATCTCTTAATTGATCCAACCAAACCCAATTAAAGCTAAAACCTGCTAAATGGAAAAATGGCGCCAAAATCACAAATGGACGGATATGATGGTTCTAGCCAATCCAATGGCTCAAATTTGGTGGGATAGATTCAGAGTACCTCAGAGATGATGAAAAGTCTATAAAGTGGAGAGAGATGCATTGTAAAATATCTATCTAGTGTAATTTAAGTTTTTATTGTCGATTTTAAGCATTTTCAAGTTTAAGTGTATGTTTTTTATCTTCAAACTCTGTATTCTAAGTTTTCATGCTATAATAAAGCTTCTGTGAATCATCAATTTCAGTTACAAGTTCCATTACAGTTTATGCAAAATCTCATATTTATGCAAAATTTCATTAATGGTCAAATGTTGTTAAGCAAGTGTTAGTATGGACTCTTAAGCTCATGTAAGCTCCTAGAAAGCTTAAGCAAGCTTTTAGAAACTCTAAAATTCAGTTTAGCTTCAAAAACAGAAAATTCACCAAAAATCCAAATAATTAGTGAAAAAAATAAAAAAGGGTTCTATGGAAGTGTTCACAGCTGGAGCAAGGTGTATCTTGGATGGCCTTGGTATAGTGCTTCTTGGGAAGCTATAGGAATTGGTTTCAGGTCCTGGTTCTCAATTTTAAGCTTGGAAGCTTTTGTAAGCTCTTTTTGATTATTTTGGCATTTTACTATTATAGTTGTTCTTTAGCTTAAATTTCTGTATCTTTGTGTTAATTAGCTATAGTTAAGTGTGTTTAAACATTGAAATCAAGTGGTTGTTCTTTCAAAGTTTAAGTTTATAAAAACTTAGTCATCACAGTGAAAACTGCTTCTTAATCATTTCTTAGTTACTGTTGTAATAAGGAATTGTTTAATGATTCATTAGTCCTATAAATAGATTATATAAGGTCTAGAATCAATTTCATGGTTTTAATTTGTGTTTTGCTCTAAAAAACTTCATAACAGTCAACATAAAGGTGTGTTTGGTTTATTGTGTTTAAAGGTTCTTTGGTCCTTAGCTTTGTTGGAAATCTGTCTAAATAGGTCTAAATAACTTATTTCAATCAAGAAAACAAGTCCTAGTTCAAATAAAGTCAAAATTTCATTTGATTGTGCCTTATGCAGTCACTGTTGAGATATCATGAAGCTTGATCATTATTTTGTGTTCAAAAGTTGTTAATCTTGCTATAATCAGTCTTAACACACCTTAATATAACATCATCAGTGCTTAGAATCAGATCAAAAGTCACTTTGGTCAACTTTTTGGTTTTTCTCAAAAAGTCAAAATCTCAATAGGTCGTTTTTGAATAAACTTTGGAATTTCACTAAGGGTTTAATATTAAGATTCAACTTATAAGCTCTGGAGGTATTGTAGTTTAGTTGCTAAAGAAAAATACAAAAATGATAGTTCTTTGTTTCTCAGCTGTTTGAGTGCTTTTTAGTTAGCTTATTGTGGGGTACCTGTTTGCAAATCTGCCCTGTGCACAGTTTTTGGTACCAAATTGATAAGCTTGCATTGAGCTTGTTAGTGCTTCAAATCTTGAGTTCTCTAGTTCTTTGGAAAGCCAACCTGACCATCTTGAAGTATCAAGTTTGGTTTTGCACTTTTGAGCTTGTTAGCTAGGGCTGCTACTAGCTTGTATCTTGTCCCATTTCTGTTTCACAGCCAAAGTGCTTGTTGGCTTGTTAGAAGCTTTCCAGTGTGATTGTTTGTGTCTATTAGCTTCTAGTTAGTTGCTTTAGCTTATTTTCATATCATTCTAGCTTGTGTTTCAGTGTACAAGCTTGTTTGAGCTTATTACACCCAAATAAGCTAGTAAGGCCACTGTTGGGCTAATAAGCCATCAAATCAGCTTATTTGTGTTTTGTAAATTTTTTGTCTTTGATAAAGTTTCATATTATTAGTATATAAGTAGTTTTCAAAAATAAAAATCACAAAAACATCAATATAAAAATAGTGATAGCGTTTATTTAAGATTTTTTAGCTTTTTGATTTTTCTTTTCAACTTATTAATAAGCAAATCTTGTTTTTCTCTTTTTCTTAGGTTTCTGTTATCATATAGGATTTTTAGAAAAAGTTTCAGATTTTTCTCTATCTTTTTAGTATTTATTATAATTTTAATTAGTTAAAAATAGTAATTAATTAGTAATAAATAATTAAAAAGCATAAAAAATATATTTTCTGTTTTAAAATTAGTTTTATCAGATTTTAGATTTTTCAAAGTTAAAATTTTATTTTTCCAAGTTTATTTTCTATTTTCTAGTATTTAAGTGTATTTTAAATAATAATTAATTAATAATAATTAGATAAAAAGTGTGAAAAATATATTTTTAGTTTTAAAATTAGTTTTATAGTATTCTAGATTTTTCAGAATCACAAGTTTATTTTTCTAGCCTTATTTTGTATTTTCTTCTATTTTATAGTATTTATTAAATAGTTAAAATAGTTTTTAATTAATAATAAGTAATTAAATAGTGTTAAAAATAATTTTCCTTTTCAAACAATTTTATTTTATTGTTAGGATTCCAAAAATGTCATTTTTATATTTTTAGGTCTTTTACTTTTTAGTTTTAACTTTTTATTTTGTGCGTATACGTAGTTTTTAAAACTTACGTTTACGTTTCTTTGATCTGGTTGTTGTGCTTTCCAAATCTGTACTCCATTCCATTCCAATAAATCAGTAGTGTAATTTCTAATCATAACCTTTACAGATCACTATCCTTAGTGATCATTCTATCCTCTGAGTTTGTTTAACACACCATTGAGTCTCCTTGGGACTAAACGACCCGGGAATTCAATCTATTCTCCAGGACTTCATTGCATTTGTGTTTAAGCTGTTTTAAGTCTATTAGACTTGACTGGTTTGGCACAGATCACACCTTATAACTGAAAGAGGTGGGAAGCATGAAAACAAACTGAACCATTCCAAACTGCATGATATACGGTCACATAGGAATGCCTACCAAAACAAAGTTAATATAAAATATGTAGAGATATATATAATATTTATCATATTCCAAAGTTAACAATGATTTACACATGAATTAAAGATCAAACATACCTTACAATCAAAACCCTATGTTTCGGTTCGTATATGTAGCTCAATCATAAAACCTATAAACCTACAAAACAAATAAACAAAAAACTAACAACATCTGTTAGAAAAACTAAGTAAAAACACCATGCATGCATTATACTTTATCATATACAACATATTAGTATTTTAGGAATTTAAGAGTATATTAATGGTGCAGGATTTTGAAAAGAATGACATTAGGATTTTCTTGTGAGGCTCGCGATTGAAGTTGAAACTTGTGATGAAGAAAACAACGGATCATTAGAGGAGATTGTGGTTTTTGACAAAAAGTAAATTATGAATGAAACGCATATTTTTTGCGTATATGTTATTAGGGTTACTTAAGTTGTAGGGAGTAGGGGTTTATATATTAGGACTTGCAAGATATAATTCAAAACATGTGTTGGTCTAGTGGTTATTATGTTTGTTAATAATGCAAACACCCTAGGTTCAAATCTTGCAAGTGGCGATTTTTTTAGACAATTTCTGAATTTTTGAAATCGAATTTTAATTAAAAAAACTGCTTAGATGGCATTAAATGTGCTTATTTGGCATAAAATACGATGACCTGGCTTTATGACGTGGCATTATGGGATGCCAAGTGGAATTATATGTATCATGCCTCCTCTTATATATAATGTGTATATATATATATATATATATATATATATATATATATATATATATATGTATATATATATATATATATATATATATATATATATATATATATATATATATATATATATATATATATATATATACTAGCAGCGTACCCGCGCATTGCGGCGGCGGGTACCCTGAAATAAAATTTTCCGGTGAATTATGTATTTTAGTTTACCATGTTCTTTTTTACAATAAATTTACGGATATCAAGAATTTCGTTTAGCCCGTGCCCGTTCGGGCTCGAGCCCGTCTGGCCCGTTGCCCGTTCGGGCTTGAATATTTGTATAATGTGTTTTATTATTTGTATTAGTGACATTTAATGTAAGAATTGTTTAAGTTGGTTGTACAATATGCTTGCTAATTTGTATTTTTTATGTAAGGGGTGTTTTAATAACTGCATTAATTGTATTTATTGATTAGTTAATTAATTGACTACATTAATTATCTTGACCAAATTAATAGTGCTTTGTATTTTGTACATTAAGTTTTAATACTTGTAAGTTGTTTCGCTCCCAAACAGTCAAGTTTAATCACTCAAGCTGACCACTTGTGAATGGTCAACCGTAACAAACTTAAAACAGCTCAGAAGGCAAATGCAATTAAGATCAGAGGAATATAGTGGATTCCTGGGTCGTTAAGTCCCACGGAGGATGAATGGTGTTTAACACAGACAGATGTCGAATAATCACTAAGGATAGTGATCAGTAAGGATTTTGAGTTATAATTACACTACTGATTGATTGGAATGATATTTGGATACAGAATTGTAAAGCACAACAATCAGATACAACAAACGTAAATACGTACGTATATTAAAAACGTAAACGTATAAAACAAAACGTCAGTTTTAAGAAATAAAAGACCTAAAAATATGAAAATAATATTTTTGGAATCTTAAAAATAAAAGAAAATTATTGGAAAAAGAAAATTATTTTTAACACTATTTATTTAATTATTATTAATTAAAAACTATTTTTAACTATTTATTAATAACCTAAAATATGATAAAATGTGAAATAAAGCTAGAAGAATAAAATTATGACTTAGAAAAATCTAAAATACTATAAAACTTATTTTAAATTTGAAAATATACTTTTTACACTTTTTATCTAATTATTATTAATTAATTACTATTTAAAATACACTTAAATACTAGAAAATATAAAATAAACCTGGAAAAATAAAATTTTAACTTGGAAAAATCTAAAATATTATAAAACTAATTTTAAAACTGAAAATATATTTTTTATGTTTTTTATTTATATTTTAATAATTATTTAATACTTATTAACTATTTATAATTTTAATAAATACTAAATAAACAGAGAAAATTATGAAACTTTTTCTAAAAATACTATATGATGACAGAATACTAGGAAAATTATAAAAATGAAGAGTGCTTAATAAAAAACTGAAAAGAAAAATATAAAAAGTTAAAATCTATTAAATAAACGCTATCACTAATTTTATAATGATGTTTTTGTGATTTTTATTTTATAAAACTACTTAACTACTAATAATATGAAACTTTAATGAAAACAAAAATTTTGGAAGTTAAAAATAAGCTGTTTGATAAGCTTATAAGCTAACAGTTTTGAAAATTAGCTTATATTGATGAAATAAGCTCAAACAAGCTTGTAAACTGGAAACAAAAGTAGAATAAGATGCAATAAGTTACAAGGTACTTATATGAGGCTAATAAACACAAAGAACCATAATAATAAGCTGGGAATAAGCAATTAAGCACTTAAGCTATTCTTCCAAACAAACAGGCCTGCAAGAATATTCAAAACCAATTTAAGCTAAAAGCAAAAGCTCAAAAGCTCAAAATAAGCACTTGGGTATCAAGCTGGGTTGGTTGGCTTTCCAAAAAGCTAAAGCTCATGCACTGTGGTTGACTAAGGAGCTTATGACAAGTTTGAGAAAAAGCTTGTAAAACACTGGTTGCTTGGTTAAAACAGAAATGGGACAAGAAACAAGCTACTAGCAGCCCTAGCAAACAAGCTAGAAAATGGAATTTAAAACTTGGGAACTCAAGATGGCTAGGTCAGCTTTCCAAAGAACCAAGAATCACAAAATAAGGTAAACTAATAAGCTCTGAATGAGCTTGAGATTGAGCTTGTAAAACTGGTGCACAGGGCACTTTTTTGAAGAGGTGCTCAAAAGAAGCTAAGTAAAAAGCAGTTAAATAAGCTAAACATAAAATATGAAAAATACTAGGTTAAAGCTGAGCAACTAGATTTTTATATCCCAAAAGCTCAAATGATGAAAACTAATATTAAGCCCTATATAAATTATTCTATTTTATTCAAAAACTGCTTAAGTGATATTTTGACTTTTTTAAGTTATGAACTAGTTTGACTTTTATGAACTTCTAATCAATTCTATGGACTGAAAATGTTATTATAAGCTATGATAAGGTGAAATTAAGCTATTGTATCAAGTTATAAGTTAATTTGATGAGAATTGCAATTTGAAATCTTAACAGTTAACTGTCAACAAGGGATTAAACTTGATTTTGACTTTTAACTGAACAAGGACTAGTTTTTATGGTTTGACTGAGCTAATATATCCTATTGTGACTTAGAATAACAATAAACAACCACACAATTGGTCTCTAGCATGCTTAAGACAGCAAATCCAAACATCCCTTATGTAGACTGTTTTGAAGAGTTAATTACTAAAACAAGTTTTTAAACTGAGAAATCTGTTTATTAACTTATAATTACTATATTTAAATAGGATTAAGCCAAAATTAACAGGTGTTAAGTACTTATACTAGAAAATGTAAAAATCAAGAAAATAGCTTACAAGATGAGATTCAAGCATAAACTGAGAACTGAGGCTCAAAGATCACACCCTATGGCTTCCCAATAAGCACTAAACCCAAGGGCAATCCTTTATTAACCCTGCTCCTTGCATCTTTCTTCATTTCTTGTGATTTTTTTTATTTTTAGCTAATTTTTTGGTATTTTTGGTATTTTGCTTCTAAACTGAATTTAAGAGTTTCTAATAGCTTTTATAAGCTATATAGGAGCTTATGTGTACTTAAGAGTCCAATACAACAACTAACAATAACATTAGAACATTTTGAGAATTTGAACATGAATTTGCATAAACTTGAAATAACACTGAAATTTGAAATTGAATACTGAAAACAGATTCACATATACTTGAAAAGCTTAAACAAAGTACTTTGAAAACTTAAATTACACTGGAAAGCTTAAAATAACAAAAAACGACTAAGAAATTTAAAAGTTACTCTAGATATATTTCTCTTTTGCACCAAGCTCCCTTTTATTGATTTCATTTGACTCTGTCGACACCTCTGAGCAAATCCCACCTTATCTTGACCATTGAAATCATCCAGATCATCAATATTGCCAAATGGCAATTTTGGCGCCAAATTTCATACGAGCAGGTTTTTCTAATTAATGGGTCTTGGATGGATGTGGAGGTGTTAAGGGGTTGTTAAACAACTGTATAAGTGAGGTGGAGTGTTGAAAAAGTGGAAAAACCATCACTGGTATTGGATTTCAGGCTGTTGTGAAGAAGATGAACAGTGCTAGTGGATTGGGCGCGAGTTGACTGGTTTTGACTTTGGGATATTAAAAAGGGGAGTCCAAAATTGGGGGGTCACAGGTCATTTGGCAGGGTTCTTTTTGGTTGGCTGGGTTCTAAATACACAAAAGGGTCTAATTGGCTTATTTAATATCAAGGACCAAAGTTGTAATTCTGCCAAAGTTAAGGGACTGATCTTGACAAGTTTCCAAAGTTATCACAAGGACCATTCCTGCCATATATGAATAGTACAAGGACCAATGATGATTATTTTCCATTTTTAAATGTCCAAGGACCATTGTTGTCATTTTTAAAAGTTAAGGGACCTAAGTTGTAATTTTGCAATTTTTTGAATTTCAAGGACCAATTTTTACAACTCTAGAATCCCATGGATCTTAAATGACATTTTACTTTATTTTGATATACCAGGGACTGTTTTTGACAACTTTTTAAACTTGAGGGACTAAAACTGTTAATTATGCAAACTTGATACGTTTTTCACCAGATTTTGATATTTTTGCATTTAAAACACTTAAAACACTTGTTTGTGATATTTTCATCATTTTGATGCATTTTTGAGTATTTTCAGATGTTTTTGCAGTCTAGATGGTACAAAAATGATGAGTATTTAGACACTCATCATAAGTCTTAAAATTAAGATTGATGAGAAAGATCATTAATAGTGCATTGTGTATTGTACAACTAGCTTATAAGACCCGTTGACACCGGATTATTTTAAAAAAAAAATAGATAAATGTGATGATAATAAAAGTAATAAGATGAAAAAAGATGTTGCAAAAAGATGAAAAATTAGTATGTAAACAAAATAAGAAAAATAATGAAAGAAAACAAATAGTGAATCTGTTATTTATTAATATGAAGTCATAAGTGAAACATTTGTGTGAATTACAATAAACATGTAAAAAACAAATTCGTATCACATTAAGTGAATATCCGAACATACCTATTGATAACTGATCAAAGACCGTGAAGAACCTCTTTATAGACTACATTTGTAGTAGTCTTCAATAAATTATTATCGGCATCAGAAATAACAACCTTCAAACCCTTTTTGCTTTTTACGCGTGAAAGAGCCACATATAATTGTTCGTGTGTGAAAACAGG
The DNA here is from genome assembly GCA_019973895.1 of Chrysanthemum seticuspe. NCBI lineage: Eukaryota > Viridiplantae > Streptophyta > Magnoliopsida > Asterales > Asteraceae > Chrysanthemum > Chrysanthemum seticuspe. The sequence continues at coordinate 114,749,566 of BPTQ01000004.1, forward strand.
ACGTGGTAGGTATAAACCAACTTTCGAAAGTGATTGTCCTTGGCTCTTCAAAAGTTTAATATAGACCATATAGGAAGTAAATCCAGTTCTGCTCATAAAAAACAATCATCTCAAAAATAACAATTCATCTAAAAAATGCCAAATAAAAAGTTTAATATGGACCATATAGGAAGTAGATCCAGTTCTGCTCGTAAAAAACAATAATTAAAAAAATAACAATTCATCTAAAAAATGCCAATTAAAAATTTTAATATGGACCTTATAGGAAGTAGAACAAGTTCTGCTCATTAAAAAACAATCATCTAAAAAATACCAATTCATCTAAAAATGCCAAATAAAAAGTTTAATATGGAGCATATAGGAAGTAGATCCAGTTCTGCTTATCAAAAAATAATCATCTAAAAAATAACAATTCATCTAAAAAATTCCAAATAAAAAGTTTAATATGTACCATACAGGAAGTAGATCCAGTCCTGCTCATAAAAAACAATCATCTAAAAAATAACAATTCATCTAAAAAATGCCAAATAAAAACTTTAACATGGACCATATAGGAAGTAGATCCAGTTCTTCTTATCAAAAAGCAATCATCTAAAACATAATAATTCATCTAAAAAATGCCAAATAAAAAGTTTAATATGGACCATATAGGAAGTAGATCCAGTTCTGCTAATCAAAAAACACTCATCTAAAAAATAACAATTCATCTAAAAAATGCCAAATAAAAAGTTTAATATGGACCATATAAGAAGTAGATCCAGTTCTGCTTATCAAAAAACAATCATCTAAAAAATAACAAATCATCAAAAAAATACCAAATAAAAAGTTTAATATGGACCATATAGGAAGTAGATCATGACCTGCTCATCCAAAACAATCCTCTAAAAAATAACAATTCATCAAAAAAATGCCAAATAAAAAGTTTAATATATACCATATAGGAAGTAGATCCAGTTCTGCTCGTAAAAAACAATAATTTAAAAAATAACAATTCATCTAAAAAATGCCAATTAAAAAATTTAATATGGACCATATAGGAAGTAGAACCAGTTCTGCTCATTAAAAAACAATAATCTAAAAAATACCAATTCATCTAAAAAATGCCAAATAAAAAGTTTAATATGGAGCATATAGGAAGTATATCCAGTTCTGCTTATCAAAAAACAATCATCTAAAAAATAACAATTCATCAAAAAAATGCCAAATAAAAAGTTTAATATGGACCATATAGGAAGTAGATCTTGTCCTGCTCATCCAAAACTGAAGGATCGTAATATTTATTGTGTTGATGATTCGGGTGGTCTTGGATGATCAAAATACATGTTTGCCATTAGAGAGAGAAAGTTAGAGAGTTGGGTGTTCAAGCTAGAGACTTGGTTTACAAATTATGGAATATTAGATTGAAAAGCACCACCCCTTCCATGGATGGAAGGGGTATTTATACTTACACAATACACGACCTCCTATCGGCCTGTGGATCAGGCATATAGTGGGTAAAGACCCGTCCTTCCTCCACGGTGTTGCACTAAACTATACTACGCTACAAACTAACTAATAAACTGATAAATAACGTAAACGACACGTCTACGAGCTAACTTATGCTAGATCATAATTGGGGTGACCGACACTTTAACATGGAATTTTCTAATTCCTAACAATCTCCCCCTAAGGGAGGTCACCCCATGTTTTACATTTCGAATCCTAGCATTCTATTCTTGACTTCGTTCATGAGCTCGTAGACTTGAATTCTTCACTTTCTCAATCTCTGTGCTTTAGTAGCGATTCTTCAAAGTCCGCACTGATTTGTACTTTTAGTGGAGGCCGTTAACTGATCCACATCTTTGATGATCTTCGAGCTTTCTTTGAGATCATCAGCCACAGTAAATCTCTGGATCACCCTTTATTGTGTTGCCATTATGTGAAGTTGTGACTTTCGGACCGACATGCTCACACTTTTGAATCATGACATCTTTCCATCAGAGTAGCGGAAGCTTTACTGGTTCATGATATTTGCAGCAGCGTAGCAAAAGCATAGTATAAAATATCAGAACCAGGTTATGTAGATATGCACCAGTCATGATTTCTTCAAATTAAGTGTGGATGCTGTGAGCATGCGGCATTGGATTGACCGCTCAATTCTGATCAGCTGCAACCGTCCAAATGTACCTGCAAACAACAGTTAGCAATAAAACACACGAAAGTGTCTTTGATCACTTTCGTCGAATTGAGGTACACGGCCCACGGTTCCCCGTTGATCAGTACAAGTACTGCCTGTGATCAGGTATAATTCCGAGGAATCTCCTTGACAGGGTTTCGCAGCTGTTCTAGCTGTTCTCAAACCGGAACGTCTCAAAGAAGACAACACGGAGTGAGTGAACCAGCAAATTGAGATTCACTGATTGATGAAAAATGATTTGAAAAACAATCGTGTATTGCTTGAATAAAGAGTTTTGCAATACAACGAAGGTTTTATGAGAAAGATCAATTTTCAAACAAAAACACTTTTTGTATTTGAAAAGAGTACACATTCGACGTGCTAGTGAAAAGAAGAGATTCGCACATCGAACGGTTTTTTCAAAAGTATTTTTTCAATCAGAGATACTTTTTGAATTTGAAAACATAAGTACACATTCGACGTGCTAGAGAAAAGAAGGTTTGCACATCGAACGGTTTTTCCAAAAGTATTCGTCAATTCCATTCTTGGACCAAGGTTGATTCAAGACTGAATCGCCCCATTGTTTCTATCCAGTTGTCACAAGTTTGATCTTACGAGAAGATCTCACATGTCACCCACCAAGAGCTTGTTTGATGTTGGCTCTAGAAGGATTTCCATCTTCATCGTGAATACTTTTACATACCACTCAGATGTTCTGGCAATACCACAAGGATAATGCGTAGGACTCTTAATATATACTTACTTTTCACATTTTGTGAAACAGCAAGTCTTCATGAATTTAGTGTCCTAACGAGATATTGTGGATGATCTCTTGGCTCTAGACTCAATAGTGCACATTTGGTTCCTGTGTCGGAGACTAGGGAGAGGGTCTCCTTCTTCAATATCAACAATCTCTAAGAGAAAGTCGATAGATTATGTAGGTTCCCCGTGAGAATGAAACAAGCCCTTTTAAGAGGAACTTGAGTAGCTTGGGAATTGTAGTGCAGTGCGTCACTGGGTCCATGACGTCTTGTCTTCAATACCAGTGTTACCTTAGTAACCACTTAGTAGCATATGTATTGAACCCGGTTACTGCCCTAAGGTTGAATTGGTGGAGGGCTATTTCTTTTCACCCTTTTTCACATTCAGTTCTTTTTCATTCTTCAACCCCTTCAGTGCTTACCGAGACTTCATTACTAGAACCTTGTTGGGTTTATTCCAGTACTAGCTCTGTCTCAGTCCGCACTCTTCCCATATCTCACTTTTCTCCTTTTTTTCATCATACCTAAGGACTCTACACTATCTAGTGGATTATCCCTGGGTAGATCCCTCCGGTTCTGGCGGATCGTGGGAACAAATACCTAACCTCACCATCCTTATAACTCCATGCATAAAGTAAAATGGTCGGTCTTTTGGTACAGTTCATTCTTCCTTGAAACCAATTGAAAAATCATTTGGAAAACCAATCAAGGTACTTGTGATACGAGATCAAAGCATTTTGTACCTTAATAGTTTTGATCATTTAGAAAACCTCCCCCTCAACATGTGCATATGATTTAGAAATTGTTTAGCACATGGAGGCAAGAGGACTTTGAAATATTTTCTTTGATCACAATTTTCATAGAAAAAGCCATTTGATTTTCTTGGTAAATTCTCCCCCTCAATATGTGCCTAGGATATTTTAAAACATTTTATCACATAGAGGCAAGAGTTCTTTTGAAGCACATCCACAATCACAAGAGCCATTAAGAAACCATTTGAAAACTCAATCAAGGTACTTTATAAATCTCTTTAAAAAATCTTTCTCGTACCTCGATAGTTTATTTGCTCCCCCTCAATATGTGCTTCAAGATTCGAAAGCGTTTAGCACATATGAGCGAGCAGCGTGCACAATTAAATCAAAACGATCACCTTTTATCAAATTTCATTATTAAATCACAAATTCTCCCCCGATCAAAAATATCAAACCCTTTGAGATTTTGGATCCCAAGTGATTTAATTAGGTTTAGAAAACATGGGAGAAAATGTGGTCTTGTTTAAATACTCATCTGGTTTTTGGATAAATCCTCCTCCTCAACATGTGCATTATGTATATTGAAATCGTTTGGCACATGGAGGCAGGAGTGCCTTTAAAGGACTAAAACCAATTCTATTTAAAACAGATTTGAGATTTAAATCACGATCTCTACCCCGATCAGAAATATCAAACCATTTGAGATTTTTGTGATCCCAACTGATTTAAATCATTTAGAAAATTTTGGGGAAAGACGTGGCAAGATTTAATTTTGAAAGATGACAGATAGGAACAGATTTAGACATTAAAGATTGTTAGTGTCAGGTATGATTGTTTTAAGAGATCTATTAGTAAAATAAAACAATTTCACAATCAAACAAGAACAGAAAAAATTTCATTTTGACAGATCTTTGAGTTTTAAAGAAAATCATACCATGACATAACATTAAATCTTTAGATCACCACTTATTATTGTACAAACGGACTTTTATGAAGAGATATTGTTTTGAAAATATTTTATTCAAAATCACTCTCCCCCTCAAACCATGACAGTAGTCGATGATTGAGTGACTTAAGTTTTGATAAAATGAAGTCCGGTGATATTCAAAATTTAGTCCAATATATTTTCAAAACAATATTTTCCATTTTCAAAACAATTTAATCAAATTATTCAAAATTGTTTAAAAATGGTATCCTGCACAAAGATACGTTAGGTGGTTGAGAAGCTTCCGTTGTTGTTGTAGGGCTTGGAAGAAAACCGTCTGCAGATGCAGTGAGACTTCTTCTTACGTTGCATTTTGAATGCCAAATGAGGTCAAATTAAGCTCCGTTTCTTCAATCACTTAGAAGAAAACCATCTGCTGATGCAGTGAGACCTCTTATGTTGCATTTATGCCAACTTTCCATTGAAGTCAAATTAAGCTCCGTTTCTTCATTTGTCAACCCAAGATATAGTTACCCTTTCCTTTCGGTATCCAATCATCTTCAATTGTGGGATCCGGATCGGGAACATTCTTTTATACCAATATACCTGCATGCGTTAGTGAACACACATACAAATATATGGTGGTCGACATCACCCAAACAACAATCGACTAATTAAAGTCAATTCAACATAACAATCAGATCATATAAGGCATGGGGTTTATGTGTTAATCAAACTCTAATCATCTAAACCTAACAATCATATCCTAAATTCCTAGTCCTTCGACACAGGAAAATATCATTTTTAATTAAGCACGTAGGATAATTAAGAAAGCTCGTTAGATGATATAGATTTGAAAACATTCTCCCCCTCAATCAATGACTTATTTTCTGAAAAGATTAAACGCGCTGAAGTCATTGATTGAGTTTTCAATTTTTTACGAAAAACTCTGAAACTGATTGGTTTTGCAACTCATTAACCACCATTTTGTTAAAACACCAAATATTTTCCTGAAGAATTTTAAATGGAAAAACATTTGTGTAGGAACAGCAGTCCTTCGACATACTTTCCTTGTTTTGTTTATAGGATAAGTGCACGAAATATTTTGAAAATAGTTTAAGCGTAGCACTTTCCTTCTTTAAAAAACGGGTTGCTATCTGAAATAATAGCAAGCCATAGTTTAAGCACGGGTCACAGTCTGAAGTAACTGCAAGCCATCATTTGAAGCCCGGGTTACAGTCTGAAATAACTGTAAGCCATAGTTTGTGACATGTTTTGAAAAAGAATATTTACACCTCCTGCTCGAACTTCATCTATGGTCCCGTGCCATTATTGAATGACATTTCTAAGACCGTAGATGTTATCGATACCAGAAGACATGTCTTGGAAAACATATTTTTGGTATTTTTGAAATTTTCTGATTTTTATGGGTTTTTGAAGGTTTTATATTTTTCTATTTTCTTTTGTTGGTTTTATATTTTTGTATTTTGTTTTTTCTGATAAATATATACAAAGATAGAATAGATGATATAGTTTAAGAAGATGATGATATGAGTACCGAGATAAGGATATCGAGCAGCCCCGTTGTAGAAGATAGAAGTCATCATCTCTTAAACCTCCACCACCAAAGCTTCCAAGGGCTCTTGAATTGAAAGAAATAGAACCAACTGAAAGTGAGACTTTGGCAGCTTCCCCCCAAACCGAAAATCCTTTTGTTAGAAACACACACAGACCTTGATAGATCTTAAGCACTCGGAGATCGTTAGTGTTGCCTATGTAATCACAAGCAGACTAATAGAAGATCTCTACAACTTGGTATTGTAGCGGAAAATAAATACAAGTTATAATAACTAAGAACACTTTTGATCCTCTATGGATCTTTGATTATAGAAACTCTATGTTTCGGATAGAATACAAGACTTAGAGAAACTTGAGAAAAACCTTATCTATTACAAACTAACATGGTTTCTTATATAGGCAAGAAACCCTAAATGAGCGTTGACAATTTACGCTTCTACTACTAAACTAGACTAAGCATGCATCTAGACAAGCATGCAACTAATCATTTTGTTTTGTTAATCATCGTGTTTATTCTGAGTAAGCTCTACATAATACGGCGCCAACCTATACATACGGCGCTGACTTTTACTCTAAACTGAGCTTATCTCTCCTACGTGGTTCCCACTTTCAGCAGCAACACAATGTCTGCTTTAACACTTCTGCTGAAGTATAACTTCGGCAGAATCTCTTCAACAGAAGCTTCGGCAGAATCAGTAGTTTATGCTTCGGCAGAATCAGTAGTTTTCCTTAATTCCCAACAATCCTCCCCTAAACTGGAATTTGACGCGGTTAAGTTCCAGTTTCCTTGATAGATCGATAATGTTGTTGAGGATTGTACCAGTTTATGAATAATGTCCAGGCAAGATCCTTCCCATATCTTAAACACTTCAGAGCTAGGGATGGCCAAAATCTTGAGGATCAGCAACAAAGATTCAGAAGAAGAACATCTCTATGATGAATTAATCTTTAAAGCACCATGTCTTTGCAGCAACATATGACATCATGTACATCAAAACGGATAAGTTTAATACTATTCTCATCACTTCCAGGTGTGTTAACTCCTGTGAGAGGTGAATCATTGAAATTAATGGATTTGATGTCTCTTTACCAATAGCCATTACTACTGGAGTAGCCACATGTTTGAGTTCGAAAACTATGGTACATTGATAACCATTTGATTTATTGGCAAATCAGCAACCATATAAACGGATTTGGCTTGTCTTTACCTGTAGCCGTTTGCTCAGGACTAGTCAATTCTTAGAATTGGTGAATTGAGAACCAAATATGGAGTCAGGTGCCTTTACCACATGCCATATTCATGTGGGCTAGCCAATTCTTGGATTCCAAAGAGGAATAGACCATGGTGAATTGATGACCATACAACCCTCAGCAGTGAAGCATGGGTGGTTGCAAACCCTATGATTTTGAGCAAACCATTACAGCTATCAACAGATTTGATGTGTCTTTACCAAAGCTGTACCCTTTGGACTAGCCAACTCTTTGATATACATAAGGTACATCTGGTGAGTTAAAGACCAAAAAAAAAAAATTTGCATAAAAGTTTTTTTTTTTTTTTTTTTTTTTTTTTTTTTTTTTTTTTACTAAGAAAAACGGTTTATAATACTGAAAAAGCTTAATAAGCAGTTGAAAAGGAAGATTAAAGACCTAATTTTTATTAAATAAACGCTATCACTATTTTTAAAATGATGTTTTTGTGAGTTTTCTTTTTATGAAAGCTGTTTACTTTAAAGAAATTAGGCAAAAATAGACAAATAACATAAACAAAACAAACTGAAATGAACAAAACAAGGTAGTGCAGAGAGTACCAAGTGTCCAGATATGTATGAAGAAGAGGCCTATTGCAGTTGTTGAAGTTGAGTTTTGATCAATCCCACCAGTGCTAAAGCAGAGTGCCTTTCATTTCCCACTGGATCTGGAGGAATTTCCAATTTCTGGCTCAGCATCTTTTCCATAAGTCTTTTAGGCAGAGGGTACTTTCTTTCAGACAACATGCACACAGTGATTCCACCCTTAGTCTCAAGGGCATGCACCCTAGGGAGAGGATAGAATCTCCAGGATATAAGCTTCCACCGATGTGAATTTTCCCAAATGGAAGATGCTTTGCTGTTGGGAATGTGGGAGTTCAACAGAACTTGTAGATATCCTGGTAAAAACATCCCAGAACCTTGAGGTTCCTTGTTGCAGTAATGGGTGGTAACTTGAGTGAACAGAGAAATTAAGTCTGCCCTGTCGATCAAGTGTAGAATTTCCTTTAGAAAGGTGAATTCCATTGAAATGGAGTTCCTTCGAAGAAGAACATTCATCTCATCATCCTTTAATTTCCACTCTATCACCCCATCTGATTGTCCATCAGGAAAATCAGCAGCAGACCCTTCTACAATGAAAGCTGAGTCATCAGCTTCAAGATCCAAAGGAGATATTTTGGCCATTCACTTCTGCCTCCTCCCAGGTTGATAGATTTCTTGAGGGGGAGCATTTTCATCTAGTGCATTGGTAGTAGGACTTGTATTGGAAGATGGAGACTTGGTTGAAGTGCGAAGTGCTTTCATCCTGTGGAATATCTTTATCGCCCTCTCTGTTTTGGTTTCTGTGAGATCAGCTTCCTTTACTTCAGAATCTTCCAGTGTGACAGCAAGTGCCACTGAGGGAGAGGGAGCTGATGCTTCAGGTGCTTCAGGAGGAATGGAAAATGGTTCAGCAGATTGACCCTTGGCAGTAGAAGAGGCAACTTCAGAAGTTTCTTCAGCAGGAATGACTGGAGAGGATTCCTTGGTTGGAGCATCATCAGCCTTGAGTCTTTTGGCTTCTTGAACAGCTTCATTCTCTGAAATCCTTTTTAAGTTGGAAGAATGTGCTAAAGATGATGATCTTTCCGTCATGATTTGGTTATACTTGCGATACAGGACATGATCAGGAAAAGCCTTGACTTGTTTCATTGTTAGGCCAGAGTTGGACAGTGAGTATTGGTTTTTCACCACCCTTCTTATTTCATCTTTAGTGGGAGGTTTGTTTTTGGCCTTCTGAGCTTGGATGGCCCTCTTTTGTATAATTGCTTCTTGCCTCCTTTGTCTTCCCTGAGCCATCATTCGCTCCACATAATTGTCACTGAGGAAATCTTCACCTAATATACTTTGAGCTAGAGAAGGTCTTGAAATGACTTGCTGAGTTAGAATATCCCATTGTGCAGCAGGCATCTGAACCCTCAGTTCATCTAGTTCTTTTCTTCTCTCAGGAGTTAGAGATGAAAATTCCTCTGTTCCAAGTTGTTTAGCCAATGCTTCACTTTCCTTTGACTTCTCAAACTCTGCCAATCTACTTGCTTGACCGAGTCTTTCCTCCTCAGTCACCAGGTTAGGACCAAGTTCATCTTCAGTGATGATATTTTTCCCTTTATCATCAGGCTCCTTAGCACACTCTTCTTCAGTTAGATCAACTATAGGAATTTCTACTGGAGTACCTAGATCAACATGTTGATGTAGATTATCAACTGAAGGTGAAGGGCCTGATGGTTCTTGAACAGATGAAGATTGACCAAGATCTGGAGATGCAACCTCCATTTGTATATCAGCAGATGCAGCTTTATCAACCCCAGGTTCCTCTGAAGCTTCAGAAAAAACCTTATGAAGATCAGATCTCTTTCTTCTGGTGTACAGAACAGGTTTCTTCTTCTTTGATGAAGTGGCAGCTACTGATGAAGGGTCATTGAGAGAAACTTCAGCCAACATGTCCAGAGACCCAAAGGGAGGAACTTCTTGTTCTTCATCAGAGGAAACTACAAGTTTCCTTTTGGAAGACCCTTTTAGTTTGTGCTCTAAGACCTTAACTTGATTCTGCAGTTCTTCAATTTTACCCCCAAGAGACAATTTGGTCTCTGCAAGCTCCTTTTTCAGATTCTTAACCTCTGCAGCATACCTGTTGACAAGAGCATACACAGATGAGAGTGTAATGGGGTCCTCAGCTCCACCAGCAGATTGCTCTGTGGTAAGGGGAGCCTCATTGGACCTTTCAGTAGAATCATGGTCATGCTCAGTGTGAGGAAGATCTTCATCGAGAGGATCCCTCACAGGACTTGGTGTGGGTGGTCTATTAAGGTCTGACTCAACATAAGTATCAAGTGTGGGTGGAGGACTGGGACAGGGTGGCTGGTCTGGAGCAACATGAGTTGCTTCAACAGTAGAAGATGGGCCCTCATCAATGTTAACCAATGGATTACCATCAGTAGCAACAGGTGAGGTAGGAGGATTATGAGACACATTCTCCTCATTAGCAGCCTCATTACCTTGGGGCAACATGGCAGCTAGCAAGGGATGATGCTCCCCCTGAAAGTGAGTTTTCATGGTAGCAAACAATTTAGCAGTCAAAGAACCTATAGGATAAAAAGCTTGGGCTTGGGTAGAGGTGTCTAATATAATTTGTAAAAACCTTGGGTACATTAAAAATTTTCCTTTTGTCTTTTGAATATTTTCAACCATGTTTTCGAAAATATACTTAGAAAAATTGAAAGTTACCCCTTGAGAAAGACACACAATACCATATCCCAGTCTGGTAGAGAACTGGTCCCATCCTCCAGTCTTGTTGCTTATGCATTGAAGCAACGTGTGAACCAGGAACCTCCACTTCGGGCAAAGTTCCTTCTTCAACCACATATCAGTCCTTGTACCACAATAGCCAATAGCTCTTAGCCCAGCAAGCACATTTTCCTGACTAAAATGAAATGCTCCATCAGCATCTTCCAAGTGAAGCTTCCTCCTAATTCGGTCCTCTGTAACTATGTACTCTGTTTCATCAATCACAGCCCTAATCTCTGTCTCACTTCTCTTCTCAGCAGTTGCCCAAAATTGAGTAATCAGTGATTCATATATCTCATTTGGAGAATGAGTTAGAGCATAACGAATCTTGGACCTTTTCAGGAATTCCACCATTGGTTCGTACAATTTATATCCCTTTCCATTTCCCAGAAATGCAACTTTGTTGTGATAATATTTAAATTCAAGAGCCATGAGGAATATGAGTGTTTAGAGTTAAGATTCTTGAAATGGTGAGTGTTTGTGAAAGTGGAATGAGAGGGAATTTGTTTGTTCTAAAGCGAGTGATGGTGGATGAAGTGTTTTTGCCCAAATTATAGTCAAAGAAAAATGGACCGTTTGGTTGACCATTGCTGACGTGTATGACATCTTTGACCCAACCCAAAATAACACTTCGGCAGAAACACAAGATCAATTTGCTGAAGTTATGGCATCAGCAGAATGCATCAAAGATAAGAATATCTTCGGTAAGTTTCTAGAATTACTGTGCCACCCACTTGCATTAACTCGTTGAACCTTGAATCCGTCTATAAAATGATCCCAATGTAACTCATCTCTTCACCAAGATCCCCAAATATTTACCACAAACCCTAGAAGCCAAATAACCCCAATTAACCCAATTGCACTATGACTTCCAAACCTGAGATCATAGATCTCACTTCCTCATCTTCATCATCCTCTTCATCATCATCAAGTGGTGAATCAAACCCATGGTTCCATTGCTTTCCTCAACCCTATCCAAGACCAAATAAATCGCCCTTTCTTCCTTCTTCAGAAGATGACAGTGTAGTGAATCCAAGTGAATCTGCTGATGATTCTGATGACTCCTATAAGGAGGGAACATCTTACTCCCAACCTCCAGCACCTCGGTCTCAACAAAGACCTCGTGCCAGGAATCCGCCACTCCCCAAAGATAGAGAGGTGGTTCTTGGTCTCACTGCGCCATCTTTTGGTGCATGAACACACATCGTATAGTAGAAGGGCTTAAGGAGGGTGGATCGATTGCATTTTGGTTGAAATGAATAGATGAAGCACAAAGGACACGATAGTTCTCTTCGTCATCCTGCGTGGTCATCGTCATCATCAATCCATCCTTCCATTTTGGTCCTTAGCATCTTCGTCGTGCTGGTCATGCATATCCAACCAGCCAGTTAAGCGGAATGGGTGGTTACGCAAGACCTACGAAAGCAAAGCCAGCATCAAAGGCATATCCAGCATTCCATTAGATTTCGGAATGAAAGATATACACTAGATTAGGCTTAGCTTAAGTGTACAGCTCGTATCTTGAGGATGCAAAATAGAAGGTTGACTGTATGTAAGCTGTAAGCTGTAAACTGTTTCTTGAATGAATGAATGAACAATTTGACTTCAATTTCTTTTCTTTCAGTATTATCTTCAGTAGAATCAAATTGTATGCTTCAGTATTTGTTATCAGAAGAAACAAGCAACACTCTTTCAGCTATCTGACCATGTACTAATGAGCCACTCTTGATGAATTTGATCTTTATCATGGGATGTATATACTGCAATCCAGAAAAGGAACAGACAAAATGCAGTACAGACAACTGCAAAACAGACACTAAAAGATACACAACAACAAAAACAAACAAACTAGAGAAATATTACACGTTAGCGTTAGAAAACAAACTAATCTACAAAAATATGCAGAGTTTGCACAAATCCTCCCCTGAGGCCTATGCCTCCCCTTAAACTATGCATTCAAGGGTTTAGCATGCCAATATTGACCACGAGGTGTTGAAACCTTGGTCCATCAAACGCTTTTGTTAATAAGTCTGCCACATTATCATCAGTATGGATTTTAGCCACTTTTATCAATTGTTTTTCATAAGCATCTCTTATAAAGTGGTGCCTGATTTCAATGTGTTTCGTTCGACTGTGAAAAACTGGATTTTTGACTATGCAGATGGTACTTTGATTATCTATATGAATGGTAGTGTTCATAAAGTTGTACCCATAGTCCAGCAATTGGTTCTGAATCCAAAGGACTTGTCCACAGCAATTTGCAGCAGCAACGTACTCTGCTTCAGTAGTTGAGGTGGCCACAATGGTTTGTTTCTTGCATTGCCACGAAATCAACCTTTTGCCTAGAAATTGGCAGCCTCCAGTTGTGGATCTTCTATCCAGATTTGCACCAGCATAATCACTGTCACTATATGCTTCCAACTTGAAAGGAGATTCTTTTGGGTACCAAAGGCCTAAAAGAGGTTGGCCTTTGAGGTACTTAAAGATCTTCTTGACTGCATTGAGATGGGAAGCAAGAGGAGTGACTTGATGTCGAGAACAAACACTCACAGCAAAAGTAATATCAGGTCTTGAAGCCGTTAGATACATCAATGAACCAATCATGGACCTGTACAGATGAACATTCACAGGTAGATCTGGTTCATTATTTGCTTTAGTCTTTGGAGCTTCATAAGGTGTTGTGGCAGTCCTAACACCTTCCATACCAAACTTCTTCAAAATGTCCCTCACATATTTATCTTGACTGATAAAGATGCCATCTTGTTTCTGCTGAACTTGGAGACCCAAAAAGAAAGTAAGTTCTCCCATAGCACTCATTTGAAATTCACCCTTCATAAGTTCCTCGAATTCCCTGCACCAAGCTTCGTTTGTGGAACCAAAGATAATGTCGTCCACATACACTTGTACCAGAATGATGTCGGAGTAATTTTTCTTGAGGAACAGAGTTTTATCAATAGCACCTCTCCTATAGCCATGCTTCAGCAGGAATGATGAAAGCCGAGCATACCAAGCTCTTGGAGCCTGATGTAAGCCATAGAGAGCTTTAACAACTTTGTAAACATGATTTGGGTGATCTGGATCTTCAAAGCCCTTGGGTTGAGTGACATAGACCTCCTCTTCAATCTCACCATACAGAAAAGCACCCTTGACATCCATCTGATACACCATGAAACCTATGTAAGAAGCATATGCCAAGAAAATGCGAATTGCTTCAACCCTGGCAACAGGTGCAAACACTTCATCATAATCAATCCCTTCCTCTTGTCTGAAGCCTTGAGCTACTAATCTTGCTTTGTTTTTTATCACAACACCCCTAGCATCTCTCTTATTCTTCAGAACCCACTTTGTCCCAATGGCATATTTGCCATCAGGTAGTGGAACCAAGATCCAAACCTGCTGATTGTGAAATTGTTGCATCTCTTCTTGCATTGCTTCTAGCCAACTTGAATCATTAAGAGCTTGAGATACACTGGTTGGTTCCACTTGAGAGAGAAAACAAGCAAACAGACAATGTTTGAAGTCTGTGTGATTGTCTCTTTGTTGGTTGGAGACATAAGAGAGAAAAGCAATCTGTCCAAATTGAGGACTTGTGATAGCCCTTCGAGTTCTAACTGGTGCCAGAAGATCACCTATGATGTTGGATTGAGGATGAGCAATGTTGATCCTCTGAGTAGCGGTGGGGTTGACTTCAATGGATGAATCAAGATTAGTGATGGTTGGTTCAAATTCAGCATCATAAGAGGGTGAGGTGAAGATGCCAGCTTTGGGTTGATGATTACCAAGATCTGAAGGTTTTGGAAAGCGTGTATAGGGTTCACCAAAGTCTGAAGATACTTGAGAAGGAACAGCATAGCCTTCAGCAGATTTGGGGATGGGAGGTGTGACAGAGTCAACTTCAGCAGACACGTTGTTTCTACTGACTCCTTCATTAGCTACCCCTTCTTTCAGTTTCTCTGCTTCAAGCTTGGCAGCAAACTCTTGAGTCTGAAGCCTAGCAAGGTCCTCAGCATAATGAGAGTCATCTTCATCACTTGAATCAGCAACATCCTCGGATGTGGTACCTGCAATATTGTTAGGAGAGAAAGAAGGCACAAGTATGGGTTGCTCATCATCTTCAAACTCATTTTCAGAGTCATCATCTAAGGGACCTGCATTGTCAGTGGGAGAAGCTTGAGAACCTGCATTTTGATTAGCCAAGTGTCTAGTGTAACCCAAAGAGTCAGTTAAGTAGTCAAGGTCAAAATACCACGAATGACCCTGTCCTTGAACATTATGCTTGTCTTCCAAAAATCTCAGGTTCAACGTCTCCTCTATCTTCTTGGCTTGCAAATTATACACCCTGTAGGCCTTACTATAAGCTGAATAACCCACAATATAACCATCATCAGCCTTCTCATCAAACTTTCCCAATGGATCACTGGTGTTCAGAATGGTCACTTGACAACCAAAAGGTTTTAGGTAGTGAATGACAGGAACCTTTCCAAAGAGAAGTTCATATGGGGTTTTGAGTTGTGGTCTGGTAATGGACACCCTGTTTAGCACATAGCAGGCAGTGCCAACAGCTTCAGTCCAGAACATAGTGGGCAGTTTAGAGTCTGCAAGCATGGATCTAGCAGCCTCTATTAAGGTCCTATTCTTTCTTTCAGCCACCCCATTTTGTTGTGGGGTTCTTGGATTACTATAGTCCCTTTTTATGCCTTTTGACCCACAGAGTTCTATAAGAATAGCATTTTTGAACTCTGTCCCATTATCACACCGAATTCCCTTAACCTTTTTGTTCAACTGATTTTCAACAAGAGTGATGAATTCAGTCAGCACTTGAGATGTTTCATCTTTGGTTCTGAGAAAGAAAACCCAACAAAATCTGCTATAGCCATCAGTGATTACCAAACAGAAGAACTTATGATCAATGCTTCTGACTTGAGTTGGACCAAACAGATCCATGTGAAGCAACTGAAGAGGTTCAGTAATGATGCTCATAGCATTGATAGCTTTGTAAGAAGCTCTGTGTTGTTTTCCTTTGTTGCAAGCGACACAATTGTGATCATTTGTGAAAACTTTGGAGGGAAGACCTTCAACAAGACCCATTTTAGAGAGTTTGTTAATGGTCTTGAAATTCACATGCGCCATTCTTCTATGCCATTTAGTGGACTCATCAAGAGATGCTTTAGCCACCAAGCAAGTGAGGTCACCACCTGGTTGAACTTCATTAAGGTTGAATGTGTATAAATTGTGAGTACGAGGAACCTTCAGCAGAATTGAAGTTTCTTCTGGGAGTTTGAAGTCTTTAGACAACACAAGACATTCATTCTCAGTGAAGAGAACTTTTTTCTTAGTGTCACAGATTTGTGAAACAGAGAACAAGTTGAAATGTTGAAGTTCCTTAACAAAGTACACATTTTCAAAATCCAGATGAGGTGTCCTTATGGTGCCTTTCCCTGTAATACTCCCATCACTTCCTCCAAATGTCACATTGCCTCCTCCTTCTATAGGGACAAAATTGTGCATCATATCCCTGTTCCCAGACATGCTTCTGGAACAACCACTATCAACAATACCAATATTCTTATGCTTAAGGGGATGATCCTACAAACAACAACAAAAATATATACAAACAGTTAGTATTCAGAGGAGGCTCAAGTCATTACTGACTTGAACCTGCCTTGTGGATCACAGGTTTAGGGCATGAAGTTTT
Source organism: Chrysanthemum seticuspe (assembly GCA_019973895.1). Classification (NCBI taxonomy): domain Eukaryota; kingdom Viridiplantae; phylum Streptophyta; class Magnoliopsida; order Asterales; family Asteraceae; genus Chrysanthemum; species Chrysanthemum seticuspe. The sequence goes on from BPTQ01000004.1 coordinate 114,766,003, forward strand.
AGAGGATCCACCATTGTTCTTGGTCCTCCATTGATAATATGGTCCCTTGTTAGTCCAAGAACAACCTGCTGAGGGCTTCACAGCAGTGCTCCCATATCCCATCCCAGCATACATGGAGTCAACATATGTAGGCCAATAACCATGTTTAAAGTATGGGCTCGTTGGTTGGCCATAAGGTCTGGTAACTGAACTTCTCCAATGAGAGTCAGTTTTAGCTGCTTGTGGGACATAAGGTGGAATATTAGCAACATTGGTCCAGTTAGGTTTGTGTTTCTGGAGAGTAGCACATGCACCCAATCTTTGTTCATAAAAATCACAATCCTTAATCAAATGAAATTTACTGCCACATACAAAACATGTCTTCTTCTTAGAAGTTTTATTCAAATAGGGAGATGTTGGATTACATGCAGAAGTACTTAAAATAGATACATTCAAGGAATTGTTTTTAACAGACTGATTATTCAAACATTTAAAAGATAAGTCTTCAGGAGAAACTGTCTTGGAAGTTGATTCCTCAGCAGCTTCCCTAGAGGGCTCACAAGTAGACTGGGGTGCAGGCTTGGGTGTTGGTTCAGGCTTGGGAAGGTCAGACTTCTCATTTGAATCACAGCTTTCATAGGAAGTAGACCCTTGATCCGATGAATTGTCACTGTCAGAGCAAGAGACAAAATCATTAGATGAGGTATCAGGGTCTGGCAAGTCTTTTGACTTTTTGCCATATAGGTGATGTGATCCATCAAAGTCAACAGTGATGGATAGGTCTGTGGGCATGAACTCGCCTCTAATGGGACCAGGGACAGCATGCATATTACCTTCTTTAACATAATTAGCTAACCCTGCTGTTGTAGGTTTACGCCCATCATACTTAGCTTCTGGACCTACATATTTTTGAAAACCTAAACCTATAGGGCATGTCTGAGATTGACTAGTATAGATGATTCTATTTAAGCTTTTACCAGACATTTGCCATTCATTATTCCTAGCAATTTCCTCAGCCAGTTTTGCCTTAAGCTCTAGGTTCTCAGACACAGCTTCATCCTTTGTATTCTCAGACAGTTTTAAGTAATTATTTGCAACTTCTAGATCAAACTGTAACACTTTTATCTTTTCTTCATAAGCTATTTGATTCTTTTGAAACCACACTTTTTGTCTTTCTACAGTTTTTAATGCGAGTTTGTGAGCTTCATTATCAATATAGCATGCATCAAACTTAGGTTTCATAGCATCAAATTCTTTTTTAAGTTCATTGCATCTAAGACTACAGCCAAATATACAATTGTGTACCTGAGATAGTCCCATCAAGGCAAACTGATCATGCCTTTCATCCGAAGTGCACCTTGCAAGCAGTCCAAGCTTGTCAGTATCATGAGCTTCCTCATTAACAGGTTCATGTGCAGTCCAGTTGACCTGTTCATCCATGGTGAGGAGAGCTGCTGAAGCTCCAGCTTCCTGCTGTTTCTGCTGATAAGAAAGGTATTTGGCTCCATCTCCATTCTTTCTGTCCTTGCATTCTCTTGAGAAATGCCCCATCTGATGACAAGTGTAGCACTTGACTTTCCCCCTATCAAATCGAGCTGGTTCCTTTCCCTTGAAAGAAAACTTCCTTCCAGCCTTCTCTTCAAACCTTTTGATGTCCACTGACAGCAATGCCACCTGCATTTTCAGCTTCATTTCCTCCATTTCAAGAGGGTCCAACTGATCAAAGTCTTCATATGCAAGATACTGTTGAGTATCATAGTCAGCAACAAACGAATGAAGGACATCCTCCATCACACTACTAGACTTAGGTTGTGAAGATTGTGGAGTGGGACGAGTGTTATGTGGTGGAGTGGGAGAGCAGGATGCTGGAAAGTAGTTTGAACTAGGAGATGATGGAAAATAGTTGGAGCTAGGAGCTTGTACCATCATGTTGGAATGAGATGTCCCAACAAAAGCTGCATGATTAGAAGAAGATGTACGGTAGGGAGTCCTGACATCTGGTTCAAGAGTTCTGAGTCTGTTGTATAGCTCATCAAAAGTAAGCATGTCCAACCCTCCTTTAGCCTTGAGTGCTATACTAACATGCAACCATGATGGCGGCAAGGACCGCAAGAACTTTGAGTTGCAGTCTTCATTATCCGGTTTAGCATTCAACTGATTCAGCTGACTCAAGATCCTATGGAACCTGTCGTATCCCTTGTGGATACCTTCTTCTTCTGATATGTTGAAGTCCTGAAACTGTTGTCTTAGCATGGACTTCCTCATTCTCTTTGATTCTTCATTTCCACCGAACCTTGCTTTGAGAGCCATCCATATGTCTTTAGCATCATCCATATGGTGAAAATCACATAGATGATCTTCAGGTATGGCTTGAAGCAGAATAGTTTTTACTTTATGCTCTCTCTGCATGGCCAGCACTTCTTCAGCAGTTTTTGGTGGAGCCATGATAAACTTCCCATCTCTGTCAGGAATCATCTTCTTTAGACTATTTCCTTTCTTCACTACTTCCCACAGATTCCAATCAATGTTGGAAATCCAGTTTTCCATCTTCATAGTCCAAAGTTCATATTCTTCCCTCTTTAAATAAGGGAATTTACCATTGCTGTTTGTGAGACTGAGCTGTTGCATGGAAGTGGTGTTGGTGTTGTTTGTGTTGGTGACTTCATTTTCATTATCGGATCCAGGCATGGTGAATGAATGTTTGATTCTGTGGGGGTGAGAATGGTTCTTAGTATCGTAGAGACTTTCCCGAGGCTCTGATACCACTTGTTAGAAACACACACAGACCTTGATAGATCTTAAGCACTCGGAGATCGTTAGTGTTGCCTATGTAATCACAAGCAGACTAATAGAAGATCTCTACAACTTGGTATTGTAGCGGAAAATAAATACAAGTTATAATAACTAAGAACACTTTTGATCCTCTATGGATCTTTGATTATAGAAACTCTATGTTTCGGATAGAATACAAGACTTAGAGAAACTTGAGAAAAACCTTATCTATTACAAACTAACATGGTTTCTTATATAGGCAAGAAACCCTAAATGAGCGTTGACAATTTACGCTTCTACTACTAAACTAGACTAAGCATGCATCTAGACAAGCATGCAACTAATCATTTTGTTTTGTTAATCATCGTGTTTATTCTGAGTAAGCTCTACATAATACGGCGCCAACCTATACATACGGCGCTGACTTTTACTCTAAACTGAGCTTATCTCTCCTACGTGGTTCCCACTTTCAGCAGCAACACAATGTCTGCTTTAACACTTCTGCTGAAGTATAACTTCGGCAGAATCCTTTCTTCTTCGGCAGAATCTCTTCAACAGAAGCTTCGGCAGAATCAGTAGTTTATGCTTCGGCAGAATCAGTAGTTTTCCTTAATTCCCAACACCTTTAGCTGAGCAGATTCGAAGCTCTATTTCAAGCTTGCCTTAGCCAGGTGCATAGAAAAGCGCACCATTACCATAAATCCCGCTGCTCCATTTAAGAATGATAATCGAGGATCTCCATTCGGGTTATATCATCAAGAAGAAGAACAGCAGCGTTTCATCCCACTCTTTAAATTTCTTCTCAAATTTCATTACCACTGAAGTCTGAAGCGATGCATCCCCAAAAGGTGTCAAGAGAACAATTCCCCCAAGTAGTTGAATTGATGCAGTCAGTCTCTTTGTATAATGCTCAAGAACTCTCCCGAATACACATCATGAGGGGAATGAAAACACCTCCCCATGTTCACATTTTTCTTCCCTGATGATCGTGTATGAAGCTCAAGAACCCGAAGTACACCAATACCCAAGAGCTCTCCCGAATACACATCATGAGGGGAATGAAAACACATCCACAATGTTCACATTTTTATTCCCTGATGATCGTGTATGAAGCTCAAGAATCCGAAGTACACACATTCCTACCGACCGAATAACTGATAACACCTACCTCATGTCATACATTTATCTCCCTGAATATGTCATACTCGTGTACCTCTTTTATCTTCAGAAACTTTCTCTTACATCTCTTCCCCCACGTAGTTGGAACAAGAACACTAGAAGCTACTAAATACACTGAGTTTCTCTGCGGTCATGACATTTGTCTTCCCGGGATAATTTCAATCACTTAGAAGTATTAAGTTCATCATGTGTACTCGTTATGCTTTTATATGCTTGTCTCCTTCCCCCTTTGCTAGTTTAGACACTTCATAATCAGCAACATAGTATAAGCCCAAATACTTGAAATCTTTATGAGAAGAACACTTGAACTCTTGTGAGAATCAACATGCTGAAGACTCTCTCTGACTATTTTTATCAACCCTTATGTAGACAATTTGAAGTAACCACTGAATAAGAAAACCCGATATACCATACTTGAAACTGAAGTCAACTTCCCCACATTTGTATCTTAAGTTTGCACCTAATGATGGAAGAACGGTGTCGAGAATTTATGCTTCAAGCAAATCTCTAAGTACTCACTACCCAAACAAAGTATGAGACATTAACACCTCTTGCGATTATCCACACCGTCATATGCGTGTGACACTGAGTAAAATAAAGTAACTCCTAATAGTGATAGTTAACCAGGTCTTCAACCATCCACCTCGACTGCTGGTAACTAGATAAACCAAGTCTTCAACTCAAATTCTTAAGCCCGAGCAAGTTATCAAATAAGAACACGCCTTTGTGAAAGTCGACTTCAATCTCAAATAAGTGATAAATGATTAACTCCGAAGTAATCAACTTGTGTCAAATGTCCAATACGGGAAATAGTCAATAACAACGTCTCGAGGAGTCACTGCTAAAGAATATGAGCAAGTCTAATTGGGGATTGAATTTGACTTATAACACTCTCCCAATTAGTGCTCTCCCCTAAACCGACAATCTGTTTGATAGATGCCCAGATTAAGAAGAAGTCTTTAGATCGTTAAATGCAACTCGTCTTTAGTCTTCTAACATGTAGCAGAAAATGTAGAACATACTGTAGACTCGACCTTCTTCAAGATTGTACAGTTGGGGAATAGATAGTTAACATCTTCAACTCACACCAAAAAGCATCTCACCAAAAAGCATCCCAATTAACTTACATCTTGCATATCCCCTTAGCTAAAATCCCTCCCAATCAAACAAGAACAGAAGGATGTTCATCAAGAAGATCAACAATCAGGCCTCAACGAACACACAAGATGGTAACACCAAACTACCAATCACATCAAACAAGAACAGAGAGATTGTTCGGAATCATCAAGTTGATGTATACGTGAAGCATTAACCGGAAGCACTTTGTCGATAAACTCATCAATCTGAGTGAAGATGTCAACCAACGGCTCTTAGAAGAGAAAAACTCCATGTGAAGATGACCCGATAAGAAGAGGCTCGGTTCTTACATGAGTTTAGAGCCGTATGACCATTTATATTCTCAAATATCAATCAACAATGCAAAAAATTCACACTTCTTCTCCCCCTCAAGAATTGCATACGGAGATGCCATTCTTGACTAAATAAGTGAAAATCATCCGAAAGTTCTATTCACACTTCTCTCCCGCAAAATCAGCACATGATGTCGCCATCTTCATTATAATCGAGCAAGTGGAATGAGAAAACAATCAGTGGTAGCCCGGTTCACTTGATGACTGAAGCGCATGGAAAAAGTATGAAGCATGTTGATGAGAATGGTCATAATAAGAAGATTTCTCTTCTTCAGAAGATAATGCGCACTGAAACGTACACATTTCTTTTCTTTAGAGTACGAGGCCTGAACTGAAGTGAACAGACGTCATAATCTCTCTCTTTTCATCATCTCTTGGAAAAACATGTAATCAACCCATTATCATTCAGTAGGCTCTTTGTCGTGACAGCTGATGGAGAAAACCCAATATGATGAATTTGACCCTGAAGTAAACTAACCCGAACTCGTGACTTAAACTTGCACATATGTAACAAAGAGCGGTGCCGAGAATTCATGCTCCATTGAATCTCTTAAGTACTCTATACTCTTCAACCAACCAACCATCAAGTAATAGACGTACATTACCTCTTGAAAATCCACAATTGAATGTGACACTGAGCACTACAATGTAACTCCTTAAAGTGATAGTTATTTTTGTGGCAAACAGAGCCCAATTCCCCAACGTGGTAAAAGGAAAAAAACTCCCAAAAATAACTAGATTTCCAAGTCTTCGTTTTTGGAAAAAGCTCGAACAAGGATCTCGAAGAATCTTCATCCAACCATCCCCGATACCTTCAGATACTAAGTACACTCGCCCGTAATATTTCACTTCAACCTCAAATGTATAATACTGAATTAATGCCGCTGTCACATCTTCTGATTAAAAGCTCAAAACTAGCCTCCTTTGACATTTTAAGTGATCTATGATAATGGTTTCATCCCGACCAAGGTTCGTAGCACATAACCCCGTAAAACCATGTAATAACCAATCTGCCATGACGAATATCCAAACACACATCCAATTTATGAAGTACACCCTTTTATCCCTTCTTCGAAGCAGAAACCGTAACACCAGCATCAGAAGACCTCGAAATACGCTTTCCTTTCTCCAAGATGGTTCCATCATCATGGGATTTTACAATTCTATAGTTTAAACCGAAAAATAGATTCTTTCGCGGGATTTTACAAAACCAAGAATAAACCGTAAGATTGATCCGGAAATGCACCTTACTATTATCAGGATGTTTCCATTGTTACGGGATTTTACAAGTCTATGATTTAAACCGATAAATAGGTTCTTTCGCGGGATTTTACAAAATCAAGACAAAACCATAAACAATGTCAGTTTGAACGTGTTATGACAACATTGGTTTTGGTGAATATCTGTTTATTAACGGTTCATTATCCAACATCAACAACATCATCAACCATCCAGTAAACACTTCGGTAAACACATCATTCACGCATTCTGTCGGCTAATGTTGTGACCACCTGGTGAAGTAAACCCGATATACCAAACTTGATCATGAAGTAAAATTCCCCAGATTTGTTACTTAAACTTGTACTAATCCTTGTGAAGAAGAAACGGTGTACCCAATGTACAAAACCTCTTGACGTATCCTCAAATGCGTGAGACACCAAAGTGAAAGTTACGCTGTGGGTTAAGTGAGAAAGAATCACACACGTAACTATATAGTCAAGTCTTTATCACACTCCATAAATGCCCAAACAAGTCATCTTCATGAAAGGGTAGAAAGAAAGAAGACGAAAATAAGTAAACGCGCCCGAAAAAACCTAACTTCAAAATCCAGTGAGAAATATCGTCCAAACAACCCCGTAGTCAACATTTTCAATAAACACTTCATGCCGTGACAAAAATATTCTCCGTGAAAATGCATAGACTAAAGTATTAAACCCCATAACCCATCGAATCTCATCATCAAATCACATCATACACCAAAATCTCATTATCAAATCTCATGATTGAGTCTCATTAACTACGATCCAATTAAGAGAAGCCCATCAGTCCTTCATTCACCGATTCGGTCAAACAAAACAAAACCGATCCATGAAGCAATGTTATACGAAAAATCTCGTATCACAAAGTTATACAATGTCATGTATTTACTCATTCCGTTCCTGATAAGCAATAGCACCTCAAAATATTTACTCGTATCAGATATGTTACACAAAGTTATACACCTCAAAAATCATTAATTATCACGCAGCCCAAAAAAAATTCTGTCAAGCCCATGTTGATAAATCAAGAGAATCAGCCCAAGTCCAAATGTATAACCCACGATCCAAAACACACATCTGATCCAAATAAGATGCAAAATCTGCTTATGGCCCAAATCTATCATAAACACACGAGGCCCATCAAAATACTCAAGTAGTAATCCCAACCGGTTGCCCTAATTTTTTGGAATATATAATCACCACATATCTCACATTTACACCCTAATACTCCTCAACTTATCCGCCTCTCTCCTCACAAACACAGAAAAAAAACGAAACCCTAATCCCTTGATTAATAACAGACGCCTCCTTCATATGTCTTAAATCAAAAATTGCTTAGGCACTCTCATCACTTCTCATCATACACCACTTTTCACAAGAACAAAATCACTCTAGTAATAATCCGCCCCCATCAAACTTTTCACACCAAAATAATACGCCACTCTTCCAGAAAAACAATCAAATCCTGAATCGGTTAAGACCAAACTCAGCCACAGGGATGCTTAAGGTTTGTAGATTCGAGACACTTTGATTCGCCACAGGGATGGCTTGAAGCTAAGAGATGGCCTTAATAACCACAACGAATGTCAGGTAGGTATAATCTTTTTCATTTGTTGTTAATGATTCACAAACGAGCCAAGGAAATGAGTTAACATACATGTTACACTCATTCCTTTAATTCGTATAGAAACCAAGTTGATATATGACAAAATCAGTGAAGAGAAATGTTCAACAGGATTTATATACGATTTGAAACCGAGTTGGACTCTCTGAGATTTTACGATATTTTCGAGTCTAGATCTTAGTTTAAAATCGAACCAAAGAGAGAAAATAACTTTCTAGTTGTATTTCTTTAATGTGTTCGAACATTATCAAGGAGTGAACTCCTAAATCGATCAATGAAGAAATCATTCTTTTGTGTGAAGATCTTTTGACGTCAATGAAAAACAAAAAATAATCTGAGATCAATTACTTTTTGTCATTTGTTTTCGTTTTTTGATTTAAGCAATAAGATCTGTGATGATGTATGTTTCGTGTTGACCCTCGTGGTCTTGATGTTGTCTTTGAATGCCACAAAACAAATAGCTGAGATCTAGTGACTTTTGATTATGATGAGTCTTGTGTAGTCTAAGAGCTTGTTTATATTTCTGGACTGTTGAGATGATATAGTAGCAACACGTTATTTTGATTTGAGAACCATGGATCAATGATGTTAGATGTTAACTGAGATCGAGATTTGATTGGTATATGTTTGTTTTGGTATTTGTTGTTGAGGTCTAGTGGTAGTGGTTTTACTTCTCCTTCATCCTTTCTGTCTTGAGTCGCTAGCCAAAATTTAGAGTCAAGTTGCTAACTGTAAGAATCTTACCAACTCGCTAACCATTTATAAGCAAGTCGCTAGCTGAGATATTTAGCCCAAGTCGCTAGCACTTTAAGTCACAACTCGCTACCATTAAGTCGTTAGGTCTGTCAAGTCGCTAGCTTTTCAGTTTGACTCAAAAATCAAACCGTCACCAAGTCGCTATATCATTAAAACACATAAATCGCTAACTTGTTCAATAACAAGTCGCTAGCCTAAATCGCTACCAAAAAATGACAAGTCGCTAGGTCTTCAAACCCAAGTCGCTACATGATACATTGAATCTGGACAGTTTTGTGTACAACTCGCTAACATGATATATGACTTATTCCGGCGTTATTTCCGACCATGTTTATAATAAACCCAGAAAAAGTGACTAACAAAACTGCTTCTATTGACTGATGTATATGACCAGTTTATAGACCCAGAAAACATATGCAGAAAAGCTTCATTATAATCTGACCAAAAACAACACTAAAACATTCACAGATATAGATATAGTATTGAACAAACAGTCATGTAAAAATGATAAAAATACAGACTTGGACCAAAAATAATGACACAAGACATATTTTTTTAGACAGTTAAACATCACATGACAAATTTGGCCAAGAAGAATGTTTACCATGATAAAACTTCGAGAAAAGTTTATCCGACCATCAAAACGTGCAAAAACAGTTTTCAACATAAACCAAAAACCACCATAACCATGATACAAAACCACACAAATCAACAAAAACACAATAACCTTGGCTCTTGATACCAATGGAAGGATCGTAATATTTATTGTGTTGATGATTCGGGTGGTCTTGGATGATCAAAATACATGTTTGCCATTAGAGAGAGAAAGTTAGAGAGTTGGGTGTTCAAGCTAGAGACTTGGTTTACAAATTATGGAATATTAGATTGAAAAGCACCACCCCTTCCATGGATGGAAGGGGTATTTATACTTACACAATACACGACCTCCTATCGGCCTGTGGATCAGGCATACAGTGGGCAAAGACCCGTCCTTCCTCCACGGTGTTGCACTAAACTATACTACGCTACAAACTAACTAATAAACAGATAAATAACGTAAACAACGACACGTCTACGAGCTAACTTATGCTAGATCATAATTGGGGTGACCGACACTTTAACATGGAATTTTCTAATTCCTAACAAAAACAATCCTCTAAAAAATAACAATTCATCAAAAAAATGCCAAATAAAAAGTTTAATATATACCATATAGGAAGTAGATTCAGTCCTACTCATCCAAAATAATCCTCTAAAAAATAACAATTCATCTAAAAATGCCAAATAAAAAGTTTAATATGGACCATATAGGAAGTAGATCCAGTTCTACTCGTAAAAAACAATAATTTAAAAAATAACAATTCATCTCAAAAATGCCAATTAAAAAATTTAATATGGACCATATAGGAAGTAGAAACCAGTTCTACTCATTAAAAAACAATAATCTAAAAAATACCTATTCATCTAAAAAATGCCAAATAAAAAGTTTAATATAGAGCATATAGGAAGTAGATCCAGTTCTGCTTAGCAAAAAACAATCATCTAAAAAATAACAATTCATCTAAAAAATGCCAAATAAAAAGTTTAATATGGACCATACAGGAAGTAGATCCAGTCCTGCTCATAAAAAACAATCATCTAAAAAATAACAATTCATCTAAAAAATGCCAAATAAAAAGTTTAACATGTACCATATAGGAAGTAGATCCAGTTCTGCTTATCAAAAAACAATCATCTAAAAAATAATAATTCTTTAAAAAATGTCAAATAAAAAGTTTAATATGGACCGTAGGAAGTAGATCCAGTTCTGATCATCAAAAAATAATCATCTAAAAAATAACAATTTATCTGAAAAATGCCAAATAAAAAGTTTAATACGAACAATATAAGAAGTAGATCCAATTCTGCTCATCAAAAAACAATCATCTAAAAAATAGCAATTCATCTAAAAAATGCCAAATAAAAAGTTTAATATGGACCATATAGGAAGTAGATCCAGTTCTGCTCAACAAAAAACAATTATCTAAAAAATAACAATTAATCTAAAAAATGCCGAATAAAAAGTTTAATATGGACCATATAGGAAGTAGATCCAGTCTTGCTCATAAAAAACAATCATTTAAAAAATAACAATTTATCTAAAAAATGTCAAATAAAAATTTAATATGGACCATATCGGAAGTAGATCCAGTTATGTTCATCAAAAAACAATCATCTAAAAAAATAACAATTATCTAAAAAATGCCAAATAAAAAGTTTAATATGGAGCATATAGGAAGTAGATCCAGTTCTGCTTATCAAAAAACCATCATCTAAAAAATAATAATTCATCTAAAAAATGCCAAATAAAAAGTATAATATGGACCATATAGGAAGTAGATCCAGTTCTGCTCATAAAAAACAATCATCTAAAAAATAAAAATTCATCTAAAAAATGCCAAATAAAAAGTTTAATATGGACTATATAGGAAGTAGATCCAGTTCTGCTAATCAAAAAACAATCATCTAAAAAATAATAATTCAACAAAAAAATGTCAAATAAAAAGTTTAATATGGACCGTAGGAAGTAAATCCAGTTTTGCACATCAAAAAATAATCATATAAAAAATAACAATTTATCTAAAAAATGCCAAATAAAAAGTTTAATATAGACCATATCGGAAATAGATTCAGTCCTGCTTATAAAAAACAATCATCTAAAAAATAACAATTCATCAAAAAAATGCCAAATAAAAAGTTTAATATGGACAATATAGAAAGTAGATCTTGTCCTGCTCATCCAAAACAATCCTCTAAAAAATAACAATTCATCAAAAAAATGTAAAATAAAAAGTTTAATATAGACCATATAGGAAGTAGATTCAGTCCTGCTCATCCAAAATAATCCTTAAAAAATAACAATTCATCTAAAAATGCCAAATAAAAAGTTTAATATGGACCATATAGGAAGTAGATCCAGTTATGCTCGTAAAAAACAATAATTTAAAAAATAACAATTCATCTAAAAAATGCCAATTAAAATTTTTAATATGGACCATATAGGAAGTAGAACAAGTTCTGCTCATTAAAAAACAATAATCTAAAAAATACCAATTCATCTATAAAATGCCAAATAAAAAGTTTAATATGGAGCATATAGGAAGTAGATCCAGTTCTCCTTATCAAAAAACAATCATCTAAAAAATAACAATTCATCTAAAAAATGCCAAATAAAAAGTTTAATATGGACCATACAGGAAGTTGATCCAGTCCTGCTCATAAAAAATAATCATCTAAAAAATAACAATTCATCTAAAAAATGCCAAATAAAAAGTTTTACATGTACCATATAGGAAGTAGATCCAGTTCTGCTTATCAAAAAACAATCATCTAAAAAATAACAATTCTTTAAAAAATGTCAAATAAAAAGTTTAATATGGACCGTAGGAAGTAGATCCAGTTCTGATCATCAAAAAATAATCATCTAAAAAATAACAATTTATCTGAAAAATGCCAAATAAAAAGTTTAATACGAACAATATAAGAAGTAGATCCAGTTCTGCTCATCAAAAAACAATTATCTAAAAAATAGCAATTCATCTAAAAAATGCCAAATAAAAAGTTTAATATGGAGCATATAGGAAGTAGATCAAGTTCTGCTCAACAAAAAACAATTATCTAAAAAATAACAATTAATCTAAAAAATGCCGAATAAAAAGTTTAATATGGACCATATAGGAAGTAGATCCAGTCCTGCTCATAAAAAACAATCATCTAAAAAATAACAATTTATCTAAAAAATGTCAAATAAAAATTTAATATGGACCATATAGGAAGTAGATCCAGTTCTGTTTATCAAAAAACAATCATCTAAAAAAATAACAATTATCTAACAAATGCCAAATAAAAAGTTTAATATGGAGCATATAGGAAGTAGATCCAGTTCTGCTCATCAAAAAACCATCATCTAAAAAATAACAATTCATCTAAAAACGCCAAATAAAAAGTTTAATATGGACCATATAGGAAGTAGATCCAGTTCTGCTCATCAAAAATAATCATCTAAAAAATAACAATTCATCTAAAAAATGCCAAATAAAAAGTTTAATATGGACTATATAGGAAGTAGATCGAGTTCTGCTCATCAAAAAACAATTATCTAAAAAAATAATAATTCATCTAAAAAATGCCAAATAAACAGTTTAATATGGACCGTAGAAAGTAGATCCAGTTCTGCACATCAAAAAATAATCATCTAAAAAATAACAATTTATCTAAAAAATGCCAAATAAAAAGTTTAATATGGACCATATAGGAAATAGATCCAGTCCTGCTAATTAAAAACAATCATCTAAAAAATAACAATTCATCTAAAAAAAATGCCAAATACAAAGTTTAATATGTATCATATAGGAAGTAGATCCAGTTCTGCTCAGCAAAAAACAATCATCTAAAAAATAATAATTCATCTAAAAAATGCCAAATAAAAAGTTTAATATGAACCGTAGGAAGTAGATCCAGTTCTGCTTATCAAAAAATAAACATCTAAAAAATAACAATTTATCTAAAAAATGCCAATTAAAAAGTTTAATATGGACCGTAGGTAGTAGATTCAGTTCTGCTCATCAAAAAACAATCATCTAAAAAATAACAATTCATCTAAAAAATGCCAAATAAAAATTTTAATATGGACCATATAGGAAGTAGATCCAGTCCTGTTCATCAAAAATAATCATCTAAAAAATAACAATTCATCTAAAAAATGTCAAATAGAAATTTTAATATGGACCATATAGGAAGTAGATATAATTCTGTTCATCAAAAAACAATCATCTAAAAAATAACAATTCTTTAAAAAATGCCAAATAAAAAGTTTAATATGGACCGTAGGAAGTAGATCCAATTCTGCTGATCAAAAAATAATCATCTAAAACATAATAATCCATCTAAAAAATGCCAAATAAAAAGTTTAATATGGACCATATAGGAAGTAGATCCAGTTCTGCTAATCAAAAAACACTCATCTAAAAAATAACAATTTATCTAAAAAATGCCAAATAAAAAGTTTAATATGGACCATATAAGAAGTAGATCCAGTTCTGCTTATCAAAAAACCATCATCTAAAAAATAACAATTCATCAAAAAATGTCAAATAAAAAGTTTAATATGAACCATATAGGAAGTAGATCGTGTCCTGCTCATCCAAAACAATCCTCTAAAAAATAACAATTCATCAAAAAAAATGCCAAATAAAAAGTTTAATATAGACCATATAGGAAGTAGATTCAGTCATGCTCATCCAAAACAATCCTCTAAAAAATAACAATTCATCTAAAAAATGCTAAATAAAGAGTTTAATATGGAGCATATGGGAAGTAGATCCAGTTCTGCTGATCAAAAAATAATCATCTAAAACATAATAATTCATCTAAAAAATGCCAAATAAAAAGTTTAATATGGACCATATAGGAAGTAGATCCAGTTCTGCTAATCAAAAAACACTCATTTAAAAAATAACAATTCATCTAAAAAATGCCAAATAAAAAGTTTAATATAGACCATATAGGAAGTAGATTCAGTCCTGCTTATAAAAAACAATCATCTAAAAAATAAAAATTCATTTAAAAAATGCCAAATAAAGAGTTTAATATGGAGCATATAGGAAGTAAATCGAGTCCTTCTCATCAAAAACTATCATCTAAAAAATAAAAATTCATCTAAAAAATGTGAAATAAAAAGTTTAATATGGATCATATAGGAAGTAGATACAGTTCTCCTTATCAAAAAACAATCATCTAAAAAATAACAATTCGTCTAAAAAATGCCAAATAAAAAGTTTAATATGGACCATATAGAAAGTAGATCCAGTCATACTCATCAAAAAACAATTATTTTAAAAATAACAATTTATCTAAAAAATGTCAAATAAAAAGTTTAATATGGACCATATAAGAAGTAGATCTAGTTCTGCTTATAAAAAATAATCATCTAAAAAATAACAATTCATCTAAAAAATGCCAAATAAAATTTTTAATATGGACCATATAGGAAGTAGATCCAGTATTGATGCATGAAGATAAAAGATACATGGAATACCTTCTAAATCACTTTCCATCAAGCTATTGCAATTGAATAACTTACACTTATATTCAAAATCACTTAATCACTTGTATTACCGTTTCATTACAGTCGAATATCTTATCCTTATATTCAAAATCACTTAAACACTCCTACAACCTGTTTCATTGTAGTTAAATATCTTATGCTTATATTCAAAATAATTTAATCACTCCTACAACCTGTTTAATTTTAGGTGTTTACTATCTCCTTTAACCCGTTTCATTTTAGGTGTTTACCATGTATTGATGCATGAAGATAAAAAAGACATGGCATACCTTCTAAATCACTTTCCTTCAAGCTATTGCAGTTGAATATCTTACGCTTATAATCAAAATCACTTAATCACTCCTACAACCCGTTTCATTACAGTTAAATATCTTACGCTTATAATCAAAATCACTTAAGCACTCCTACAACCTTCTTCATTGCAGTAAAATATTTTACGCTTATATTCAAAATCACTTAATCACTCCTACAACCCGTTTCATTTTAGGTGTTTACCATCTTTAGAAATGATATGATGAGGAAATAAATAAGAGTGTTTGATGGAACGACATCACGTGTTTGATGGAACGACATCAATGCATCATCGGAATTTTTTAGATTTGAATGTATTGATTTTTTTATTCAATATTATCTAACCTTGAGTATAAATATCATGTTATTTGACCTTGAGTATAATAGGAACTTATAACAGAAAGATCGTCAAAAGGTTACCAAGAGTATGTGCAAATTATATTGAATTTGGAGTTATTCGGTTCGGTTTCGGTTTTGATATTTATTCCTCGATTCAGTTCTCGTTTTGGGTTTTTTTCTTTTCGGGTTTTCAGGTCGTGTCGGTTTTTGTCGGGTCGGGTTTGACCCGATGCTCGCCGCTATTTAGAAATGATATGATGAGGAAATAAATAAGAGTGGTTGATGGAACGATATCAATGCATTGGAAGGTTAATGGGCTCACCCAACTCAATACTTTCGAACCAATGACAAGGTTATCATACAAAGAAACCTACAATATCAAGAACTTTAATTGTCTAATTATAATATTCTTGCAAACATCACATTCGCGGAGTATGACTAATTTCATTCTCTATTTAGAGTACTTTTTTCCACTTGCAAACATTCACGTCGAGCATCGGGCCATATGATTCTAATGATAATTAGAAAGAATGTTTTGGATAGAGATAAAGTTAAAAAAGACGATATACTGGTGGAGGTTTATTTGATTAGTATTGGTTTTCATACCCTATGATGACTATGGAGACCAAGTACTTGTCGAAGAATATGACTAAATATTAATATCAGCTTTAAAAATTCATTTGCTACACATTTATAATAGAATGTTGTTGTACTGAATAATTTATCAACAACTTTACTTTTGTGATTTAAATAGTTCATATGTTATAGCCAAGACGACTCATCGTAGAATTCCAATATTTCTTTTGTCAGCTTCATGTCCTCCTTAGTTGTAACAACAGTGGAACAAATAGCTCCTCCAGTTCTTCTGAGTCACTGCACAGGCTGTCGATTACATGTACTAAATAGGTTGTGCTCCTGAGAATGTAAACATGATTATGCATAAATTGACATGCATGAAAATATAATCGTCAAGAAGAAAAATATTTTTATCAGTACACCATGTTAAAAAAAAAAGCAACAAAAACTTGGAACTAACAGACCACAAAGACGTAAATCTGCACCTAGATTCATAACTTTCATTTTCCCGAGGGAGTTTCAATGATTCATCAATTGGAGCACATATCTATCAAATTCCAATTAAATAACCAACTTATGATTTATGCTTACTTTTTTTCTTGCTTTGCCTCCATGAGTTATCTTGTAACAAAAGAGCGAATCTCAAAATTATTGAAACCTATATTAGCTCAAACAAACATCCCTTTGAAACTGGTTTAGTTTTCTGTACTTCAATTTCTTATTTTAAATACAGCCTTAAACATGAAATAATCAAAATCAAAATCATGTAAATACCTTTTTGATTGTCCCAATAATCAAAATCATTAGATGTTCGTGTTGACTTCATAGCTGTCTTCAACCCATTACCGATGGTCACTGCTCGTGCCGAATCTACATGAACAGATTGAAAAAGCGAATCAAGTTATGTGGCTACTTCACAATTATATAATTACAATTTGATTATGAAACAAACCTGTTTATTTGCATGAGCACGACCCTATGAAAGTCAAACAGTTTGTATACCAAGTTGAGTTTCTAGTAGCATTTTTTATTCCAAAATTTTTATTGACTGGACCAGGATGCAATCAGGTAAATTTTACATTGCGTTCTTCACTTTTTTAAGTGTTGTCATTCAAGTTTTTTTTTAATAGGTTTAACCGCTGAAATTCCATTTTTTCCTTCAAAACAACTTTATTTATAAAAAAAAACTTGGCTTGAATATGTTGAACGTTGTACAAAACGAATAAAATACTCTCAACTGTATATAGCGACTATCACTATATACAATTCAGACTTGTAGTTGGTTGTCTCACGCTATTAGCGCAACGCAAAAATCCAGTATCTTTGTATTGTCGGAGGTTACAGAGCCAATGTTTGTGACCGCCCAAGCATACACACAAACAATAATAGTATATTAACAGTAAAAGAATCAGCAAGTTGGTTGTCTCATGCTACTTGCTGATTCTTTTACTGTTAATACACAAACAATAATTTTTATTATGAGGTTTAAACCTAACCTTAAACAGAATACCCTTGAATGATTTGAATCTCTTTCTTTTGATAAAAAACACGGTAGGTCGCGGTTGATAAAGAAAGTGAGAGTCAGTTAGGCCTTTGTAAGACATGGTTGTTCACAAAACTGTAATTGGGCATGAAAAAGGTCCATACAATAATTCTGAATAAGTAGAATATGAACAGCAATTACCAAACATCGTCTGGGTTATCCTCTTTATCATACAAAGGGGGTGGGTCTGTGCATCACGGCTTAAATAGAAGTTGTTGTCCAAGGGTCTCTGCCATATTGCAATGTATCCCTCCTTCTTCAAATACAATTTCATGTTATAGCCCACTGCTGACTGTGAAAAGTAATTTTTTTTGTCACATTTTTTCACTTGCTAATTGAAAATTTGGACAGGAAAGGATTTTGATTTTTTTACATAGCAATGGTGCCAAAGACATTATATTGAGATAGTGTTATAGTTGGTTGAATTTACAAATAATTAAAATAGATGTTCTAATATACCAGTACTTTTAACTTTTTTAACTCGAAACTGCCCGTCATTATTTTTTAATGTAGTGTATAATTTATTTTATGTCAACATAGGTGGTATAAAAGTTTTGAATGAACGTTTAGGCATTTTAGTATTATATGTATTGTTACCTGTAGTTTGGAATTGGTTGCGGCCTGTGTTCTCTGCACTGCATTATTGGAAACTGTTTGATTGCTTTTCGGCTGCAAGTCGAGCATCTCTTATAGTACCACAGCTTCATTGTGTTAATTTTACAGATAACGGCTTCGGTTTTAAATATGACACACTATATGGAATAGTTTACGGTCAGTGACATAGGTTTCTCTAAATGTATAACATAAGAAAAGAGGTTCTTACCAAGCAATTTTGAGAATTGACTTCCAATAGTGTAGCGAGTGAGAACCGGTTTCTTGTTTTCGGTTGTTCTTCGTCTTCGTATTTTTGCCTTCGGATAAGAACTGGTGCGGGATCAAGAATATCTTTGAACCTGTGCCATAGTGTATTGCTAGTAAATTTATATACTTTCTTATATCTAATATGTCAGATATTACTTTTTAAGCTTACATGGCAAGTATTTGATTAACTTCGTATCGGAATATTTGTTTAGGAGAAAAATTTAACAATTATGTTAATAGTATAAATGTTGTGTACCGAAATTACCTACGCGACATGATCGTCAGCACCAACTGAACCAACCCACTGAATCCACCCCCTGAACCCACCCCGTGAACATACCTCCCGGACACATGCACCCATGTCCCAAAGTAGTTGGTGCAAAAGAAGCTGAAAAAATGTGCTGAAGGCATCATCTCCTCCTCCAACAGTTTTGTCACTCGGCTTCAATCAAGTGTTTAGGTAAGCTAATCTGGTTAGTTTGATAAGCTTGATAAGCTCAAGTTTTGTGGCTTATTTGAGGGGAGGCAACTTTATATAAGGGTGCTTATAGCGAAAGATCTTTATACCCTTTAATAAAATTAGTACAATTTTATATGTTCAAGTACTTTTGAGCTGATTAACTATAATAAGCTAACCCAAACACTAAGCATGACATAAGCCATAAGGTGCAAACATAAGCTAAGACAAACACCCCTCAAGAACCACAAAGCAAATTAAATATCTACCTTTCTATTTTAGTTTGTTCAATGTAAGAAAAATAAAATATATGACTTTTAGTTGAGCATATTTTTATACATATGGTTAGAGTTGACTTTTGGATAAGCTATAGTGAGTTGCTGGTTGTTTCCCCGAGAGGCTTTGACTTCAATAATCAATTTCAACTATACGTCCAAACACCCATAGTCACATTTATAGATTTAAATAAGGGTACTTACTAATCAAGAATTATCGATCTTGAACGCATTTATGTTGGTAGTACCATATTAACTTATCTGACTGGGGCATATGATGCGACTTGTATTTCAGTATGAACCTGGATTCATAGCAAGTATAAGATTAGCATCCTTAAAGAACTAACAATGATATCTGCCACAGAGGATTGTCAAATTTATAGATTAAAAAAAGGGAAATAATGATACTTTGTACTACTGAATGCCTCCCGAATCATTCTTATTCTCAGCAATCACATTAAAACACTTCCGAACAAATTTGAAACAGTAGGCGAACTGAACAAACTTGTAGCCACAAACCCATATAACAGTAACAAACAAACAGATATCACAGAAATAGTTGCATCTGTACACAAACACATAATCTGATGACGAAAAACTCAGTGTACCTGATTCTTTATACGGTCCCTTAGCCATTGTTATCAATCTATCTTATTCTGTTTATTTGATCTTCACACAATCCACTCATTTGATCTGAAACTTACAGTTGCAGAGAAAGAAGAAGATGGTTCTGATGCAGACATTTCATGTAACAAAGCACAAAAAAACCTTATCATCAAAATACAACTACACATAAAAAGAGCATTTTACAAAACATCGCTGATTGAATCACAGGTACCCCAAAAACAAATTCCACCGATCATACATTCAAATATCTCCGAATCAAATACACAACACAGTAAAACATAAATGATCAAAGAAAGATGAAATCAAGATACTTATCAAGAAAGATGGAAAATTCATTATAATTCATATTTGAAACAGATAAATTAGCAGATGAACATAGAACGCACGTGACGGTGATATGCAAAAAAATTATGCAGCAGAAAATTAGCAAACGTACATTGATAGGCATATGTAGACTGGCCTACACGCGTTTCGAGGCTTGAAGAGCTATTGGCAGGAACATCAGTGTGATCTGTAACAATAATGCCGAAAGATAGGCTTGTATCATAAAGCACATACACTATTTGTAGCAAAAACATTCTGAAAGTACCACATTGCAACTGTGAAAGATAAATATGAAACTCACATTGATAAGCACTTGTAGATGGGCGTGGCTGCATACTCGTGGCATGACAATGGGAAACAGAGACATTTGTTCTAGCTGTAAGAATAGTGCCAACAATTATTTGTTCTAGCTGTTAGAATGCATGATATCACAAATACATTTTATCAAACAGATGGTGTGCATTAAAAACACACATAGAACATAAACTACAAATAATCATTTTCATCAATCCATATCATCGACTAACAATTAATATGCAAAATGAAAAAAAGATAAAACTTTTCAAACCTGGTTAATTTTCCCCAATCACATTCTACATCCAAAAATAAATTATAACATAATATATAGAAATATATCAAGATGATTTCTCAAAAATATATATATATATATATATATATATATATAGGGGTTCGATTAAATATAAACATTAAAATTAATTCATCAAGTAATTCAAAGAAATTTCACAAGATATAATAAGAACTCTAAGGTTTCTGAAAAAATAATTGAATTCAGAGATGTCAAGGTTTGACATTTTGAAGAAGTACCTGACTAATTATGCAAGAATATACTTCAATCACCAAATTTTCTATGGTTTCTGCAAAAAAAAAACAGCACATCAAAACATGTATACCATAGGATTTAAATCAAAACCCTAAAAAAACATGAGTAGATGTGAAAACTTACCAATGGGATGATGTATCAAACGATTGGATGTGTGTTTTTGAATCGGTGCAACTCATTAAGATATGAATGGTTGATTGATATGTTTTGACTTTTGATTTGGATCTAAAAATAGGATGAATTGTAACTGATTGGAAAATTAATGACTTTCCAAAACGCAGAGGTGCTAAACGTAAGGAAGAAGTGTTAGGACATCACGTGTTCCTGCACGTGATTAGTATTGTGAAGGGATGCATAGGGTGTTGTACATTAGTGCTAAATATGGAAGTGTTTTTAATAATAAAATTTAATGCAACGCTTTATTTGGTGGTACAGTATTATCATATATTATATAGTATAGATAGGCATTGTATTTTGTAAGTCTTAATTTTAAGACCATGAGGAGAGAGATTCATTTCTCTATTATATGTAGTACTTGCAGGGTACTCGCGCGTTGTGGCGGTGGTTACCCTGAAATAAAATTTTCGATAAGTCATGTATTTTAGTTTATTATATTCTTTTTGACAATGAATTTACACGGATCAAGAATTTTGTTAAGCCCGTATCCGTTCGGGCTCGAGCCCGTTTGGCACGTTCCCCGTTCGACCTCGACCCTGTTTGGCCAGTGCCCGTTCGGGCTCGACCCCGTTTGGACTGTACCCGTTCGGGCTTGAATATTTGTATAATGTTTTTTATTATTGTATTAGTGACATTTAATGCAGGAATTGTGTTTAAGTTGGTTGTACAATATACTTGATAATTTTTATTTCTTGTGTAAGAGGTGTTTTAATAACTACATTTTGTATTTATTGATCAGTTAATTAATTGACTACATTAACTATCTTGACCACATTTTGTATTTTGTACATTAAGTTTTAAGACTTGTAAGTTTTAAAATTAAGATTGATGACAAAGATTATTAATAGTGCATTGTGTATTGTACAATAGGCTTTGTATTTTGTAAGTCTTAATTTTAAGACCATGAGGAGAGAGATTAATTCCTCTATTATAAGTAGTATAGATAGATATAGATATATATATGTATATGGTTAGAAACAAAGTAACGTGATGTATGGATCTATGACCATGCACGATCACAAACACACCAAACAAAAAATTCGTGACCTAAAGCACGAAAACTACAAGAATAACGTGCGGATTAATGACCTAGCACAGTCACCAACACATAATAGATGATAAATACACTTGAAGTAGGTCGATGTTATGGTTGTTTAGGGTTTATAGAATGCGTGAAGGGAGAGGAGGGATTTTGGAATGGAGCGTATAATATTTTTGGAATGGAGAGTGTAAGTTTACTGGCCTGATAACATGTAAACGTTTATTGAATGATTGTATCCTTGATTGATTGCTTGAATACAGGAACCATATATACCAATACAATGAATATTCTAGATATCGGGTTTCAGCCCTTTACACACTAATATGAATATATGGGCTAACAAGTATGAGGATTGTTTTGACGATTGAAGCATGCTTATGTGAAATAGTAGTCTTGATTTCAAGATGTGGTGTGAATATCATATGTTCTTAAAGGCCCTTAAATAATGAACAATGACCAGCTTTGGTTCCTTTAATTTTTGTAACTATATTTTATGGGTGGAACTCTTTATGGGTTGCCAAAAAGTAAACACATGATGCCTTGATATATCCCAGATTAATAAAATAAATATTTGAGGAAGTTTGAACAAGAAGATTGTATTGTTGGCAATCCAAATGCGTGTCAGATACTCCAATCAAGAAAAGACAGTTCTTTTTTAAATGATGTCAATTGTCAAAACAAAATATAGATCAACCATCCGTCACCCACCCGTTTTTCCTTGTTAACCAAATAGTTAACTGAGTAGTGATTGGGAGACCTAAATCATATGCCTAAAGATATGACTAACCATATGTGGCATCATCCTGATGGCTACAGCAATGGGGCACGCTTTTTTATAAACCACCAGGATCATGCCACATGTTTTTAGTCACATCTTTAAGCACATAATTAGTCTTCCCAATCATTTTCCTAGTTAACTAGAGACAAAAAAACAAAAACGAATAGTAGTTAAAACAGACGATTTTTAGTCGTAACCAAGGTTGTCAAGATCGGGATCCTACCCAGGATCGTTTTCGTCTTTGCAAGATCGTGATCGTAAGATCGGATCGGGATCTTAAGATCCTACTCTAATGTTATTTCTTAATAATTTATGTAATTTTATACAAATCTACAAATTCTAATACATTATAACCATAAAATAGTAAAATACTACGAATGTTTCGTATAAATGTTGTCATAAATTATGAATATAAAATGTTTAAAAAGATTAACATGTTGTTTTTTGAATTCTACAAACAAACAACCCATAAATTTGTAGATTTTTAGTTTGTAATCCGAGAAAAGTAAGATCGGATCGTAAGATCGTATGGTCAAGATCGGGATCCTATAAAATCCTAAGCTTGCAAAGATTCTATGTAGGATCCGGATCGTTTTGGCTTTGCAGTATCGTAAAATCGTAAGATCCTAAGATCAGGATCGGGATCCTGACAACTATGGTCGTAACTATCAAGTGTGTAATCGAATCGAGCAATGTTGATACACTTTCAAACTCAAACTCGGCTAGTTTTGAAAACTCAAAACTCAAAACTCGACTCAATTCCTTGGATCCTTCAGTTCTTCAAGCTCAATTCGAGTGATTAATTGTTCAGGCTCATTTCATATCCGAGGAAATGTTTTGAAACCCGGGTTTACAATCGACCCGGTCGAGTCACCGGTCACCGGGTCAACCGGTTCGACCGTCGGGTCAACCCGATTTTCATTAAAAAATATATATAAAAAAAATTACCGGGTCAACCGGTTCGACCACCAGGTCAACCGGTTCGACCACCGGGTCAACCGGTTCAACCACCGGGTCAACCGGTTCAACCACCGGGTCAATCCGGATCAACCCGTTTTTTATAAAAAAAATTGAAAAAAACCAAACCCGGCCGGGTTTCGAGAACCGGGTTGACCCGGGTCACTCAAAACCCGGCGGGTCTAACTGGTTAACCCGGTTTTAGAAACCCGGGTTATTTTGACCCGTTTTTTTGTCTGGAACCGGTCCAACCGGTTAACCCGGCTGGGTCGACGCGGGTTTCAAAACATTGATCCGCTCATCCGAGGTCAAGCATTCAATATTGAGACTGAGAAAATGAGAACATATATGAAAAGCAACTATGAATATGTTTAAGAGAATCATGAAATATATATGAACTTATTATGAATAAAAAAAAGTAAAAATAGAAAAATTCTTATTCGACACTTTTATGTATCGAATAAATTTTTTTGCAACTTAGTTCTTAATATTTTAAATTTCGTTAACTTAGTGTACAATTTTAAAAGTTCAATACTTAATTGTTGAACTTTTAAAATCGTTCACTAAATTGATAAAATTACAAAAAAAGTACACTAAACTACTAAAGTGATCAAGATTAGATTTTGCTACATCAAAATGAAAAAAGTGTCAAATTAGATACATTTACAAATAATTAACATAAATTAAAAATATATTTTGCATTATATCATCAACAAATTTTTCCCGTATTATTTCAATTTATTTGCATACTTTTAAATATGCTTTTACAACTTTTAACACTTTGTTTTTTTGCTGAATGGTAATATCTTCTTGTTAGACATGTTAAAAATCGAAGAGAACTAGAATCTGCTAATTTTGATTTTTGGATAGACTATTTAAAGTGTCTCGTTTCTTAATACTGATTAGTTATATAAAAATTCGAATAGTTATATCAAAGTAAAGTTAATTGAAGGAACAAATGTTAATTTCATGAATGCTTGCTCTATTTTATAAAGAATTGAAATTGGACCATCATTGTAGCAAAGTATTAGACACGTTTGCTACTATAGATAAACATTGGATTCTCTCCCAAACAACAACTACTACACTCATATTAACCAACTCAGTACCAACTATATCCTATCCTTTCATAAAATACGTTATGATTGAACAATATTATAAACCATTTAAAAATGAAACTATTTCTTAGAATTAATTTCTATGGTTTTGAACAAATATCACCAAAAAAAAAAAAATAATAATAATAAAAATAGAACCAGTCGCTCGAGCAAACCAATGGTTGCAAAATAACCAAAGTAACCCTTGTAGCGCTCTTACCTCTCTGTTGCAATTCTCTCGCTCTGGCTACTTGCTATTTATGATATGATCTTGGCGTAAAATAAAACCTATAAGTTTTAAAGATGACAGAAAATATATATAGAATATTGAATAATATGACTCTTAACAGCTTAATGACGGGCGGACATACTTAACACAGGGGTATGCACATGCATAACTAAAAACACTATTAGTCAAAAAATGAAATTTTTCTTTAGATATTTTAGATCCTTTTCAAAATTTATTAATGAGCGCATACACCGTCACAAATTTTTGGCGTCAACTATCCACTTAAGGCTAGTAGCAATGGGTCAGTCGACCCATTTCGGTTGTGCAAGGTTGACCTTCAGTTGCCCCACTGTGGGAACTTGGTTGTGGTCGGTTGGTCGACCAAGATGGGACGAACTAGTTCGTTGTGGCAACCGAGTTTGTATCTCACCTTTTGACAATTTTTGGTACCGTTTGGGTTTAAAACAATATATATATATATATATATATATATATATATATATATATATATATATATATATATATATATATATATATATATATATTTTTTTTTTTTTTTTTTTTAATTTTTTTATCATTTTTACAACATTATAAATACCAACCTTAAACACATTTAAAAAAAAAATAAAAAAAATCTCAGGTCACCACTGTGGCAACTAGGTCGTCGTCAAATCCTCGAAGAGAGAAAGCTGATGTAATATGGTCGACCTAGGTGACCACTGCTAGCAGCCTAATGCAAAACAACCCAACTTGCTTGACTCGTAGCTATTTTGACCAGCTCTTCAAAACTCATTTGATTCTTCTAGACAGCCACAGTCCGTGTTGACCTACTATCAATTTCAATCTAACATGATAACTACTTACTTTTTGTAATGTTATAAAAACGATAATAGTATATTATAAAGAATTATTTAATCTTCATTGAACTAGTGAACGGTCATCGCTCCGGATGTTGCATAATTAAAATGGTGGTCACGTACAATGTTATATTTATAAACTATACCACATGCAAAATGTGTTATTAACTAATATAATTTGCTTTTCTATTCTGTTACACCATGTTTTACGCTATAGAAAACTAACAGAACATAATTATCATTGTCATACTTTACGCTTCAATAAAATAGAGAACAAAAAGCATAAAGCTAAAAAGTACATTAAATTTCGTCAGAAAAATATAAGTGATTAACTATGACTAACGTTATAGTATGGAGGTGATTTGCATACTTCAAATAGTTATCGAGACACTCTTTTTTATTTTTCAGTTATTTGTACATAACTCATACGGTATTTTATCTGTTTCTACTCTGAGTGTCTCAATAAATAAATTAAGTGCGCAAATCTTTTCTCTTTATAGATTCGTAAACATATTAACTGGTTACAACCATCAACAAATAACTGTCATTTGTATAAAGCCAAACATAACCCAAAAGTTTACATATCATTATCATCATCGTTATTACTATTCTGACATTAATTTACTAGGTATTTATATTAAGGGCAATTTCTATTTCTTCTCATTTTTGTTAGAAATTTCATATGTAACCAAACACGTATAAAAAAAATTGTACATTATGTATTATACTTACATTTTGAGTATATGTCTAAGATTAATCATGAAAGTAGGGTGTTATATAAAATTAATCCTTTATATTATTTAAGATCATAACAATATTGTCCGAAAACAAGTTAACATGTTATTCAATCGACCCTATTCACTTTTCAGTAAAAAAAAAATATTTGTACAAAAAAAAAAGCTGTTTTTATATCAAAATGAAACGAAGAAAAATCCAAAATAGAAGCTCTGCGGCTCGACCTTTTTATCAATGAATCACAGGAAGTAAAATTGTACCTTACATCAAATCAATCAGAACATTCAAATTTCAGACAACTATAATTTACCTTAAAACTAAAATAGAAAAAAAAAAAAAAAAATTATTAACATATGACTTCATGCTCAAATGTAACCCTAAAATTAAGATCTGAAATTTTCAGTATCAAAAAATAAAGTAAAAATATAACAGTGATGAAAGAATTACATACATATTTATTTATGTATAGATCGATATAGAAGAGAACAAGCTCCATCATGAATTCATATTTATCAACCAATAAAATAAAATAAAAATATCGTGATAATAATTATCATCAGACTAAACAAATTTACAAATCACTGAACCTTCTTTTATTCACGCTCGGTTTTTGTCCAATGAATTGATAAGTTTCCTTAAAGAACGCTTCAATCTCATCTTTCGCGATATATTCATAAAACTCGAAGTCAGAAAATATCCTTCTCTTACAAGTAGGGGAATATTCAGACACCCTTTGTTTCTTAGGAGCAGGGGGACATGTTACAATATCTGGAATCTTATGTTCGAGTGATGTTGGTGTTTGACACTCTTCTTGTTCTTGCATATTTTCTTGAATTGTGCATGATGATGTTGTGGCATGCTTAGTAGGTGATGTTGGAAGCTTGATTTTTAATGATGGTAATCGTGTTGGAAGAACACGTTCGGGTAACTGTAGATCTGTTGACATGTTGCGTAGGTTGTTGTAGGTTGTGGTGGTGTGGATGAGGTTTTTTTGATCTATATGCTTGCAAATTGCAATGAGCATATTTTATATGTAAGTTTTAGAGAGATGATATTTATTTTTTCAAGATGTGGAATTGTGGAGTTTAGAGATACTGTGTATTAGAAAGCTGTATGTTGTGGAGTGGGTGTTGTAAGTTGGTATGGCGGAAATGAGATTGATGAAAGTGAAGTTAAAATAATGCAGAAAATAGGTAGTTTCCTGGTTTGGACAAGAATATAATAAAGGGGGTAGACTTCTTGTGACATAAGCACCTTCTATTTAGATTTATTTTTTACTTTAAACTGTCTCAATAAATTATTGATAAACTTCTCTTTTTGATAAAGATTTGGTTCTTAAACACAAAAATATTGTCGTTTCTTTTCTAATTTTTGTTTTTTAGAGCAACTTGTTTTTGACATGTATTTTTAATGATAAAAAATGTCAAAGTGAGATCGCCGTTTGTCGTGATAACACAGTTCAACATAATTAACTCAGTAAAAGATTATTAATCTTTGGTTATTGGTTTATTTATATGACACCGTGACTATTGCAACTTGTTTGAGAAATATAAAGAAATTAGTCTTTGTAAAGAGTATTAGGTTTAAAGTGAAATTGGAGCTAACTGTCACGAGTCAAATTCTAAAAGGGTTGATACTCACATCATTTTTTTTATACATACACCACATTGTACAATATTTTAATGCACATTATACAAGACAGTAATGCACAATTATGATGTATGTATAAAAAAAATAGTGTTAGTATCAACACCCAATTCTAAAAGGTTAGGTTTTGTTTGAAAGCGTTGCTGAATGTGTGAGTTTATGGTTTATTATATTGGTCTTGTTAGTGTACCCCAATTGTAAGGGTGTAGTATGTGTCACGAGTAGAACACTAGATAATGTACTACCACGAAAAAAATAAAAATTAACATGTTAATGAAATATGAAACTCGTTTCGTTGCATTTAATGTTAATTTAATCGAATAATTATGTAATTTAATTTGATAATTCTTATTATTATAATTATTATTTTAAATAAGCATCTCAATGAATGGTGCGTTAACTTATGTTCCATTTTCATGATAAGTGTTAATTAGATTATTTTCTACTAATCTTGTCTTCATTATCTCTTGTCGAATACGATAACATACAATGTGAAATCAAATCTTTAAAGAGGTTTTAATTGAACTAATGAGTTCAATTTTATCAGGTAAGAAAATTAAGTCATCCCATTAAAAAATAGAAAGTCATAAGTGAAATATTTTGGTCAAACCCATTCAAATTTTATCTAGCAGAAAAATATCTATACTATCTATAAAAAGTATATAGTCAAAATGAAATGTTGAATTGTTGAATGTTAAAAATTTGTCAAAGATGAGAGAAATGTATAGTGTAATTAATACTCTTATTAAAACACCTCATTACTTAAAAGTACAGTGATTTATTCATGTTGTACAACCAACTAAATTATATCTACCAAATTAAATACAAACAATTAAAACACCCATACTAAAAAGTACAATAAAATTTTCACAATATACAATTTAAACAAGCTACAACATAATTCAGAATATAAAATAATTAAACACACTAATTAATGTTATTTTTAAAACACCCTAAAATGAAAACTACATGTTATTATACACATTATTCAAATTAATAAAACACACAAAGTTTCATACAAACTAACAAGTTGATGGTACATATAATTTTAAAAATCAGACCGGACTAACGGGTTCAACTGAGAACCGATGTCGCCACCGGTTCGACTAACCAATAAAAGCCATCCGAAAACGAACCAGAGAGGACCCGTTGAAACCGATACCAACTGGTAAATTAGGCCTCATCGAGATCTATTTATCCGGTTAATCGTCACAGGATACTCGCGTATACTATATATAAAGGAAAAAACAAAAAGTGAAAAGTAAAATGTTGAAACTAAAAATGAAAATGTTGAAAACATATATTTCAAAAGGAAACTATTAATACACATCGAAACCAGGTTGACCCAGGACGCTTCAAACCCGACGGGTTGACCCGGTTTAATTTCACCCATGTTCAACCCAACCCGTCGGGTTGACCCGGTTTAAATCGACCCGTTTTTCGACCGGAACGGTTCAACCAATTGAACCACCCGGGTCGACCCGGGTTTCAAAACATTATGTTTAATCCCCAAATCTTTAAACTTTTATTAATTTTCTTTTATAACCCATAATTACTAAACGATCTGTCGCTATAAAATCACGTCGCTATGCACGGGTATTCGTCTAGTATGTATAAAAACACAAATGTCGATTTGGTAAAAAAAATTAATAAAACTTTAGTTGTTAAATTTTAAATAAATTATATGAATTTGAGTAAACTTATCAGTTTTCATGATTTTTAATAATTTTATAAATTTAATAAATATATGCTTTTGTTATTTATAATGTAGGATCGTTATAAGGGTGGGTTGATATGTTGATTCGGGAGGTCGGGAAAGATGGAATAACACCATATTCATTGTTAGAGAGAGAAAGTAAAGAGAAGGGAAACTTGATGTTTATTGATAATATGAAAGGGAAAATACACACACTAGTCTCACCCCTCTATCGAAGTATGGAGGGGTATTTATAGCCTAACACAACTTAACTATTACAATAGTACATAACCAGTCCATGTGTTTTGGCTAAATAAGATAGATAATGTATTCCCGTAAATGTCGTTCCATTTACGTGTTAGGAGCGATCCCAACAATCTTCCCCAAATGAGACGACATAAGGGATTACTTACAACATTTTCTACAAGTACAAAAAACAAATAAAGAAAAGTCTTCATAAGTTCTTCAAATGCTGAGGATGACACAGTTGACGCTCTTTGTCTTCATCTTGTACCTCGACTTGAGAACTTTTTTCTTCACTTGTAGGCTAATAATGTAATATGCATGAATTGGATTAACTTCCCCCCAATTCATGTTGCATGTCTTTAGCAGCTGCTCAGTAAACTTCTTTTCTGGCGAAGTTTCTAAATCAGCTTCCCCCCAAACTGACAACCGTCTTCAGCAAATTCGAAACATTGATGTAGTAGACATGTCTTTTAACTTTTGAGGTTTTCAGTACGCATCGGAATTTGTAGATGAGCAGTAAACCACACCAGGTAAATCTGTCTTGTTACGTGATCACAGTTGTACACAATGCGGAAAATCTGTTCGGGGGTAACATGCAATAAATCAACAGGATCTTATCACGTATGTAGATGCTTCACACCAAACAAACCACGAAAGACGAAATGAAACAACTTCCCCTGATTGTTGCGATCTATCAGAATAATAATCACCTGTAAATATGCAATTACTCGATAAAATAACCGTGTATGAAGCATCATAACGCAGTTAAGATATCATAAGATGGAAATAAGTGTTACGTCGAGTCACAAAAATACAAATTTCTCTAAATATTTGTGTGTACACAAACATTCCACCTATAACATTGTATAGTGTGTATTGGTAAGTTGGTTTCTCTTGCTCAAGCTCAATGCTAAAAAACGTGTCTGTGAGAATGAGAGTTATTAGAGTTTCCGCCCGATTTAAATCCCTAGAAAATGAAGCTTCATCTTTATTTATAAAAAATCTTTTGGTTTGTCTATAGTGTACAATAATATTAAAACGAAAGAGCATATAATACATACATAGTAGTACATTTGCAAAACAGTTTAGAGAAAATATATTAAACACTGGAGTAGTTTTTGTTGATGGGATCTTACCCTTAGGGTGGTGGCATTAATGTCTTCCATACTTCACAGATACCTTATCACCTACCAATAATATTATTCCACCTAATCTCATACCTCACCTTTTCTAATGGCAACCATAATTCCATACCTCACTTAATTTTATTTTTTTATTTTTTATATTCATAATTATATTAAACAATTTAATAAAAACATACTATTTGTCACAATTTTCAATTTTCGGTCATTTTGCAAACTTTAAAATTTTTACTATTTATCTCGGGAATTTACTATTCATCATTTTACTATTCACCATTTTTGAAGTCGATTTATTACTTTGAGATGTTATTTCAAAATTTTACAATTCACGAAACACTATTCATTCCCGAAGAAAAATTTATATTCATGGTTCACTATTCATCATTTTTCGTAAACTAGGTTTACGAGTATCAAATTCGCGTAACCGTAAGGGTTTAGCTGCGTATTCATGAAACATCATTGAGAACACTTCATATAGACTAGAGTTAGTCTACATATTATCAGTAACGCCATTTTCATATTAGTTCATG
This sequence comes from Chrysanthemum seticuspe, assembly GCA_019973895.1. Classification (NCBI taxonomy): domain Eukaryota; kingdom Viridiplantae; phylum Streptophyta; class Magnoliopsida; order Asterales; family Asteraceae; genus Chrysanthemum; species Chrysanthemum seticuspe. The sequence continues at coordinate 114,798,414 of BPTQ01000004.1, forward strand.
CATGGCTTTGCATATTTCATTAACGTATATTTTCTATTAAATAAACGCTATCGTACGATCATTTATTTTGAATAATTGATCCGACACTTCCAAAAATTATCCTGATATATTTTTATACTCATTTTAAGACTATAAAAATTATATTATTAGTTTACCCGATGTTTTGAAATTATTTTTTATATAAATTGTTATATATATATATATATTTACGACAGGTTTTCGTAAATTCCACTCGATAATTATTTATTCACTCAATTCTTGCGAGAAATGCATTCTTATAATTTTTATGACTTTGCTATATTTTATTTTGTTCCGTAAAAAATCGATTTCTAGTTAACGCTACACTAAATAATTTATTATATGTACCAAATACACATTATATACAACTTTAAATGTATTTATACATCAAAAACACATTAAACTCTTTCCCAAACCACCCTTGGTCGACCTCCCCATACTAGTCATCATTTTTGTTAAATATCTTGCAAATTAAAGGGACACATACTCATGTATTGACTAAATATTAGTATTATACAAATATTATTCAAAACAAAAACACATAGAAACTAATAGCAAAAGGTGAAGTTGCAAGAAAACTCTCTCATTCCCTCTTGAGGTTCGGCCAAGCTAGGAAGAAGAAGAAGAAACATAAGTTTTTCAAGAACAAGTGATTACATAAACTCTAGATTACTTCTCTATTAGGTTTTGAAATAAAAACCAAGAAGTATTTAGGTACCTAGTTACTTAAGCCTCATCATACTACTAGTAAGTGTTCTAAATATTTTTACTACTCTTTCATAATCATATTTGATCTATTTTTATCATGCTAGTACTAACATATGCAAGTATCATATGTATTCATACCATTTTTATTACTTATAATGAATATTAATCATCCTATAAATATTCCTGTGGAAACGTAGAGGGGGGTGAATACGTTACCGTTTAAAAACTTTAGATCTTTAGTACCAAATCGCTTATGAAGCTTGTTATAATATGAAAGTTCCAATTATTGTTTGTGACCAATGTAAATCATAGTAAACCATGTTGTCACACAAGCATTAACATCAAACCATATCACAAGCAATAGTATAGTGCAACTATATAAGTAAAGAGATAAAGAAAGGAAAGTGCAAACCGAACACGATGATTTATAGTGGTTCGGTCACGGATCTCCTTTCCGCCCTACTCCACTCCCCGAGTACCCAACTCGAGAGTTACTTCACTAAATCAACAAGCTCCCTTCTCGGCGGAGAAAACCTTACAATCGTCGCTTACACTTTTTCCGGTACAAAGCTAAATACCGGGTTCTAGTTCGAGGTAGAACTAACCTAACGTCGCCTATACAATATTTCCGACACTAAGCTAGATGTCGAGTTCTTTTACAAAGGTACAACCACTCCCAATATGTTTTATGGCCCAACATAACAAACCTTGTGTTTTTATGGCACAAACACATAAACCATCTAATCTAGTTTGGTGAAAGTGTTGTTATGATGCAATGATGTTCTACACTAATGATCCATGACACAAATGTCTAATGGATATGAATAACTACTTCTAAATGATCTTCCATTGATAGGAAGCCTTCATGATGAAGATCACAAGTTCCCTAAACTTGTTGTGATAAATCTTCAGCTTGTGGTGAGTGGGGATGGCTAGATCTCCAAGCTTTCCTTGGTTGATCAATGTAGAGTATGCTTACAACAAAGATGAATGTTAGAAGCATTATGATCATGATCATTAGGGTGTTTAATGTATGTTACTACATTGTTAATGATAGATCTAAATGTATGCAAGAAGGTGGAGAAGATGTGTTTTCAAGTGGTGAAGAAATGGGAAAACAATGGGCTTCTATTTATAGCCAAAAGTGGTCAGGAGCGTCCACGGACCAAGGAGCCCTTTAAAGGGTTCCGCCCTTTATACAAAAGGGTTACGTGGGTGCCTGACAGAAAATCTAAAAAATCTTTCTTCAAATCTTTCCAAGATATTACCAAATCTTACTAAGATCACATTTGATATATTGAGTATCAATCTAACCAAAATATTCAAGTGATCTTCCAAGGATTTCAAAGATGATGCATGACATGATGTAACATGTATTTCCATTTTTAGATTAAAAGGTTTATCAAGGTAAACTTGTAAAATGTATTATGTAACTAGTTAATAAAATGTCTAGTTACCTTTTGAAATACTTGTGAATGCAAAATGTAAAATGAGGTTCAAAATAGAATGGTTAACCTATTAAAATACTTAGTGACTCTAAATGTATTTTAAACATTCTAAATGATTTGTTAATGGGTTTGATCATAATGCCACATAACAAACATGTACGAACCTGTGTTGTAACATATGAGGACTTGAGTCATCGAGAGGTGTTGAATGTATGTTGAGACAAAGTGTGATTACAAGTAACTTGTACATTTCGCGTTATGTATTACAAGTTACATGTTTGTCATCAATAAAAAAAAGGAGACTGTATAGATTAAATATCGTAATATTTGCACTAACAATCTCCCCCTTTTTGATGATGACAAATATATGTAAACGTAATAGAAAGTAAAATGTAAAAGGTTACTTGTATCCTTACTACCTTTACATTACCTTCTCCGTTTACACTCTTCTCCCCCTTTTGTCGAAACAAAAAGGGCGTGTCCTTGGAGTTTAACTTCATTTCTCCCCAAAAAGGCGAGCTTGCATCATCCCTAGTGAAGTTAAATCGTCTACTTCAATCCATTCCTTGTTAGGTAGCGGATCCATGGATCAAATCAAGAGGCTTAACCTACATCAAGGTTAGTTTTATGCAACAAAAATTATGAGAAATATATGAAAAAGAAAAAAATATAGCAATGTTAGCATATTTTCTCCACTTTTTATCGAAGCACAAATGCTTGTTGAAAAGTGAGAATGATGATAAATGCATGCATGCTCCCCCTTGACGGTTGCTGCCCCTTGTTTGAGGCGTCAGGGTATGATTAAAAACCTACAAAACAAATATTAGTGCAAAACTATATTCGTCATTGGACGAGTAAGTGATATACAACAAAGTGTGTATAAGATGCATTCAGTAAATTCTTGACGGAAGCTCCCCTTGCTCTAGGGCATCAAGATGAACCTTCAAAATACATATTAGTATAATAGAAGCTTTGTCTTTAGAAAAATATGTCATATACAACCAAGTGTATAGACGATGCAATATGAGTGCTTAAAGGACATTCCTCCTTGTTCTAGGGTGTCAAGAAGCACCTAAAATAAGAAAAATAATTGATGCAAACTTCATCCTTAGATGAGTAAGTTATATACAATCGAGTGTATATGATGATGAACCTACAATGAAAAACATTAGTGCAATATATTTCATCTTTTTTACAAAGAAAAATAAGATGTATATATGTGATAAATGATATAATCAAAGATCTCATGAAATGTAGTCTCCTAATTACAATCATAAGAAAAGTGAGAATATAATATGATAAAAGCCTACAAAATAGTTCCTAGAAAGAAGATATGAAGTCTTCCACCTGGTGTGCCACTAGTGGTGCTAGTGTTGGTGTCGGTTTACTAGCAGGATTCATGTGGTGATGGTAGATGACTCGAAATTTACAAAAGCAAGTTTTCGCTAATCCATGGTGGTGATGATTAGTGAAAGTGGTGATGGAAGGTGGTGGTGATTAGGTAGGAAGCTATTAAGGAGTTAGAAACTTGTATGTATAAAAAATATGGATTCATGCAATCCTTTCGTCATGTCAAGTGACCAAAGCTAAGAGGAAAAAAAATATGAATGGACATTGCATTTCAATGATGCATAAGGGTTATGATTTGAATGATTTATTGATGCTAACAACCTATTGTTATGAGCAAGTTCTCATATGCTTTAACCCAAGAATAATCAATAATGCGTTCTATCTAAGAATATATAAAAGTGATAACATGAAGATAAATTCGTTCATTGATTGACACGAATTATAAAAATGACCTATTCTAGGTGACAATGGGAAAGGTAGTATTAGCATGGTTTTGACCGACATGGATGATTATCAATTTGAAAAGAAGTAAAGACAATATGGAAAATACTAATAATAATAATGAGTACCTATATGAGGATGAGAATGACATCATATAAGTGAGAGTTGGATGGACCAACGTGTTGGAAATGGCTGTTTTGATTAATATATCGTTTGCACTGACAATGACATGCATGATATATGTCAAGCGAGAAAAGGATAAGATCCTATGATGGTGTTCTAGATAGTGAAGTTGTAAGGTGCTAGTTTAAGGAAAATCCTAGATTCGTTGATTGTGGAGATGAAGAAGTTTGTAAAACACATGATGTGTTTTTCACTTGATGAGGTATTGGTGCAAACTTGTGATATAAGGTTAAAAAGGTTGAACTAGTTGTGGTTTCGTGAACCGATTTTAGCTAAGTGGTGTTTGCCTATGTGTTGGTATTTTTAGAGTCTAAGAGACATAAAATTTGACAAAAGACAATTATGTGAATGGATTTCTCTCCCCCTTAATTGGTGGACATCCAACATAATGTGTAATGTATCAAATAAGGAATGACAACAAAGTGTTTAGGAGGTTTTTCGGGTTAACGAAAGAGATGAGCTTAGTGATATTTTTCTGGATGATGGTTAGAATACAATGAACTTCATCCTTAAAGTCACGTACCTCTTCTCGATTAATACGAGATGATCGTATGATGAGGCATGTGGTTTCCTAATAGGAAGTGAAGAGGATTAAAGTATTATTATAACTAAATAATGATGGAGGTGATTTTTGGAAAGCGGAAGCAAAAATGAGATTTGGAAAGAGGTCGGTTGAAAGACAAAAATGCAAAGCTAACCCTCTAGAACTTAATTCTATATGCTTTTAAACTATATGCAAGTGTAGGGGTCCCATAAAGCATAGTACTAATCTACGTAGCAATAAAGGGGATTATGCAAGATGAGCATATAAAAGTTAGAACCAAGTGAGATAACAAATAATTTGTTATCAACCTACAAAACAAAATTGTTAGTGACAAAAGATGTTAACATGATAGAAATCAAATGATAACATATTATATAAGAAAAAATAACACATTGCACTTAGTAGACAAGAAATCACCACACAAGATAGCATCAAAACAATCATATTATGCAAGAATACGAATTTATTCAAGACATTTCATTATGAGTTTGTTTTGTCGTTAGACTTAGAAACTTAAGCTTACTTGGATAATAATCTGTGTGATTAATTTGTAAGATAAAAAGGCTTCTAAAAGTTTGTCATACCAAAAGCATTTTGGCAAATTATATGTGCACACGTAGCAAAAAAAATAGTGTGACAAGAAGCAAAAGAAACAAGATGAGAGATTCATGCAAGCCATGTTTAAGACATAACAATTTGGAGCATGTGTTATTTGGATCGTACTACACATAAATATAATGAATGCCAACTAATAGCTTTCAAACACAAATATATCATATCAAAATTACCACGTATCAAAATGGCATATTATGAGTTCATAATTAACATGTGAATCATGCTAAAAATAATTCAAATGTAAGTATCATGCAAATCAAGTTTAGGTTTAAACGTTTAATAGCATGAGACAAGAATACAAGCATTATAAAGATAAAACCTTACTAAGGTTTACACATTTAACTATCAATCAAATAGTTATCAAAACACTAAGATAATGTCAAATCAACTTATCGTATCAAACAAGAACATGTAATCAACACATGTAAGTGCAATGCAATTGGTTTTAAAAGAAAAATCATATATACTACTTGTTTGATTAGTATTCCTAAGGCGAGGAAAACTATCAATGTTTTAACACTTACTTTAGGCAAGTATAGGAAAACAGATTTTTCAAGTTGGAGAATGAATATGAGACTATTACTAGCGGTGCTCAATTAAGGCTAAACACGACCATTTTTACGGGTGATTCCACATACCCAACTTTTCTCCAAGAAGCAATTCAACCGTTAGGTCAAATTGAGTTTCTTGTGCAATAGGTTCTCCAGTAGTCATTCTCATGTTAGAAAGATGGGAACTTCTACTTTTGCCTATTAAAGTGCATAAAAGATGATAGTTTACCAATACTTAGCTTACTGTGACACAACTAATATACAATATAACTAAGGTGATGAAGATGTCATGTTATACATGTGAATTTTAACAATGGTGTGTTGATAAACAATATGTTTTAATCTTGTGTTTAGAATCTAAGGTTGTTTAAATTACATAGCTAATTGTATGATCTAATGGATGACATCTTTAATGTTGAAGTGTACACTTTAAAAGTGATTTGATTTATCTAAGACTAGGGAATGGAATATGTTAAATTAAGAATGTTCTCAAGAAAGCTCTTTCGAACTTTATTTGACAAGAATCTAAATAAGGTTACTAACTTCAATAGATCATGTGTATGTTCTAGAGATGTGTAGTTTTAACCTTGGATGTGCACAAGGTTTGAGCAAGGTTAGGTTATGATGTACGCTTGAAAGGAAATGGATACAAATAGTATCTTTCAACAAATGAGATTATCGCATGGGATAATGTTATTATTCTTATGAAAATAAGTATGACAAGATGAATTGGATACGCTAGTTCACAGAACTTGTAGATGTTCGTTTCAAGATCATTTAGCCAATGAGGTGTAATGAAATCTCTTGTAACACAACCATTTATGTCGCAAGGATAGAATGATGCATAGGATATACAATATCCTTTTAACAAGATAAATACTTAACGCATGATTTCATAGGCATAATGTTTTTCAAAACATCATGTTTTCCTAAATGAAGATATGAAGCCAAAGTGTTTGAATTGGATCCCATCTAAATAAACTTGGTATCAAGATTATATTCACTAAATGATGACAGAAGGAATTCACTCGAGTTTCTTATGTATACTCCTCAAGAGTCATTGTTGCTTGGGGTGTATGATGTTGGCTTTGAGATTGCATTTTAACATATGTTGTTAAAATGTTGATTTGAGGTATAACGAAATTTATGCAGAAGTTTAACGACAAAGTATTACTAATACTTTGATAATTTGTGAAGGTAGTACTACTTATACCTAGTGGAAATTGACAACAATTACCAAGAGCACCATGCTTATTTGATAGTTGAGGTTCTAGCCGTAATGAATTATCTAAGTCCTTATATGTGGGAAAGGATGGTTGAGTTTGTTCAAACGTGCATTTGATTCAGTAGAAGTGTTGGAGACAAGGGCTTTTTGAGCAATACACTCAACGAATCCAAATGATGGTAAGGATGGTGGACTGGTTGATCTAGGTGGTAGGTCTTCTAGTGTGTCTAAATAAAGATGTGGTGATGTAGGGGTTTGTTGTGCTATGGGAGTACTTAGGTTGATTATTTGTCCATAGATGTTGAACACAAAAAAAGTGCGGATACTAATTCTTATGGTTCATTGGTTGCTACAACTAGTGGGTGAAGTGCTTGAAGTTTTGGTCATGTCTATGAAGCTTAGGGGCTGAGGTATAGGTTCACCTTTGAAAGGGGACGTTTGATTTAAAGGATGCTCTTGGAAGATCATGAGCAATACGCTTAATGGTGCCAAAAGATGGAAGAGGGATAGTAGGTGTCAAAGAGGGATGAGTGGCACAATGGGTTGTTTGTTTTGGATAAGTGTTTCAACATGTGTTGTTAAAATACTTGGGTGTTGATCTTTCGGATATGACTTTTAATGACTATAATCGTAAGTCGCATATACTTGAATATTTCGGATGAAATACTTAAGTTGTCAATCCTAATTGGTTGAAATTATAAAGCTTAGATTGAACTCAAGGATAACAAGACTTGATAGCATGTCTTTAACATACGTGTGAGTTATGACTCTAATACTTATCGTCTTGAAGGATGACACATTATTTTCATGTTAACCAAGTGAGGCAATACATGTAGATACAAAACAATATCTATAGTCATATGATAGACTTGTGTATGATATCTTTGCAAATAATGAGTCCAGATTTGTTAGTCTTGGTAAGTCATCTAAGTCATCCGCAAACGGGTGAGGAGATGTTGGTGGTGTTGCACAAAGTTTGATAGAGACAAGCTTTGGAGACTTTGGTTGTGAAGGTGTTTTGGATGGTTGTGAAGTAGTCATAATGGTGGGTGATTTTGGTGGTGGAGTTATAGTACTTAAGTTTAGAAAGTTCACATCTTGAATGGGTGATGAGATGTTGAGAGGTAATGAGTCTAAGGATGAAGAGTTCAAGTTAATGTAGCAACAAGATCGAATGCTAATCCTAGTGGTTTTCTTAAGTAGCTTATTTGAGGTTGAGGATTTAGTCATTTTGACTTTGCTTTAAGAAATGCTAAGCTTGAGAAAAAGTAACAGTGAAGGTATGAAAATGACCATCCTGAATGTGTCGATTTATGGAATTAAGGATTCACGGATTTGATGTTAATCCATACAAAGATGGTAGTTTATAATGAGATGGAAGTGTCTAAGATCATGTCAAACATCCTAAGTTAATCCATTGAGGATGTGTTGAGTGAGGTATGAAAGATATGCATTAACAACTATCCTAGAAACGAAATTTGGTAAATTAGATTGCGGGATTTAGTAAAATTCAACAACTTACGTGTAGGATTCACGGCACCATTTCTTTACACAGCCGGAACCCTTAAATTGGTGCCGCCTGGTCCGCCTGTACAGGTATGGCGGTACCAAAATCCATAACAGACGGAACCAAATTAATGGTGCCGTCTGGTCCGTGGAGATCAGAAATCTTTACAGACCCATTTTTTTAGGTGTCGGGGACTTTTTAGAAACCTAAAATTTTTCTCAAAACATATGGCATTAACTATTTCTAGTTAGGAACAGTCAATAACGCATACACAAACATAATGGAGCATTGATTTTGAACAAGGGCTAACGATTTTTACATATAAGTGAAAATGGGTAAAATTTGATAACACCCGTGTGCTATCCCCCTGCATGAACCGGTTAGCATACATCAATGTTTTAAGTTAGTTTATCATCCTACGAAGCAAGAACACATAAAAGACATCATACAACATTGTGTTTGTCCTTGTACCAAACACTCTCTTAAAAACTCCATTTTTCAACGTACTTGACTAATTTAGTTAGTACTCATTGATAATTGAGTTATGACATTTCATAAGTTATGCGAGATTTTAGTATAACCTATGCAAAGAAAGTTATCTAATTCTACAAGCGATGGTAAAATAATTTTCCAACTTAGTGCACAAAATCTAGCAAAGTCCTATTGTGCATAAACAAGAAATCTTCAAACTAGCGAATAAATAACATGGCAAGATTGACACTTATATTATGCAAACAAACAAGTGTAAACAACAATTTGAAAATAAGCAAGAACCATATATGCAAACAACATAAACAAGTAGTCATTTAGCATAGCATAAAATGAAAAACACTTTTCGTCATTTAGCGTTTAAATATGACGATGTATACCAAGCTTGATTAGTTTCCTTTAAACATATTACCAAATTAATTAGTTTCAAAAGAAGTTGTATCAAAGTTCTAAGAATACCAACTTAAGTTGTTTGATTCAAAAATTTGAGTTTTTATGTTAAAGCGAAACTTAATATCTTAGACATACTGTAGTATTTGGTCTATTTCACTTATTTAAAATTAGAATCAGGCCATGAGAGTATTTTTAAATGAAAGTAGACTTAATTCCCTTTAAAATGATAGGTGGCTCGACTTGTACGGACTTACGGTTAATTAGTTATGATTTTTTGAAGTTGGCCAAAAAACTGCATACTGTACAGACGGATTCCAAGGAACCAAATAAAGGGATCCGCCCTTTATAAGATTTTGGTGCCGTGGTCCTCTGAGACAGATTCACCAAAACTAGTATTTGACATAGAGAAAACGTGTGTGACTTACTAGATTTGATAGTAAACATATAATACACATATTTAACAACATATCTACTTATGTAACTTATCTTAAACATTTACGGAGGTGATTTTTCAACTAAATTTATAGTTATCCCAAACACTCCTTTAAAATCATATTTCTTCGTAAATTTTCTATAAGTACTTGTTAGGATCCAAATATTATTGTGTTTGATGATTCAGGTGGTCTTGGGAGATCAAAATACATGTTTGCCATTAGAGAGAGAAAGTTAGAGAGTTGGGTGTTCTTGGTAGAGAGTTACTTCACAAAAGTTGAATATTAGATTAGAAAGCACCACCCCTTCCATGGATGGAAGGGGTATTTATAGTTACATGAATACACGACCTCCTATCGGCCTGTGGATCAGGGATACAGTGGGTAAAGACCCGTCCTTCCTCCACGGTGTTGCACTACGCTAAACTAAACTAATAACTAACTAATAAACTGATAAATAACGTAACTAACGACAAGTCTACGAGCTAACTTAAGCTAGATAACATTTGGGGTGACCGACTCTTCACAAAGAAATTTTCCAATTCCTAACAATCTCCCCCTAAGGGAGGTCACCCCATGTTTTACATTTCGAATCCTAGCATTCTATTCTTGACATTGTTCTTTGAGCTCGTAGACTTGAATTCTTCATTTCCGCAATCTTTGTGCTTTTGTAGTGCAACTTCAAAGTCCGCATTGATTTGTACTTTCAGTGGAGGTCTTTGAACTGATCCACATCTTTGATGATCTTCGAGCTTTCTTTGAGATCATCAGCCACAGTAAATCTCTCTGGATCATCCATAGTAGTGTTGCCTTCATGTGAAGTTGTGACATTTGGACCGACATGCTCACACTTTTGAATCATGACATCTTTCCATCAGAGTAGCGGAAGCCTTACTGGTTCATGATATTTGCAGCAGCGAAGCAGAAGCATAGTATGAAATATCAGAACCAGGTTATGTAGATATGCACCAGTCATGATTTCTTCAAATTAAGTGTGGATGCTGTGAGCATGCGGCTTTGGATTGACTCCTCAATTCTGATCAGCTGCAACCGTCCAAATGTACCTGCAAACAACAGTTAGCAATAAAACACACGAAAGTGTCTTTGATCACTTTCGCTGAATTGAGGTACACGGCCCACGGTTCCCCGTTGATCAGTACAAGTACTGCCTGTGATCAGGTAGGATTCCTAAGAATCTCCTTGACAGGGTTTCGCAGCTGTTCTAGCTGTTCTCAAACCGGAACGTCTCAAAGAAGACAGCACGGAGTGAGTGAACCAGCGAATTGAGATTCACTGATTGATGAAAAATGATTTGAAAAACAATCGCATATTGCTTAGAATAAAGAGTTTTGCAATACGACGAAGGTTTTATGAGAAAGATCAATTTTCAATAAAAACACTTTTTGTATTTGAAAATAGTACACAATCGACGTGCTAGCGAAAAGAAGAGATTCGCACATCGAACGGTTTTTCTAAAAGTATTTTTTTCAATCAGAGATACTTTTTGAATTTGAAAATATAAGTACACATTCGACATGCTAGAGAAAAGAAGGTTTGCACATCGAACGGTTTTTCCAAAAGTATTCGTCAATTCCATTCCTGGACCAAGGTTGATTCAAGACTGAATCGCCCCATTGTTTCTATCCAGTTGTCACAAGTTTGATCTTACGAGAAGATCTCACATGTCACCCACCAAGAGCTTGTTTGATGTTGGCTCTAGAAGGATTTCCATCTTCATCGTGAATATTTTCATATCACTCGGATGTTCTGGCAAAACCACAAGGATAATGCGTAGGACTCTTAATATATACTTACTTTCCACATTGAGTGAAACAGCAAGTCTTCATGAATTTAGTGTCCTAACGAGATATTGTGGATGATCTCTTGGCTCTAGACTCAATAGTGCATTTTTGGTTCCTGTGCCGGAGACTAGGGAGAGGGTCTCCTACTTCAATATCAACCATCTCTAAGAGAAAGTCGATAGATTATGTCGGTTCCCCGTGAGAATGAAACAAGCCCTTTTAAGAGGAACTTGAGTGGTTTGGGAAGTTTAGTGCAGTGCATCACTGGGTCCATGATGTCTTGTCTTCAATACCAGTGTTACCTTAGTAACCACCAGTAGCATATGAATTGAACCCGGTTTCTGCCCTAAGGTTGAATTAATGGAGGGCTATTTCTTTTCACCCTTTTATCATTCATTTCTTTTTCATTCTTCAACCCCTTCAGTGCTTACCGAGACTTCATAACTAGAACCTTGTTGGGTTTATTCCAGTACTAGCTCAGTCTCAGTCTGCACTCTTCCCATTCCTCACTTTTCTCCTTTTTTCAATATACCTAAGGACTCTACACTATCTAGTGGATTGTCCCTGGGTAGATCCCTCCGGTTCTGGCGGATCGTGGGAACGAATACCTAACCTAACCATCCTTATAACACCATGCATAAAGTAAATTGGTCGGTCTTTTGGTATTGTTCTTTCCTTCATGAAACCAATTGAAAAATCATTTGGAAAAACAATCAAGGTACTTGTGATACGAGATCAAAGCATTTTGTACCTTAATAGTTTTGATCATTTAGAAAACCTCCCCCTCAACATGTGCGTATGATTTAGAAATTGTTCAGCACAAGGAGGCAAGAGGACTTTGAAATATTTTCTTTGATCACAATTTTCATACGAAAACGCCATTTGATTTTTATGGTAAAATTCTCCCCCTCAATATGTGCATAGGATATTTTAAAACATTTTATCACATAGAGGCAAGAGTTCTTTTGAAGCACATCCACAATCACAAAATCCATTAAGAAAACCATTTGAAAACACAATCAAGGTACTTTATAATCTCTTTTAAAAAACTTTTGTACCTCGATGGTTTTGCTCCCCTTCAATATGTGCTTCGAGATTCGAAAGCGTTTAGCACATATGAGAGAGCAGCCTGCACAATTAAATCAAAACAATCACCTTTTATCAAATTTCATTATTAAATCACAAATTCTCCCCCGATCAAAAATATCAAACCCTTTAAGATTTTGGATCCCAAGTGATTTAATACGGTTTAGAAAACATGGGAGAATATGTGGCCTTGTTTAAATACTCATCTGGTTTTTTTTTTTTTGGATAAATCCTCCTCCTCAACATGTGCATTATGTATTTGAAATCGTTTGGCACATGGAGGCAGGAGTGCCTTTAAAGGACTAAAACCAATTCCATTAAAACAGATTTGAGATTTAAAACACGATCTTTACCCCGATCAGAAATATCAAACCATTTGAGATTTGTGATCCCAACTGATTTAAATCATTTAGAAAAATTTGGGGAAAGACGTGGCAAGATTCAATTTTGAAATATGACAGATAAGGACCATTTTAAGACATTAAAGATTGTTAGTGTCAGGTATGATAGTTTTTAAGAGATCTTTTAGTAAAATAAAACAATTTCACAATCAAACAAGAACAGAAAAAATTTCATTTTGAAAGACCTTGATTCTAAAGAAAAATCATACCATAACATAACATTAAATCTTTAGATCACCACTTTTTAACGTACAAACCGGACTTTTATGAAGCAATATTGATTGAAAATAATTTATTTTAAATCACTCTCCCCCTCAATCGATGACCGAAGTCAATAATTGAGTGACTTAAGTTTTGATAAAATGAAGTCCGGTGATTTTCAAAATTTAGTCCAATATATTTTCAAAACAATATTTTTCCATTTTCAAAAACAATATTTCAAAGTTTTTAGAGAAATGGTATCATCACGATTATCCTGCACAAAGATATGTTAGGTGGTTGAGAAGCTTCTGTTGTTGCTGTAGGGCTTGGAAGAAAAACCGTCTGCATATGCAGTGAGACTTCTTCTTATGTTGCATTTTGAATGCCAACTGAGGTCCAATTTAAGCTCCGTTTCTTCAATCACTTAGAAGAAAACCATCTGCTGATGCAGTGAGACCTCTTACGTTGCATTTATGCCAACTCTCCATTGAAGTCCAATTAAGCTCCGTTTCTTCATTTGTCAACCCAAGATCTCGTTACCCTTTCCTTGCGGCATCCAATCATGTTCATTTGTGGGATCCGGATCGGGAACATTCTTATATACCAATATACCTGCATATGTTAGTGAACACACATACAAATATATGGTGGTCGACATCACCCAACCAACAATCGACTAATAAAAGTCAATTCAACATATCACTCAGATCATTCAAATATATGGGAATAATGTGTTTATCAAACTCTAATCATCTAATCCTAGCAATCATATCCTAGGCACCTAGTCCTTCAACATAGGTTAACATCATTTTTAATTAAGCATATTAGGATAATTAAGAAAGCCCGTTAGATGATGTAGATTAAAAAAAACATTATCCCCCTCAATCCATGACTCATTTTATGAAAATTTAAAAACGCTGAAGTCATTGATTGAGTTTTCAATTTTACAAAAACTCTGAATCTGATTGTTTTTAAAGCAACTCATTTACCACCATTTTTGAAAACAACAAATATTTTTCTAAAGAATTATAGACGGAAAAACATTTGTGTAGGAACAGCAGTCCTTCGACATACTTTCCTCATTTTGTTTTAGGATAAGTGCACAAAATTTGTGAAAAACGTTTAAGCGTAGCACTTTCCTTCCTTTTAAGAGCGGGTTGCTATCTGAAATGATAGCAAGCCATGGTTTTAGCGCGGGTTACAGTCTGAAGTAACTGCAAGCCATTGTTTAAGCGCGGGTTACAGTCTGAAGTAACTGTAAGCCATTATTTGAAGCCCGGGTTACAGTCTGAAATAACTGTAAGCCATTAGATTTGTGACATGTTTAGAAAGAAATATTTACACCTCCTGCTCGAACTTCATCTATGGTCCCGTGCCATTATTGAATGACATTTCTAAGACCGTAGATGTTATCGATACCAGAAGACATGTCTAGAGAAAACATATTTTTGGGATTTTTGAAATTTTCTGATTTTTATGGATTTTTGAAGGTTTTATATTTTCTATTTTCTTTTTGTTGGTTTTATATTTTTCTATTTCTTTTTGTTGGTTTTATATTTTTGTATTTTGTTTTTCGAATAAATATTTACAAGGATAGAGTAGATGATATAGTTAAAGAAGATGATGATACGAGTACCGAGATAAGGATATCGAGCAGCCCCGTTGTAGAAGATAGAAGTCATCATCCCTTAAACATTCACCACACGTGGACCGATTCCGTTCGAACTTTATCTCGAAGCTTAGACGAGTTGATTTCCTAAAAGCCAAACCCCCCTTCGACGGTCTCAGAGTGAAAGTCTACCAAGTAAAAGAAAGTTAAGATCTCGGGAACCTTCGAAACCACCACTTACAAATTCCCTACTACTGAAGATAGAAGATGTTGCCCCGACGAGCTATAGGAATAGAGCCATGAGCATAGTAGTAGAAGAAATTGATATAGTAGATGAGATAGGAACATTTATAAATAAGCTTTTTGTTTTATGTTTTTATATTTTGGTTGTTTTTCTTTATCTTTTTATATTTTGGTTGTTTTTCTTTTATCTTTTATATTTTGGAAGTTTTTAGGTATTTTTAGTCTTTTAAAGTTTTTAGGGTTTTTATACAAAAGAGATCTGTACAGAAGACCATAGCTATTGTAGATGCCAGAATCTTTACAGTAAGTTATTACCGTGCCCTGGTATCTACTTCAAGCTCGTCCTCCACATTTATAAAGAAAGATTTGTACAGTGTTTAGATTACCGAATGTCAATAAAGTCTGACATTGGGCCCGAAGTTTATTACCGAATGTCAATGAAGTCTGACATTGGGC
>BPTQ01000004.1:114844011-115001118 GCA_019973895.1 Chrysanthemum seticuspe
TATGGCACATGATATCTCAAAGTAGTGTGATATACCAATGTCTAGGGCCCATTGTATAAGATGATGCCCACGAGACACATGACTTATAACAGGCCCATCACAAACACAACATAGCACTCGATCCAATCAGACTTTGCCAAGCCCATTTCCAACTAATGACCATAACTGTGAGTGATATCAGACTTTGCCAAGCTGCTCACAAAGCTGTACCCTAATCTTACGGGTATAAAAACCCACAAAACTGCTCACAACCCTAATAATCCTCACCAAAAAAAAAACGCCTCCATTATCAGAATACACATCAAAACTTCAAACCCTAATCTCACAAATCTGTCGCCTCTTTCTCAATCTTTGGACCAGGAAAAACAAAAAGAACGAGCAGCCTCCATTTCCTAATAACTCTCGCCTCATCTCTTCCACCATATAAATCTCACAAACTTCATATCACTCCGATCCACCCCCATTTATAACAAGTCCAGAATCGGTTTAGACAATACTCAGCCACAGGGATGGCTTCGAGTACAATCATAAACGCCACAGAGATGGTTAAGTCACGGTTTCATTAACTCACAAAGGTTCACAGGTAGGTTAATTTCGTTCCTTTGTTGTTATTGAGTTTCAACCGAGCCAAGGACATGGGTTAACATACTTGTTAATATCATTCCTTTAAGATTCGTATATTAATAACAAAAACTTTTTAGATCCATGAGGCACAAGGTCTTTTGTGTATAGATCTATGTGTTCTATGAACCTAACACAAAAGGATCAAAGCTGAGATCATTGACTTGTTAATCATATTTACGTTATGGTCGATCTGTGATGATAGATGTTGTGTAAAAGCCTTCAAAGGTTTAGACTTGAAATAAGGAAGCACATCATTGTTTTGAGATCATTTGGAAGTCTTTATTGTGAGTCAAAGAGTGATGTAGGGTTTGTTGTTTAATTCGGATTTGTTGTAACAACTTCAGTACATCTCGATATTATATGACTTGAAAAACCATGGACCAGTGATGGCTTAACTGAGGTCGATGATGGTTGTTTAACTGAGGTCGAGTCTTGGAAAATGGTATTTGGTTATGTGGTTGTGATATATGTGGTCTATGGTCTGATCATGTCTTCTCCTTCATTTCTGTCCATATAGAGTCAAGTCGCTAGTGACTAACTCGCCAAGGCCAAGTCGCCACGGCTAACTCGCCAAGGCCAAGTCGCCACGGCTAACTCGCCAAGGCCAAGTCGCCACGGCTAACTCGCTATTGACTTTCAAGAAAGTCAACGTATAACCAAGTCGCTACCAATATTTAACGTAAACAAGTCGCTAGCTTTAGTAGTCAAGTTGCTAGCAGTTTTACAAAGCAAGTCGCTAAGACATTGGATACATTGAATCTGGACGACTTGTCAAGACAAGTCGCCATGAAGAACTGACCAAGTCGCTAGCATGAATATCAAGTCATTTTTCGTACAAACTCAAAATTACCCAGAAAATATATCATAAAAACTGCATGTTCTGAATGTTTTGACCTAGTTTGACCTTTGTTAACATAAGCATATATTGACCACCCATAGATTCTGAGAAAGATGAGACAAAAACAGTTTGGACAAAAATTGACATAGAACAGATATTGTAATCCTTGAAAGACCAAGACTTTATTGACCAAAAGAAACTTGTTTAAAAACTGTTAATAAGATTCGACCAAAAGACGAAAACAAGACAGATTTTAGAACAATATTCCGAGCCAACAATAATCAATAAACCACAATAACCATGGTAAGAAAAACCACACAAATCAAAGAAACACAACAACCTTGGCTCTGGTACCAATTGTTAGGATCCAAATATTATTGTGTTTGATGATTCAGGTGGTCTTGGGAGATCAAAATACATGTTTGCCATTAGAGAGAGAAAGTTAGAGAGTTGGGTGTTCTTGGTAGAGAGTTACTTCACAAAAGTTGAATATTAGATTAGAAAGCACCACCCCTTCCATGGATGGAAGGGGTATTTATAGTTACATGAATACACGACCTTCTATCGGCCTGTGGATCAGGGATACAGTGGGTAAAGACCCGTCCTTCCTCTACGGTGTTGCACTACGCTAAACTAAACTAATAACTAACTAATAAACTGATAAATAACGTAACTAACGACAAGTCTACGAGCTAACTTAAGCTAGATAACATTTGGGGTGACCGACTCTTCACAAAGAAATTTTCCAATTCCTAACAGTACTCAATACAATACTTACTAGTTCTTTCAACAAACTTTTATTTTATGTTTCAAGAAAACCTTCAAGCTTGTATACAAAGTTACATTTAACAATAAAATTTCTAAGTATAATTAGCAAAGCATTTTTCATATTATTTTTCGCTTCAATGGTAATTTGATACATGGATCGTACTCTATTTTAAAAACCATTTGTTTTGAAAATAAGAGCTACGTGGCTCTGGTACCAATTGTGGAAACGTAGAGGGGGGTGAATACGTTACCGTTTAAAAACTTTAGATCTTTAGTATCAAATCGCTTATGAAGCTTGTTATAATATGAAAGTTCCAATTATTGTTTGTGACCAATGTAAATCACAGTAAACCATGTTGTCACACAAGCATTAACATCAAACCATATCACAAGCAATAGTATAGTGCAACTATATAAGTAAAGAGATAAAGAAAGGAAAGTGCAAACCGAACACGATGATTTATAGTGGTTCGGTCACGGATCTCCTTTCTGCCCTACTCCACTCCCCGAGTACCCAACTCGAGAGTTACGTCACTAAATCAACAAGCTCCTTTCTCGGCGGAGAAAACCTTATAATCATCGCTTACACTTTTTCCGGTACAAAGCAAAATACCGGGTTCTAGTTCGAGGTAGAACCAACCTAACATCGCCTATACAATATTTCCGACACTAAGCTAGATGTCGAGTTCTTTTACAAGGGTACAACCACTCCCAATATGTTTTATGGCCCAACATAACAAACCTTGTGTTTTTATGGCACAAACACATAAACCATCTAATCTAGTTTGGTGAAAGTGTTGTTATGATGCAATGATGTTCTACACTAATGATCCATGACACAAATGTCTAATGGATATGAATAACTACTTCTAAATGATCTTCCATTGATAGGAAGCCTTCATGATGAAGATCACAAGTTCCCTAAACTTGTTGTGATAAATCTTCAGCTTGTGGTGAGTGGGGATGGCTAGATCTCCAAGCTTTCCTTGGTTGATCAATGTAGAGTATGCTTACAACAAAGATGAATGTTAGAAGCATTATGATCATGATCATTAGGGTGTTTAATGTATGTTACTACATTGTTAATGATAGATCTAAATGTATGCAAGAAGGTGGAGAAGATGTGTTTTCAAGTGGTGAAGAAATGGGAAAACAATGGGCTTCTATTTATAGCCAAAAGTGGTCAGGAGCGTCCACGGACCAAGGAGCCCTTTAAAGGGTTCCGCCCTTTATACAAAAGGGTTACGTGGGTGCCTGACAGAAAATCTAAAAAATCTTTCTTCAAATCTTTCCAAGATATTACCAAATCTTACTAAGATCACATTTGATATATTGAGTATCAATCTAACCAAAATATTCAAGTGATCTTCCAAGGATTTCAAAGATGATGCATGACATGATGTAACATGTATTTCCATTTTTAGATTAAAAGGTTTATCAAGGTAAACTTGTAAAATGTATTATGTAACTAGTTAATAAAATGTCTAGTTACCTTTTGAAATACTTGTGAACGCAAAATGTAAAATGAGGTTCGAAATAGAATGGTTAACCTATTAAAATACTTAGTGACTCTAAATGTATTTTAAACATTCTAAATGATTTGTTAATGGGTTTGATCATAATGCCACATAACAAACATGTACGAACCTGTGTTGTAACATATGAGAACTTGAGTCATCGAGAGGTGTTGAATGTATGTTGAGACAAAGTGTGATTACAAGTAACTTGTACATTTTACGTTATGTATTACAAGTTACATGTTTGTCATCAATCAAAACAAACGAGACTGTATAGATTAAATATCGTAATATTTGCACTAACAATTCCCATGAAACTTATCATTGTTGATGAAGTTTAGGAACCCATGACACCCTAAGAAGGTTTATGGTAGGATTAGAATAGATTTGGTGTTGATTTGAAGTGATTGAAACAAGAAATACGCAAGAAAAACCAAGTTAGACGTTATATAAATAGTTGCTGTCCATTTTTATAAAATCTTGAAATTTCGACAGGTCATGGACTATTTTGGTTTATATTTTCAGAAAATAGACTTTAAAACGAAACCGTGGTCGCTTGAACGGGTTAAAACGGATTTATAACGAAGAAGTTACGCTATTTTCAAGTTTAACGACGAAAACTAATTTTCTGAAAAATACAAAGCTGTCAAGGGATTTTTAAGGGGCAAAAATGAGTTTTAAACATTATCTAAATGAGTCGATTTATCAAGAATATATTAGTGTATATTAACACGAAACTAAGGATATATAAAACATAGAAAACGGACTTATAACGACTAAGTTACACACGTTTTAAATTATGGCCATCGTAATTAATTTTTCACAAGTAATAACACTACATATTTTCTATTAGTCCAAAATGGTTATCGCAAGTGACCATGTTTGGAGCCGTTTTTCATATCGATAGATTATTTTTGAGAAAACGATGTCTACAAGTAAATGAGTTCACCTAGCCTATTTTCCAAAATGTTTAACCGTTTGTCAAACGAATGTGTAACGAATAATTTACGATCACTCAAAGTTAGTCATTTTCATGAATTGTTAAAGTATATTATTTTACAACGAAAACCTATAATTCTTCTGCTATCTTCTTAGCAAGTTCTCTATCAAGAGCAATCTAAGTTTGTAAAGTAATTTATAACTTGATAAAACGTTATAAACTTATTTTCGACGATAAACTCTATTTTCAAATGCACAAGTGGTATGGATATCATATGAGTTTGCATGCACAACATTATTTCATGACTTATATTAGAGCATATCATTCATATTAGGTTGTGGATAGAGATTGCACCTCATTTCTGTGTATCCACTTTGTCATCATAATTATTGCATCAGGTGAGTATTCACAATCCCCTTTTTACCGTTTTTACTATATTTTGGGGCGAAATGCATGAACCATACTTGAACTAAATTTATTTCTAGTTTATGAACTCATTTGACTTGAACCTTTGAACTTTAATCAAACCCTTGAACTTAATTACAAAATTATGACTTATTTGAACTTATTGAACCGTACGTACTATGACCCAAAATTCTCGCCTTATTGGTGGAGTGTGCAAAGTCTCCCTATGTGAACGGAGCAATACCAATTCTCGCCTTATTGGTGGAGTGTGCAAATTCTCCCATGTTCGGAGTGTTCTTTATTGTATATAATAGTTGTATGATGTACTGTTCGTACATTCGCATTGTTAGTCTCCTATCACTAGGTAGTATAGATAGCGCTATTAGAGGTCGGCCAACCTCTCGTTCACTATGTTACGGGATGCATATTATTTATGCCTGTCATACATCATTATATACGTGGTGCTATATTGTGAACTATTATGACAACGTATACTTGACTACTAGACACACTATATTTTGTGCAATGGGTTGTGAACACACAGGTTGTAAGTTTTGTATGGGCGAAACTTGGAACTGAGTGGATTTACAATGCCTTTGCTTTGTGGACTATTCTCGATGACCGAAACCTTTGACTCTCTCTCTTAAGAGTTTTCATATTATATAAAACGTGTATACTCACCAACTATATTCATAGTTGACCCGTTTTTCTCTCATGCATTTCAGGTGATCGTTAGTAAGCTTTTCTTCAAGGTCTTTGCATAATGAAGTTTTCACATGTCACTACTAATCATTATGTATTATAATGCAATCTTTTGGGAACGAAACTTTATACTATATTTGCCGATGTCGGCTAAACCGGTATTGTAATGATGTATTTTCCTTTTAAATTTTAAACGTTGGTATGTTCTATTATCTTTTGCTTTTGTTCCTTTCCAGTTACACCTCGCGTTTCCGCCTTCGGCGGGGTGTGATAGATTGGTATCAGAGCAAGGGTTATAGAGAATGCCGATTTTTTTATAAAAATTAAAATCGCAACTATAATTAGAATAACGTTTTATTAAACATCGAACATCATACGAGTCAACTAGTCCTATCGTTGCATCGTTAATCCTAAATTATACATAGCCTGATCACCTATGTCTAATTCATGAAGAACCATGCAATGATAAGAGTGGTAGTCTTGGATCATGTTTAGTCGAGTCTTTAGAGTCTGGTCACCTGAAACTGCATTGGTCGGGTGGGTATGCATAGCATGTTTTTAAGTTCGCGTTTACGTTACCGTACCTTGTTTATACCTTCTCTTTTCCCACCTTTCGACTTGTTAGACATAGCATGTCTCTGTTCCTGTCATATTTCGATCACTATAACACATATTACAACCGTTCCGCACCTCAACTGCTTTCGTTCGAGTGTCATTTACTCAACCCGATGTTTTGATCCACTGCAGGATCATGGCTGCAAGAAACACATGCTCAGGAGTCAACAGCCACGTCGACCCAAACAACAATGCCAACCCAAACAACAATGACAATCCAAACAACAACGCTGCTGGAATAGCGGACCTACTCACCCAAATTATGACGCACCTTGATGCTAGACGAACCAACGTTGGAGAAGGTACTTCAAACACTGGTCATGGATGCAGCTACAAGACTTTCATGACATGCAAGCCAATGGAATTTTATGGTACCGAGGGTGCCATTGGACTGCTAACATGGTTCGAGAATGTTGAGTTGAAACTCAGTATCACGAAATGTACTGAAGAAAATAAGGTTGAGTTCTCTGCTGGTCTACTACAGGGTCGAGCATTGACCCGGTGGAACAACCAACTACAGACCAGAGGAAGAGGAGCTGCAAATGCGTTATCTTGGGAAGCATTCAAGAAACTACTAACTGATGAGTACTGCAGAAAAGATGAAGTGCAGACGCTGGAAGCAGAATTTTGGAACCACCTGATGGTAGGAGTAGAAGTCGACAAGTACACGATCCGTTTCCACAAGTTAACTAGAATGGTTCCTCACATGGTTTCCACTGTGGAGAAGTTGATCGACCGATATATTTGGGGATTGATACCTGAAATTAGGAGGGATGTCACCTCATCGAACCCAACCACTCTGCAAGCCGCTGTGGGTATGGCGTTCCGCTTAACAAATGATGTGATCAGGTCTGGTGAACTAACGAAAGGAACTGCCGGTGGACGAAAGAGACAGGAAGATCAGCAAAGAAGCCGTGACCAGAATCAACAGGACAAGAGACAATGAGTAGTTGGGAACTACGGAGCAATAACTCAAGGGCCCAAAAGATACGCAGGTCCACATCCTATGTGCACTCGATGTAACTATCACCACTCAGGAGACTGCTCAAGGTGCAACAAATATGGACAGACAGGCCACTTCATGCGGAATTGCTCAAACAGGACTAGGAATCAAGGAAAAAGGTCAGCATGTTACGAGTGTGGAAGTCTAGATCACCTTCGGAGTACCTGTCCAAAGTTGAAAAGAACTCCCAACCAAGGAGAAAATCGTCCAAACCTGGCATTGGCAATAGAAGGCCCACAAGATCAGAACATTGATGTGCCCCCCCCCCCCCCCCCCGCACGTGGTCGAGCATTCTATAAGGGTACTAAGGAAGCCCACAATGCGTAACGGGTACATTCTTTTGAACAACCACCTTACTTCTGTACCACATGATTTTGAGTGCATAACTTGCTTCCAATTCTTACCACGTTCACGACATTGACTGATTTGAGACCTAACGATATCGACCTTAGTTGTAATTTATTTTGTTGATTTGATTTGTGTAAGCAATTCCAAGATCGAACGAATCTTTCAAAAGACTTCATTCAAGGATGTTGAATCCTATCTTTCTAACAACTTGTTTCCTAGCTTGATCTAGTGACAGTTCTTGTTTGATGAGTTACGAAAATCAAGCTAAGAGTCAAGTTTTTACTCAAAAGGTCTTTTGAGGGCTACGTTCGATGTTGGGTGAGTTTATCCCATCAAATCTGATCACGAGCACGTACCTATTTGGAAGAGGAACCCGTATACATGAGCATTTACATAATCATTTAGACTATTCGCACGAGCATGAACTTTTAGAACTCTTGTCGAGGTTCAGACTATAGTTATCAATAATTGAATCACGAGGACGTGATTCCTCTAACAGGGGAAGAATGTCACAATTCTCAATTTCCGGTCATTTTGCAAACTTTAAAAAATTTTACTATTCATCTCGAGAATTTACTATTCATTGGTTACTATTCATCATTTTACTATTCACCATTTTTGAAGTCGATTTGATACTTTGAGATGTTATTTCAAAATTTTACTATTCACGAAACACTATTCATTCGCGAAGAAAAATTTATATTCATGGTTCACTATTCATCATTTTTCGTAAACTAGGTTTACGAGTATCAAATTCGCGTAACCGCAAGGGTTTAGCTGCGTATTCATGAAACATCATTGAGAACACTTCATATAGACTAGAGTTAGTCTACATATTATCAGTAACGTCATTTTCATATTAGTTCATGCATGGGTTTGCATATTTCATTAACGTATATTTTCTATTAAATAAACGCTATCGTACGATCATTTATTTTGAATAATTGATCCGACACTTCCAAAAATTATCCTGATATATTTTTATACTTATTTTAAGACTATAAAAATTATATTATTAGTTTTACCCGATGTTTTGAAATTATTTTTTATATAAATTGTTATATATATATAGTTACGACGGTTTTCGTAAATTCCACTCGATAATTATTTATTCACTCAATTCTTGCGAGAAATGCATTCTTATAATTTTTTTGACTTTGATATATTTTATTTTGTTCCGTAAAAATCGATTTCCAGTTAACGCTACATTAAATAATTTATTATATGTACCAAATACACATTATATACAACTTTAAATGTATTTATACATCAAAAAACACATTAAACTCTTTCCCAAACCACCCTTGGTCGACCTCCCCATACTAGTCATCATTTTTGTTAAATATCTTGAAAATTAAAGGGACACATACTCATGTATTGACTAAATATTACTCCCTCCGTCCCTAAATAAATGTCCATGTTTGACTTTCAAAGTCTTACTTATTCAACTTTGACTTTAAATATTTGTGTTTACCTTATATAATACTTGATACAAAATATATGAATGAATTGTGTTTTAAAAGTATTTTAAGTTGGTATAATTTTTATCAAGTATTATATAACACAAACAAAAATATTTACGGTCAAAGTTGAACAAGAAAGACTTTAAAAGTCAAAAGTGGACATTTATTTAGGGACGGAGGGAGTAGTATTATACAAATATTATTCAAAACAAAAACACATAGAAACTAATAGCAAAAGGTGAAGTTGCAAGAAAACTCTCTCATTCCCTCTTGAGGTTCGGCCAAGCTAGGAAGAAGAAGAAGAAACATAAGTTTTTTAAGAACAAGTGATTACATAAACTCTAGATTACTTCTCTATTAGGTTTTGAAATAAAAACCAAGAAGTATTTAGGTACCTAGTTACTTAAACCTCATCATACTACTAGTAAGTGTTCTAAATATTTTTACTACTCTTTCATAATCATATTTGATATATTTTTATCATGCTAGTACTAACACATGCAAGTATCATATGTATTCATACCATTTTTATTAGTTTTTATTACTTATAATGAATATTAATCATCCTATAAATATTCCCATGAAACATATCATTGTTGATGAAGTTTATGAACCCATGACACCCTAAGAAGGTGTAAGGTAGGATTAGAATAGATTTGGTGTTGATTTGAAGTGATTAAAACAAAAAATACGCAAGAAAAACCAAGTTAGACATTATATAAATAGTTGCTGTCCATTTTTATAAAATCTGGAAATTTTGACATGTCATGGACTATTTTGGTTTATATTTTCAGAAAATAGACTTTAAAACGAAACCGTGGTCGCTTGAACGGGTTAAAACGGATTTATAATGAAGAAGTTATGCTATTTTCAAGTTTAACGACGAAAACTAATTTCCTGAAAAATACAAAGCTGTCAAGGGATTTTTAAGGGCAAAAATGAGTTTTAAACATTATCTAAATGAGTCGATTTATCAAAAATATATTAGTATATATTAACACGAAACTAAGGATATATAAACCGTAGAAAACGGACTTATAACGACTAAGTTACACACGTTTTAAATTATGGCTATCGTAATTAATTTTTCACAAGTAATAACACTACATATTTTCTATTAGTCCAAAATGGCTATCGCAAGTGACCATGTTTGGAGCCGTTTTACATATGGATAGATTATTTTTGAGAAAACGATGTCTACAAGTAAATGAGTTCACCTAGCCTATTTTCCAAAATGTTTAACCGTTTGTCAAACGAATGTGTAACGAATAATTTACGATCACTCAAAGTTAGTCCGTTTCATGAATTGTTAAAGTATATTATTTTACAACTATAATTTCTTAATAAATCACTAAATGACTATCGTAGGATATCATTTCAACGTAAGTACTTATAAAGTAATTTATAAGTTGATAAGACGTTATAAACTTATTTTCGACGATAAACTCTATTTTCAAATGCACAAGTGGTATGGATATCATATGAGTTTGCATGCACAATATTATTTCATGACTTATATTAGAGCATATCATTCATATTAGGTTGCGGATAGAGATTGCACCTCTTTTCTGTGTATCCACCTTGTCATCATAATTATTGCATCAGGTGAGTATTCACAATCCCCTTTTTACCGTTTTTACAATATTTTGGGGCGAAATGCATGAACCATACTTGAACTAAATTGATTTCTAATTTATGAACTCATTTGACTTGAACCTTTGAACTTGAATCAAACCCTTGAACTTAATTACGAAATTATGACTTATTTGAACTTATTGAACCGTATGTACTATGACCCAAAATTCTCGCCTTATTGGTGGAGTGTGCAAAGTCTCCCTATGTGAACGGAGCAATACCAATTCTCGCCTTATTGGTGGAGTGTGCAAATTCTCCCATGTTCGGAGTGTTCTTAATTGTATATAATAGTTGTATGATGTACTGTTCGTACATTTGCATTGTTACTCTCCTATCACTAGGTAGTATAGATAGCGCTATTAGAGGTCGGCCAACCTCTCGTTCGCTATGTTACGGGATGCATATTATTTATTCTAGGGGCTTTTCCTGGCATACATTATTATATACGTGGTGCTATATTGTGAACTATTATGACAACGTATACTTGACTACTAGACACACTATATTTTGTGCAATGGGTTATGAACACACAGGTTGCAAGTTTTGTATGGGCGAAACTTGGAACTGAGTGGATTTACAATGCCTTTGCTTTGTGGACTATTCTCGATGACCAAAACCTTTGACTCTCTCTCTTAAGAGTTTTCATATTATATAAAACGTGTATACTCACCAACTATTTTCATAGTTGACCCGTTTTTCTCTCATGCATTTCAGGTGATCGTTAGTAAGCTTTTCTTCAAGGTCTTTGCATAATGAAGTTTTCACATGTCACTACTAATCATTATGTATTATAATGCAATCTTTTGGGAACGAAACTTTATATTATATTTGCCGATGTTGGCTAAACTGGTATTGTAATGATGTATTTTCCTTTTAAATCTTAACCGTTGGTATGTTCTATTATCTTTTGCTTGTGTTCCTTTCCAGTTACACCTCGCGTTTCCGCCTTCGGCGGGGTGTGACAGATTGGTATCAGAGCAAGGGTTATAGAGAATGTCGTTTTTTTTAAAAAATAAAAATCGCAACTATAACCAGAATAATGTTTTATTAAACATCGAACATAATACGAGTCAACTAGTCCTATCGTTGCATCGTTAATCCTAAATTATACATAGCCTGATCACCTATGTCTAATTCATGAAGAACCATGCAATGATAAGAGTGGTAGTCTTGGATCATGTTTAGTCGAGTCTTTAGAGTCTGGTCACATGAAACTGCATTGGTCGGGTGGGTATGCATAGCATGTTTTTATGTTCGCGTTTACGTTACCGTACCTTGTTTATACCGTCTCTTTTCCCACCTTTCGACTTGTTAGACATAGCATGTCTCTGTTCCTGTCATATTTCGATCACTATAACACATATTACAACCATTCCGCACCTCACATGCTTTCGTTCGAGTGTCATTTACTCAACCCGATGTTTTGATCCACTGCAGGATCATGGCTGCAAGAAACACACGCTCAAGAGTCAACAACCACTTCGACCCAAACAACAATGCCAACCCAAACAACAATGACAATCCAAACAACAACGCTGCTGGAATAGTGGACCTACTCACCCAAATTATGACGCACCTTGATGCTAGACGAACCAACGTTGGAGAAGGTACTTCAAACACTGGTCATGGATGCAGCTACAAGACTTTAATGACATGCAAGCCAATGGAATTTTATGGTACCGAGGGTGCCATTGGACTGCTAACATGGTTCGAGAATGTTGAGTCGAAACTCAGTATCACGAAATGTACTGAAGAAAATAAGGTTGAGTTCTCTGCTGGTCTACTACAGGGTCGATCATTGACCTGGTGGAACAACCAACTACAGACCAGAGGAAGAGGAGCTGCAAATGCGTTATCTTGGGAAGCATTCAAGAAACTACTAACTGATGAGTACTGCAGAAAAGATGAAGTGCAGAAGCTGGAAGCAGAATTTTGGAACCACCTGATGGTAGGAGTAGAAGTCGACAAGTACACGATCCGTTTCTACGAGTTAACTAGAATGGTTCCTCACATGGTTTCCACTGTGGAGAAGTTGATTGACCGATTTATTTGGGGATTGATACCTGAAATTAGGAGGGATGTCACCTCATCGAACCCAACCACTCTGCAAGCCGCTGTGGGTATGGCGTACCGCTTAACAAATGATGTGATCAGGTATGGTGAACTAACGAAAGGAACTGACGGTGGACGAAAGAGACAGGAAGATCAGCAAAGAAGCCGTGACCAGAATCAACAGGACAAGAGACAACGAGTAGTTGGGAAGTACAGAGCAATAACTCAAGGGCCCAAAAGATACGCAAATCCACATCCTATGTGCACTCGATGTAACTATCACCACTCAAAAGACTGCTCAAGGTGCAACAAATGTGGACAGACGGGCCACTTCATTCGGAATTGCTCAAACAGGACTGGGAATCAAGGATAAAGGTCAGCATGTTACGAGTGTGGAAGTCTAGATCACCTTCGGAGTACCTGTCCAAAGTTGAAAAGAACTCCCAACCAAGGAGGAAATCGTCCAAACCTGGCGTTGGCAATAGAAGGCCCACAAGATCAGAACATTGATGTCCCCCCCCGCACGTGGTCGAGCATTCTATATGGGAATTGAGGAAGCCCGCAATGCGTAACGGGTACTGAAGTTATGCAAATGTACGTTAAAAAAAACTTATTTTAAAAAACCATTTACCACTTTACATCCTATAAATACCAACCTCAAACACACTTCTAAACACACAATTTCAAACACAATTTAACCTCAAACTACTTCTCAACACAAAATTATTATGGCTTGTCGTCTCCCCATTCCGTTAAAAATATGCAAATGTACGTTAAAAAACAGTGCGAAGAAGACGATGTGGCTAAAAAAACGCTGTTATAGACGTTATCAATTTGTTTGGGCAGGCAAGGGCAGAGAATCAATGTATGAGAGAAGACTACACGATTTGCAACGACATTACGCCTGAACAAAAAGCCGTGATCGAAATTTTTTTTATGGATGAAGCCCGCAAAGACGACGACATTGCTGACAAGTTGTGGGGGGTGTGTTCAACAGATATCGAACAACTTCAGCACCAAAATCAATTGGAGCTATCGGGAGAACAAACCCCGATGGTGTAGGTGCATCAAGTTCGTCTGCTAGATTTTTTGGGCAACCTCTGCTAGACGAGGAACATTTGGCTCGCATCGAGGAATTTGCCGATTATCGGTCTCCTTCGTATGATTCTGCATGCGGAGAGTATTCAGATTAGGATTTATGATTTATGATTTCATATCATTTTTATTTTTAATATATTAATGTTTTTATTTAGTATTGTAATGTTTTTTTTTAATGAAATTTAAATGTGTTGTTTAAAATGTTTGAATTTAAAAAAGAAAAAAGAAAAAAAAAGCCGGTCATCGACTGTGACAATTTGATCGTGTCTGGTCGCCGAAGAGAAAAAGCTGATGTGGCACCAGATGACCTGAGTCACGAGTGTGCCCGCCTAAGGAACTTCCGAGTCTAGGTGGCGTAGCAGTATTGACTCAAAAATGATTATTCGCGCATTTTTTGTAAAATATAAGAGGACCAAATACAGCTTATAGATATCCAACTTTGGTGAAAATTTGATCTTATTGGTCCACTAGACCAAGAAGCTCCTTGCATGATATAAGGGGAACCAATGTCCAAAATTAAAATTCCTTAATAATTGGTCCAAAACCCAAAAAAAGTTACCTTATTTCCATCTCTTGCGTAAATTTACCTTTACATAAAGATGCTAAGCCTAATTCCAATGAAAAACCGACAACTATGTTGATCAGGATGATATACCAAATAATCTAACCTGGCATAGCTTTGTAATCTTGCCTTTTATTCTAGTGACGGACTTTTTATTGAATGGGTGACTAATTGACTAATTGACCAACCCCCAAAGGTAAAATCCTGTTGTAAGATTGAATTCTATTTTTCATTCACTTGAATTTTTCACGCTTCCTTTTGTATGTTTCTATCTACAATTAACATATATCCTTTGAATTTATCAAACAAAACATGAA
Organism: Chrysanthemum seticuspe; assembly: GCA_019973895.1. Taxonomy (NCBI): domain Eukaryota; kingdom Viridiplantae; phylum Streptophyta; class Magnoliopsida; order Asterales; family Asteraceae; genus Chrysanthemum; species Chrysanthemum seticuspe. Next base: position 114,858,899 of record BPTQ01000004.1, read on the forward strand.
GTTAATACTTAATAGAAAACCCTTTAACGCAAGTATCTGAGTTGGACCTTCTAAACCGTCGTGATTCCATTGAATTTTTGGTGAACTAGATCGGTTATAAGCTACTGATCTTTCTCAAAAATCTAGGATAAAGTGGGCTTTGGAAGGAGATGAAAACACTAGCTTCTTTCATGCCACATTAAAGAAAAATCGCCCCAACTTGCTATTAAAGGTATCCTTAATGAAGGAGAATGGATTGAAAATCCCGATAAACATCAAATTTGTTTTTGTTGATCACTTTCAAAATAGGTTTCAACAACCCAGTGAGTTTCTTTCCTCTTTTGATGTTGATATGCTTAATCATATTTCTAGTGACCAAAGTTAGTTCTTGGAACGTAGCTTCTATCGCGATGAAATTAAGAGGGTTATGTGGGATTGTGCTGGTGATCGTGCCCCGGGTCCGGATGGGTTTACTTTTAAAATTTTCACTACTTTTTGGGACCTTTTGGAAGCTAATGTCATTCGTTTTGTGCAAGAATTTTTTCTTACAGGATCTTTCCCAAAAGGATGTAACTCTTCATTTATTGCATTGATCACCAAAGTCTCTAATGCAACATATTTTCATCCTATAAGTCTTATTGGATGCCAATATAAAATCATTGGTAAAATGTTGGCCAATCGTCTTAATATGGTAATTGGTAGTCGCATTAGCCCGAAGCAATCTGCTTTCATTAAGGGTAGGAATATCCTGGATGGTCCTCTCATTCTAAATGAAGTTATTGTATGGTATCGTAAGCGCAAGTAGGAACTTATGATTTTTAAAGTGGATTTTGAGAAAGCATTTGACTCTTTGCGATGGGAATTTCTGGATTTGGTCATGGATAAGCTTGGATTCGGTCTTAGATGGCGTACTTGGAGCAAAGGTTGCCTTCTAAATGCTCGTTCTTCAGTGTTAGTTAATGGGTCTCCTACGGTTGAATTCGAGATCTCTAGGGGCCTAAGACAAGGAGATCCCCTATCTCCTTTCCTCTTCATCTTGGCTATGGAAGGTCTGCATGCTTTTATTTGTAAAGCAATGAACATGGGTATTTATACCGGTGCCTATATTGGTAATGATAATTTGCGTATCTTGCATCTTATCTATGCCGACGATGCTATATTCACTCGTGAATGGTCTCGCACTAATGCACATTGTTAATACAAATAAGCCGTAAAAACGTTTATTTATATTTTACGATCTTCTAATATTCTGTCGATAACAAACGCAAAATCATTTTAACGAAACAAATAAAATACGTAAATGGTTTGAGCCAATAGTTTACTAACACACTTACATTTTCACATAAAACACTAAACAAGTAAAAGTGATTTTATGATTTAGTAATACATATATACAACAACTAGTGTTTACATATTGGGTAGATATATACATAACTAATATGTATTATAATGGGTAATATAAATGGGTAGAAGTTTGAAGTATTTGACCCATTGACCAAATACATTGAATATAGCTGGGTATAACCCAAAGTCCATGACCCATACCCATGGAGCATAACCCATAACCCATTGCATGACATCATGCATAAGTCATAATGGGTATTAGCCATGACCCATGGATTTAACCCATGACCCATGGACTAGATGCATTGCATCTTGTAGATACATTGTATCTACTTGGATACCCATGGTCCAAAGTCTAGGACCCATGACCCATAACCCATAACCCATGACCCATGACCCAAAACCCATGGGCAAAGAGGAGCGTCCCACGCTTCCCTCAGTTTACACAGGACGAATCCCTCAAGTAAGGGATCCGTGGGACAGTAGCACATTTCTCTCTATAAATAGTGAGCCATTTCTTCATTGTAACTCATCCCTTTCACATATATTTTCTCTTTGAGTTGTAAACTCTTTAACCACAGATCCAAGTGATCTTTGTATGTAGTTTTGTGTTTGTGTGATTCTCTAGGTTCCTCTTAAAGGCGAGATCGCCACCTCTTGAAGTCGAGCAAGCTCAAGTCCATGAGTTGCCATGCTTCATAATCATCAAGACTAATGAGGTTCTGTTATTGATAGCTCTTTCTTTCTCCATAGAAGTGTTGTGTCGAAGGCGTTACTGAAAGATGCCGAAAGACTCAAGACGTAAGCATTAGCGAAAGGTGCTTAACGTCCGTGTCGAAGGCATTAGTGAAGGATGCCAAAAGAGTAAAGACGAATACATTAGTGAAAGGTGTCGAACGTCTGTGTCAAAAGGCATTAGTGAAGGGTGCCTAGAAATCATGTCAAAGGCATTAGTGAAAGGTGCCTAAGGTGTACATTCGATATGGTGTGTCGATGTACAAGATAGATTAGTATTGGGTCAAAGGATATTGATATCCTTGTTGATGTTGTCATAAGGAGTGAATCTCCTTAGGGATAGGATTTGTGTAGTGTTGGGTAGTAGTTCCTCCTTTGTAATGGAACTCGGTATCTAGCCTTGTACCGGATAAAGGGTAGGCGACGTTGTGATATGTTTGGTTCTACCTCGTGGAAGAACCCGGTATCTAGCCTTGTACCAAATAAAGAGTAGGCAACGTTGTGAAGGCTTCTCCGCCACAAGGAGTTGGTGTTGTGTAGTGATTACGAACTCTCGAGTAGGTGACTCGGGGAGTGGAGTAGGGCAAGGAAGGTGTCCTTGTAGCCGAAACACTATAAATACTCGCGTTGTGGTTTTGTGCTTCTTACTCTTTATCTTAGCTTTTATTTATTTATACGCTTGTCTATCAACATCCAACACACACGTTCAAATAGGTTGACATAAGTCGATCTAAATAGTTTAAAACCAAGTTTTAATCGGTAAAACTATTCAACCCCCCCTTCTAGTTTTCCTCAATTGGCATCAGAGCTTCGTCACCAAGTTTCTTAGAGTATATTGTACTTTAAAAAACTTGATACGATCCGTGATTAATTGAGAACTACAAAGAAGGTCTTTTACAAAAATAAACACTGATGAGTGTGTAAATACTCATCATTTTTGGTTAAATCTGAACTGCAAAACGTTTAAAAATGCTCAGAAATGCATCAAAATATTGAAAATATTCCAAAATTGCATTTTATATGTTTTAGATGCAAAATGTTTAAAATCAGATGAAAAATGAGCTAAGTTTGCATAATTGGCAGTTTCAGTCCCCCAAGTTTCAAAAATTGTCAGAAATAGTCCCTGAGCACTTAATTTCAAAAGAAAAATCACCAAAGGTCCTTTTAAAATCATAAGTTGTCAAAATTAGTCCTTTGGTGAAAAAAATATCAAAAGTTTTGAGAAATTACAAAATTGGTCCTTCAAGTTTAAAAATTGGCAATAATGGTCCTTGGAAATTGGAAAATGTCAAGTTTGGTCCTTGTACTATTGGAGCTTGTCACTTTTAGTCCCTTGGAGCAGCTTTGCAAATATGGCAGATGTGGTCCCTTGATTTTCAAAAATTGCATAATAGGTCCTTGTATATCTAAACCTTTAAACCCTTTTGCCCTTGTCACAAACCAAGTGACCCCCTGCCAACCCCTTTGGACCCTTCACTTTTGACCCCCCTTCAATATTATAGCCGGTCAAATATCTGGTCAAACCACCCACTACGCGCCTTTTTCCTGTCTTCCCCAACAACTAGCCCTGCAACACTCAACACCCATCCCCCCTCCTCACCTTCACATATCCTTGTTCCCCCCACCTCAACAACACTCCAAATTGCATTTAATGCATCTCCTACCCCTCACTCAACCTCCAACTGGCTTATTTATCTTTTGGCGCCAAAAAACTGATTCAATGGCCAAGATCTCTTCAAGACATCCAATGGTCAAGAATAATGGTGGGATCTGCTCAGAAAGAGGAGAGAAGAAGTTTGGTGTATAAAAGGAAGCAGAAGAATGAGAGTAAAAGTAGTCTTTAGTTTTGTAAAATTACTTTTATGTCGTTTTAATATCAATGCTTTAAATTAAGTCTTAAATTGTTATCTTTTGTATCTATGTACTGGAATTCAAGTTATTTTATCAATATAAGTTCATTTCAAGTGTTAATTCAAGAATTCACTTAAGTTTCATAATTTTGTGCCACTGTTGCAATTTTCAGTTTCCAACTCTCATGTACAAGCTCTTACTAGCTTATTCTTAAGCTTAAACAAGCTTATATAAGCTTATTATAGCTTTTTGTGAGCTCACATTTAAGTTTCAAGCAAAATTGGTTATTGGTCAACATAAGTCAAACTGGAGCTAAATTTGGAAATGGGAATGGAATTGGTTGAAGCAGAGCTGGATGTGGGTTGATAATGAGCTAGGTTAGGGTTTGGATTAGGTTAGTTGTTCTTGTTTCCTTTTGCAAGCCATTGTGGCTGGGACCATATGTAAGTTAAATTTTAGTCATTGCATAATCTGAATGTGTGGTTAGGAGTGGTATTTATCTGTTTATTAAGTTGTATTTAGGTTAGCTTAAATCAGTTTAATCAATAAAACATGCTAGATCAGTAGTTAGCTTATTTAAAGTTCAAATCAGTCATAAAAAGTTGTGTTTGGATTTGCTGTTTTAATTGTCTTAGAGGTTTGCTCAGGGGTTGATATTTGCTGTTCTAGGTTTGTTTAGCTCTATTTGACTCTTATCAGTCATAATATTGCATCTGCTAACCTTAAAAGTCAAACATCATCTTAAATCTGTCTTACTAGCTTAACTGTTGGAATTTTTGGAAATCAAAATCTTGTTTTGTGTTTAAATTTCATAGATATAGTTTGCAGAAGCTTCATTTCATCACAATACATCAAGTTTTTTCCACAAATTGGATTCAAAGTTCAAATTGGTCAACTTTTCAAAACTGCTTTAAAAAGTCAAAAGTTGAAAAAGCCATTTTGAGCCAAACTAAGTTGATTTTTGATTGCTTCATTTCTGGGTCTTATCAAGTGAAAATTGTAGGTTTTAAAACTTCAACTGGTCTAGTTTATTTATATCATTTTTGTGGATTTTTGTCATTTTTTTAAAAGCTCCAAATGAGCTTGTCATTTGGGCCTTATATGCCCTGTGCACACACTCAGTATTAACTGAGTGTGCACAGGTCATTTGCAGGTCTTGCAACAAGCTCAGTTGAGCTTGTCCAAGTCTCAGCTTTGGATTATAGATAGCCAACCAGGTCTAGGTTAAGTTCCAACTTTTGGTTTTGATTTTTAGCTTATTGTGCAGCTTATTCTCTAGCTTAAAAGTAGTAGTCAAAACTGTTTTAAACACTTGAACTCAAATTCATCAAATCTGTGAAAGTTGCTATTCAGAGGTTAAGAGCAGTTGAGATTAGTCACTTTTGGGTACTTTTAGCATATTAGAGCTTCTGTATCAAGTTGGTGCTTATTTGTGGCTATTGGCTTATTTTAAGTGCTTATTCTCTAGCACTTTGCATAGCAGTTTCAATTTCTTGCACATAACCCACTGTTTTTATATTTTTCCTAGATTCACAATATTATTTTAGGCTTATCTTGAATTTTTCAGATTTTTCTAGGTCAGTTTGGTATTTTTCTCCATTTTAAATAGTTTTTAAGCCTTTTTAATTAGCATTTAATACAATTAATTCAGAAAAAGTTCAAAAAAATAAATTTTCAATTTTCCTAGGTTTAGATAAATATAAAAAGTAAAAAAATTATTTTTCCAGATTTTTCTTAGTTTAATTTGTAATTTTTAGTAATTTAATTAGTTTTAAATAGTTTTTAATTCATAGAAGATACAAAAATAATCAGAAAATTACAAAAATAGTTTTGAAAATTCTCTTTTGTTATTTTAGATTTTTCCAAGTCATAATTTTATTTTTCTAGCTTTATTTCATATTTTCTTGTATTTTAGGCTATTATTAAATAGTTAAAAATAGTTTTTTAATTAATAATAATTAGATAAATAGTTTTAAAAATAATTTTCTTTTTCTAAAAATTTTCTTTTATCATTAGGTTTTTAAAAATATCATTTTCATATTTTTAGGATTTATATTGCTATAGTTTCACATTTTCTTTTGTACGTCGCGTAGTTTTTAATTCAGTTTTATAAAAACATATAATCATAGAAAAACATCATTTTTAAAATAGTGATAGCATTTATTTAATATATTTTATCTTTTTAATTTTCTTTAATTTGCATTTAAGCCGTTGTAATTTATAGACTTTTTTCTGTAGTTATAATAATTCAAATCCTCTTTTCCGTTCAAATCTCTCGATCACTATTCGTTTGGTGATTCTTCGCATAGCTCGCTGGGACATAACGACCCGGGGAAACACTATACTCTCCAGATCTTCATTGAATTTGTGCCTAAACTGTTTTAAGTTCCTTACGGTCGGCCATTCACAAGTGGCCAGCTTGTGTGAGAAAACTTGACGGTTTCGCGCGAATCAAACACCATGTCTTAAAAACACTTTTGTAGGATGTTGATTAAATGACAACAATTTTTTTTTCTTATTTACCTTACTAGATTTCACTAACCTTCCTTGTCATTTTGCTTAGTTAAAAGCTCATATTTATCAAGCCATAGGAATTGCTTGGTAACAAGATTACCTTCCCCAAGAAGGTATCTTAATCACGAAGGAACCAGAGTTGTCTATTGACATTTTTCTTGTCGTTAGAAAGACACTCATAAGTGCATTAGAGGTATGATTTTCTACTTATCTCTAAATAAAACTAGCTTAAAAATAAGAATGCTTACATTGGAACTTATATGGTTATCTTTTCACATACTCATATATTACACGTAGCTTCGTTAAGAAACTTTTCTTGCATACGTGTTACTCTTCCGTCTATAGTCCAGGTTTATAAATTTGTGTCTTATTTTACTTAATCCAAAAATCAAATCTTTTTAATAATAAAACAAAACACAAATCTTAAAAATTCCTCCTTCCCCATAAATATCCCTTCCGATCGTTAAACTCCACCAAACCCTCATTTTTCAAATCTTCCACTTTCAAAAAAAATTACCTCTCATTCAAACTTCATCTTCCTTCTCATCTCAAATAAAAACCAAGGAAGATATTCATCATCATGGTTTACATCGCCTTCGTACTCATCGTCTTGACACTCATCGCTCTCGTGTTCCCCATGATTAAGTTTTCTTATGGAGACATGTACTTTGTATTGTTAATCTACATTGGTGTTATATACCCAATCCTTTGTATCGTTCTTAGCATTGAAATGAAATATTACTAATGTTCTAGTTTATCTAGTTTATTTGTCATAATGTGTTTGTCATTTTTCTTTTACTCTTTATTCTTCGTACTTTTGGTCTTGAGATACTCTAGAAACCCACAATGCATGCTAAAGTAAATATTGGCTAAAATACATATCTTTGTATAAACCTATAAGATGCAAAAATCTATCTTTCGTCAAAATCCTTTTTCTGTCACTGCAGATCCACGGATCCCTATAGTTCAACTAGACGGATCCCTCTTGGAAGGGAACCGTGAGAACCGTGGTTCTGGAAAACAGATTCTCATGCAACATAAAAACTGTTTTCATCTTTAAAAGAAATATCCCACTAGAATGATAAATACTAAGTGAGTTAACTGTAATTGTTAATAGAAAGCTAGTAAAAACGTTAAGTGATCATCCTTTTTGTTTTAAACAAGTCTCATAATATTCTTTTCGCCTTTATAGGTCTCGTCATGTCTCATGAGTATGAGTTTGACTTTTCACTTACTTATGTCTACATCTCTAACATCTCTCTTGAGCCCAACACACCTGGCAATCATGTCCGTGGGTTCAATAATCTCGAAACTCGTCACTTCCATGAAGGACGTATTGTCGATACTCCTCTACAATACGAAGAAGACATCAATACCTCTTTCAGAAACATAAGACTAGAATGCCTTCTCGGAATCAACGAGAAAATCTGTCCAAGGTTTGTATTGGAATTCTTCCATCAAGTTGAACTCGTTCATAACGAGGATCGATCTCTATCTCTTTGGTTTTGGATCAAAAACCAAAATTTTGTTTAAACCCTTGGGCAATTTGCTCACATTCTCCGAATTCTAAATCATGGACAATGTGCCTTCACTGAAGATAGGTCTCTTGATTCTCTCTTCAACTATCGTGAAGAAAACAGTCCATATTGTTCACACATACCTTCTCCCCAAGACTTAACTCGCATGTTATGCAAAGCTTGACCCTATTACTCTGATCCAAACATTATCTATACACGGGATATTCGAGATGAATATAAACCTCTCGCACTCATCCTACGTGAAAATGTTTGGAGTCTTAGGGGAAATCGAGAAATCCTTCTCGCTTGTTGTGCTCACATAATGTATTGTTTGCTAACACAACAACCATACAATCTCGCCTATTTCTTCACAAGGCGAATTGTAAACCTTCAAGGCAACAAGAACAAACTAATCCTATATGGAATGTTCTTGACACGCCTTTATCATCACATCATGTACTTCCACCCTCAATTTCAAAGTCCGTTGTACGTGCTTGTGAATAAGATGATGGAACCTCTAAACACATCTCTCATCAAGTCTTTCTTCATCCCTGAATCAGCAAATACTCATCATCCATTTGACGATCCATCTAGCGAAAATGCTCAAGAAACTTAGTTTCTTTTCAAAATAGGCTTAATCCCTATATCTCATCTTTTATCATTGTAATGTAATTTCGTTTATGAAATAAAACATTTTAGGTTTGATGTCTCAATTATATTGTTGTTCAAACTCCTTGGAAGACACTAGTTTTGAAATACGATACCTTGTGCAACTTCTGCATACCTTTTGTAAAGGTACTGTTTTGCATGGGACGGATCCCTCACCTTGTACTAGACGAATCCCTCCACCTAGGGAACCGTGGGATCCGGGCAAACAGAAATGCAGTTGCAGTCCTTTATACTTCAAACCATGTTCTTAGACTACTTCACACTAGCTGAACATGATGCCTTAGAATTTCTTAAGTCTTTCTCACGCTCACATAGCTCATTTAGGATCACACTCAAGGTGCTTTTTGATTTATCATTTTACCAAAACTCATCATTATTCCGCTCTTGTACTCATACATCATCTCTCACATATCAACACATCGAGTTTTGTAAATCTCTCAATTCTAGCAAATTGATTTTAGTCATCCCTATCTCAAAATGGGTCAAATGCTCGTTTTTCATTTCTTATAACCTCTAAGGTATTTTACAAAATTATCTTAAGCCACTATCTAGTCTTTAGGATCATTTAGCTCTACTTGACACTCTCAAATTTTCTAGTGTCATCTTTGGTCATTCATTGGTACGCATAAAAGACCCATTTTTCTTCCATAAAAGGCAATCATTAGCTAGATCACTCATTGCCCTTTATTATTCAAGTACCCTTTCATTTAAGACACTTAGGAAGACTAAAACACTCAAGAGGTATAGGTATTAGACCTTACAAACACCATTTTTCTCCTTTCTTAGCTGCTGAAAGCCGGATCCCTAGGATTAGCCTAGACGGATCCCTCATTGGAGGGAACCGTGGGATCCGGGTGACAGATTCATCTTGAAATCTAGCTAAAACAATCATTTCAAGCTCTTTTTGCTAACTTGAATACTCCATATTATCTTAATTAAATTCCTAGATCAGTGCAACTCTAAAGTTGACTCTTGTGCATGCTAATCATCACATTCCAAAGGATCTTAGTGGCTTGAGTCTTGAATGCACTTGTCAAATCCTCTCTTTTATAAACCATCTTGTTAAGACTCTTAAAGTCATCATCTACATCTTCATTCTCAGCACTTAGAAACTTTTACAAACCTCTTTCAAGTCATCTCATCATGAGGAAAGCTCCTAGTGGTAACTAATCCACCAAAGGACCACCCAAGAAAATTGCTCATGTTGTTCACGAAATTTCCTCAACCGAATCATCTCCCGTTAAATCCACAAATGGTAGGATCTCCCCTCCACCTAACAAACCAATCCCTAAAAGGATTGTTCCCACAAAAATACCAATGCCAAACACCACTGTACCTCCTATTTCCACTAAACCATCACCCTTAGTGCCTAGAGCCATATCATTCACCACTTCACTCTCATCACCACACCTCTACAATCTAGAGGACTTGCCTCCTAGTCCACCACATCCTCCACCATTGCCAACATTCTCAATGGAAAGAATAGCGCAAAAAATCAAGGTGTTAAATCAACACTAGCCCCGACATTCTTTTCTCCGTCACCTTCAACAAGTCCGTTTTGGATTATGAGAAATCATCAAAGTTGTTGGAATCACTCCTAAACTATATTTCAAGTGTTTGTAATTAACATGTAATAGGTTGCTTAATTAGGCTTTTATGTTAGTATTAATGGCAAGGCTTATGTAGAAAGCCCATAAGCCTTGGCCCAAATTCAATAAGGAAGGAAAGGGACTTGTAGTGTTGCCCTAGTCCCTTCTCCTATAAATAAACTTGTAAACCTTCATTTGAAGGTTGGTTGTTCACTTCATAATACACTCTACGCATAACCTTTGTTTATCTTCATATCGTGTGTGTTTGTGTGTGTTCATTCGATCACTTCTCTATCTATTTCTTACATATTGATGCTTGTGTTACAATATGGTGACCTAACAGTGGTATCATTCACCATCTAATTGGGTGAAACACTTTTGTTTTTGAAGTTCTTGTTTCATACGCGTGGGTTTTGCGCATAACTTTTTCATACGCTTAAAAGCTTCAAATTTTACACTTAAAAACTCAAGATTTTTGTGGTTTAAGGTTCATTTAGTGTTAAAGTTTAAGTTTTTAGCATCAAGTTTCAAACTTTACATGTGTAGAATAATTTTTGAGCTTGGTTTTGATCATGTACTTTTGTCTACGCGTAAGGTGAAAAAGGGTGTTAGATCATCAAGTTTCAAACTTTTGGGTTATTTTGGTGATATTAAAGCTCTTTCATCATTAAAATCAGGTTTCTAAACACCTTCAAGCATAAAATCAGTTTTGGTGATAGTTTGTACTTTCTACTCGTAGTAAAACCCTAGTTTTACTCGTAAGCTATTAGTCTACGCCTAAGCTTCTGTTACGCGTAAGCTGCTCATCATTTGATCTTCAGTGTTGTTGGTTTACTCAGTGTTTTCTTGCTTGGATAAGCCTGAAAACACTTCGAATTTGGATATCTTTTACACTAGTATAAGTGTAAAGGATTTTTGGGCAAAACCCAAGTTTTACGCCTAAGCTAAAATCTTACGCGTAGAATTCTCTTTGCCTAAGCATTTCTTACGCCTAAGCTTGTCTTACACATAAGCAAACATTATGCATAAGGATTCTACTACTAAGCCTTTGGTTTACGCCTAAGCTAAGTTTTCCTCAAGTCTACGCGTAAGCTATTCCTACGCGTAAGCTCTCTTCTACGCGTAAGTTCGGTATTATGCATAAGGTACTTTCGACGCATAAGATTTTTCTACGCTTAAGGTTACTTCATCAACAAACTCTAAGTTTCATTCGACTACAAAGATCCATCATCAACACAAGTTTCAAGATGTCTCAACCACCATACTCTAGCTACTTTCCTCATCAGTATCCTCAACAACAAAAACAATTCTATCAACAATATCCTCCACCATCTCCACAACAATTTCAACACTTTCCTCAAGGAGAAATTCCTCTTCCACCACAAATGGTTCCACCAAACTCTCGTCAACAAGTACAACAATACACATACTTTCAAAATCAGTATCCTTCCAAGTATGCTATGAATGTTACAACACCGAAGGAACCGTCTTGGTTTGCAAAGATGTGTGAAGCTTTAAGTAGCCAAAAATCCATTCATGAAGTTGGATCCCTTGACAGACCTCCAATGCTCACTCCCGGAAACTACGATCAATGGGTGATAAGGTTCTTTAGGTTTTGTGATCTAAAGAAGCCACATGGAAAGTTCTTGAAGAAGGTCATCCTTGAAGGTCCGTTTCAGATGCCTACTCTCACTGTACCCGTAGATCCGAATGTTAATCCACCAAGAGATGATGTTACCAACGTTGTCGGTCTTGATCAACTTACTACTGACCAACTTCTACACTTAGAAGCCGATGAACTTGCAATGCAATATATCCTTTTGGGATTACCCAATCCGATACTTCGTAGTGTTGATGCTCAGACAACTGGTAAAGCAATGTGGGAGCACATTCATCTTCTAATGGAAGGCACAAAACTCAATCAAGAGGACATGGAATCCAAAATCTACTTAGCATATGAACACTTCATGATTGAACCAGGGGAGACATTAGAGTCATATCATCATCGGTTCTCAGACATCATCAATGAATTGGAAAAACATAATATCATTATGCCAAGGATTGCAGTCAACACAAAGTTCCTGAGCAGTCTTGGTCCTGATTGGGAAAAGTATGTTATCTTTATCCATCAAGCGAAGAATCTTCATCAAGTTACATATGGATTGTTGTATGACTATTTGAAGCACCATCAAAAGGAAGTCGACAAAGAAAGAATCATCCGTGGAGTCCCTGCTTCGCCATCACTTCCGGATAATCAAACACTTGCTTTGTGGGCTCAAGCATGTTATCCTCAATTCCTGACCTTGCCAACAACCTTCACAAATCCTCCACAACCAACTGCTTAGATCACACCATATGATCCCTCACAAGAAAATCAACTGGTTCCATACAACAGCAACAATGATCAAGCACTTTACAGTTAATCTAATGAGGATACAGAAGCTTTCGATGCATTGCAACAAGGGTTTGTCATGATTGCTAGAGCCTTCGGCCGATATTCTAAAAAATCCAACAATCGCATTCGTACCTCATCCAACACAAGGAATCAAGCTGTTGTTAACAACGAAACAGTTGAAGTTCAGAATCATGGTAATGTTCGTCAGATGGGTAGTGGTCAAGGATTTAATCCTAATGGAAGCAATAACATGGGTGCTCCACAATAACAAAGGGTTCAAGTGGTTGATCAGGGAAATGCTCAGACTGGGATTAATGGTCTCCGATGCTATAACTGTAATGAGAAGGGTCATCTGGCTAATGCATGCCCAAAGCCGAGGACAAGAGGCATTGCTTATCACAAAGAGGCTTTACTCTTGGTTCTCAAGGATGAAGCTGGTGGAACGCTTACCAACAAGGAACAAAGCTTCATGGCTAATGCAGATTCTGATGATGACATGGAGGACTTGCAGGCTAATGCTGCTGTGATGTTAATGGCAAACATGCAAGAACTCCACATGAGTGACACAGGCCCAGTGTAGGACACTGACGGCTTGTCTCAGGTACCGGATCAACACATTCTCATTAATGATCTGATATCTCCGCCAACATCTGCATCCGACGAGGCTCAGAGTGTTCAACACGAACCTTCTACATCTCATTCCGATGATAATCAAATAGATCCCGTAGTTATATTTGACGATCAAGATGAACTTATGGTTAATATTGATAATCAAGTTGACTCTGTGGTTATATTTGAGGATCTAAACAATGATCATGTTGAGACTCACGTTGAACAAGATGAATCTTTGTCTAATCCAGATCTTGAGCTCATGACCAACTTAATTAAGACCACCCAATCTCAAATGGAAAAGTGTACGGACATCAATAAGAAATTGCAAGACAAAATTGCACTGTTGACTAAGGATAATGAATGCTATAAGTTCCAACTCAACATTTTTCAAACTAAAGAGAAGCGTGAAAAAGGTTTTGAAGTCGCATTTGCTAAATCGTACCAAAATGAAAAATCTTTGGAAAAACATATATGTGATCTAGTTGCATCCAATAATGCTTTGTTGTCTCAAATAGAACAACTGAAATATGATCATAAACAACAACTTAACGCTCTCACTTCGAAAACTCAAAAAGCCAAGTCTTAGTTGTTAACTTGTCAAAAACAGTTTTGTGAATACAATAAGCATTCGAGGAAACAAATAGATGACTATCTTGAGGAAATTGTCGACTTACAAAACAAAATCAAAGAGTTTCGAAATGTTGTTTATAAACATGGTGAGTCAATCACAACAATACAAAAGTTTTCTTTTAAACCAAATCCAAATGGATATGGACCAATTCTTGCTGATTACAAACCACGTTTTTCACATAGAGCATTCAAACCAAATCCTCAAGTCTACAGTGCAGAACATCGAATTGATGATTCCATTATGGATGTTCGAATTGATGATTCCATTACGAATGTTGTTGAATATAATCGTGATGAGGAATTAGATGCAGAAGACGAGAATCGGTCAAAAATGGAAAATGTTGTTTATTGCAAACCATTTAACTATTCAAAAGCCATAACTTTTGTCACACAACAGGATAATTCTAACACACCTTGGGTTATCACACCACCTCCTGAATCTTCTTCTAATGATGGTCTCCGACACAATGTTGCACAAGTTAATGGTCCTTTAACGTCTTTCAGTGAAGTTAAATCATTACCCGACAAATGTCAAATTCTTAAATATTTTGCTACATTCATGTCTGACATCAAACTTTTAGAACATGAAATTGAAGTTAATTCTGAAACAAAAGATGAACATTTTCAATCGCCACATGCGCAAAATCAAAGAGATATTTTTCAGAAAAGACTTTTACCCCATGTTCGAAATTTGAAAATGTGTGCAATATATTGGGAACGGGATCTTCAGAAGGAGATTGGTCTTATGAAAAAAGTTTTCGATCAAACAGAAACATCGATTTCAAATACAAAACGTAAAAAGAAACTGTTACGAAAACAAGTTGAACGACTCTTGGAAGATGTTATATGTGCTGATACCATAAATGTTGTGTTATTACATTCTGTTGCATATGCATTTGATTATATCACTGTTGATTCTGTTGAAAATGTTGAGAATACCGATAATGTGTCACAAATCGAGTCTTTAAAAATTGAAAATGAGCGATTGTTAAACGAGCTTTCAAATGCAAAACGTCGTCTTCAATGGTTTCAAAACGATTGTCAAAATCGTGAACTTGCTTTGCAAAACAAAATCAGCCAATTGAGTTCAAAATTTTCTAATCCAAAAATTGAACAACTGGATGATGAAAACGTGTCTTTAAAATGTCAAATTTCAAAATATGAACAAGAAATTGCCAAAGTAAAAAAAAATATGGTGTCATATTTGATTTTCTCAAAAAGACTTGTGCTCAAGCGTCTAAAGATGCTGATGATCATCTTGCATATACCAAAGATGTTTTACGACAAATTAGAAACACTCGCTCTGAAAATCAAGATTTGTTACATACTATCCATGATCTAAAAGCAGAGTTGGTGAAACTTAAGCAAGATAAGATTAGTAACACAAATGCACTTGCCCTAGGAATGTTTAAAATTGACACTAGAATGCCAAAGACAAACCACAAGATACTAATGTGCTTCCTTCAACTGAAACAGGAATAGTTGCCTCTTTTCCCAACGCTAGCACTTCACAGCTTAAGAGCAAATCAAGGAAGAATAGGAAGTTGTGACGATAGAAAAGAATAATAAAGACCTCTGAAGTAGAAGAACACCTTAGGACTTTAAATAAGACTCAAGTTGCACCCACTTTAGACATTGCATTAGATAAATGTAATAGAAAAAGTGATGTAACGAATGCTGAACCTTTAAGTACTTTGAATGTTCTGTTTGAAGCATCTTGTGTTGGTTGTCATAAAAGCATGTTTTCTGGTTGTCATGATAAATGTGTTGCTAATGCTATCTTATCTCGTAAGTGGAACAATAGGAAACAGAATACCTCTAGGCCCACTAATGCTTCTAAGTCTGTGCTAGGTAAACCGCCTTCTAGTGTTTATGCAAATATCATTGATGTACCTGTAGAACCCACTTCACCTCCTAGGAAGAAATTCTCACCTAGTGCATTCACTAAGACCAAAGCAAAGACTAGTTGGACTTGGCAGAGATGGTTACAAAACATACCAGGATTTAAATGGATTCCTAAAATCATTAACATGTGTGTGTCTTCTGTAACTATAACGGAACCCTTTAACTCTTCAGGTTCCACCCCTACTTCTATTCCACCCGTGTCGTCTGCATGTAATGCAGGTGATACAGATCATCCTCTGGATTGTTGATAACGGATGTTCCCGACACATGACAGGCAATCTCAAACTGTTATCAAACTTTGTCTCAAAGTTCATCGGCACTGTCAGGTTCGGGAATGATCACTTCGCAGCTATCATGGGCTACAGAGATTACATCAATAGGAACATCAAAATTAGCAGAGTTTATTATGTGGAAGGTCTCGGTCACAATCTCTTTTCTATTGGTCAATTTTGTGATGGAGATTTTGAAGTTACTTTTCGGGAGAAAACTTTTTTCATTCGTGATCTACAAAGAAACGATCTTATGTCTGGAAACCGCACATCAAAGTCTTTACACAATCTCAATGCAAGACATGATTGCTTCATCTCCCATCTGTCTACTTTCTAAGGCAACATCTACAAAATCTTGGCTATGGCACCGTCGTCTTTCAAACTTAAACTTTCAAACCATAACCAATCTTGCACGTTACAAACTTGTTGAAGGTGTCCTAAGATTTCGGTATTCTAAGGATCATCTATGCTCATCTTGTAAACAAGGGAAAATCACTCGTGCTCACTTTCCTTCAAAGGTGGAACACAGCTCACAACATGTGCTTCATCTTCTTCACATGGATTTGTGTGGCCAGATGCGTATGCAGACGATTAATGGAAAAGGATACATTTTGGTAATTGTCGATGACTACTCAAGATGGACTTGGGTTTATTTTATTCGAAGTAAAGATCAAGCTCCACATATGATCATCACCTTTCTCACAAAAATTTAAGTTCAGCTCCGGAACACAGTCAAACAAATCATAACATACAAAGGAACTGAATTTGTGAATCAAACTCTTCGTGAATACTATGAGAAAGTGGGAATTGAGCATCAAACATCAATTGCATGAACACTAGAACAAAACGGAGTTGTTGAACGACGAAACCGTACGTTAGTAGAAGCTGCAAGAACGATGTTGATAAATGCAAAACTTACAGATTACTTGTGTGGTGAAGCCGTATCTACTGCATGCTACACTCAGAACTGTTCAATGATTACCAAACGCCACAACAAAACACCTTATGAGCTTATCCAAAACCGCAAACCGTGATGACTTTGGTAAACTCAAGGCTAAAGCTGACATTGGAGTCTTTGTTGAATACTGTGAAAACTCTAAGGGTTACCGGATCTGGAATGGTCGTACAAGGGAGATTATGGAAATGATTCATGCCAATTTCGATGAGCTTACAGAAATGGCTTCTGAGCAAAACAGCTTGGAACCCGGACATAACCATCTAAACTTCCCCCAAACCCCATCCTCAGCTGAACCAAGCTTACAGCTTACTCGACGTCAAATGGAACAGCTATTTGCTCCTCTATTTAGTGATGATATTGATCAACGTGCTCCCGATGTATCAAATGTTTTCGCTGGTCAACCTGATAATAATCTAATTCCTGATACACTTGAAACAACAACAACTGTTGAAGAAGCACCTCCAATTGATTCTACAACAACAGCCGAATAAACCGCATCCAATGACGCTGCACCAGCTGATGATCTTCTGAACAAAAAAGTACCTACACCCGCAGATTATGATCCAAATGCATTCTTCAACCCTTTTGCAAATGAAACTGCCACTTCTGATGTTGCGGAATCATCTACAAGCCATTTGAATCCTCCTAATCTGCACAATGTATATCAACATCAACCCTCCACACATCGTTGGACTAAAGACCATCCTCTTGTGAACATTATTGGAAACAAGAATCAACCAGTCGTAACAAGATAACGCCTTCAGACTGACGGTGAACATTAGATTTATGAACTTATCGTCTGCCAAGCTGAACCCAAAAATATTAAAGAAGCAATGACATATGACAACTAGATCGAATCCATGCAATAAGAACTTAATCAGTTTAAACGTCTTGAAGTATGGGAATTGGTCACAAAACCAACAGGGTCTATGTTATTGGGCTGAAATGGATTTTGAAAAACAAGTTGGATGCTGAAGGTACAGTTATCATAAATAAGTCACGTCTGGTGGCTAAGGATTAAAGACAAGAAGAGGGGATTGACTACGAGGAATCATTCGCACCGGTTGATAGACTTGAGGCTGTACGGATTTTTCTGGCATTTGCGGCTCACATGAACATCACGGTCTTTCAGATGGATGTTCAAACCGCTTTTCTAAATGGTAAACTGAAGGAAACGGTCTATGTTAGTCAGCCAGAAGGATTTGTTGATCCAGAGTTCCCTAATTACGTCTATAAACTGAAGAAGGCTCTCTACAGTCTCAAACAAGCCCCTCGGGCGTGGTATGATAAGTTGTCATCCTTTCTCATATCTCATAATTTTGTCAAAGGATCAGTCGACCCAACACTGTTCATACAATATCACGGGGAACACATTTTACTCATTCAAATTTATGTGGATGACATCATTTTTGGGTCAACACATGTAAAATACTCAAACGCTTTTTCGAAACTTATGAAAACACATTTTAAAATGTCAGTGATGGGTGAACTTACGTTCTTTCTAGGACTGCAAGTTCATCAATCACCCCGTGGTATTTTCTTGAGTCAGTCCAAATATGCTCTTGAAATTTTAAACAAACATAGAATGCAAAACTGTGATAGATATGCCACACCAATGGCACATACCAAGAAACTAGACACTGATTTGCATGGGAAATTGGTTGACCCTACCAAATACCGAAGTATTATTGGGTCTCTCATGTATCTAACAGCCAGTAGACCTGACATTGTCTTTGCTGTATATCTTTGCTCCCGTTATCAGTCGAGACCAACTGAAACTCACCTCTCTGAGGCTAAAAGAATCCTCCGATACATCAAGGGAACCATTAATTTGGGAATCTGGTATCCGAAGGATTCTGGTTTTGAACTAATAGCTTTTTCAGACGCTGGTCACGCAGGTTGCTTAGATTCTCGGAAAAGTACTTCAGGTGCTCTACAATTTCTTGGAGATAAATTGGTGTCATGGCAATCGAAGAAGCAGGATTGTACATCGTTGTCCTCAACCGAAGCAGAATATGTAGGCATGTCGGCGTATTGTGCTCAAGTCATTTAGATGAGAACACAACTCAAAAACTATGGTTACGTATTTGACAGAATCCCGATGTATTGCGACAATCGAAGTGCTATTGCGATCTCGTGCAACTCCGTTCAACATTCGAAGACCAAGCACATCGATCTTTGATATCATTTCATAAAGGAGCATGGGGAAAAGGGTACTGCTGAATTTTATTTTGTGGGTACTGAACACCAACTGGCAGACCTTCTCACAAAAGCCTTAGCTTCTGCTAGGTTTACTGAGTTGATTCACCGGATTGGTATGCGATGTTTGACTCCAGAGGAACTGGACGAACTTTTAACAAAATTTTAAAACCAGTCAAACACCAAAACCTCTTTTGTAAATATTTTATCAAAAACAAAATAGAAAAATATAAAATTTCATAAAATTCAAAAATATTCTTCTATCTAAAATTCTTTCAACATTGCGAGTACAAATCTTCCATCAACACTTTACTCTTTCAAACAATTCAATATTTTTACGGTCAAGTGTTGAGGGGGAGAATGTAAATATTTTCTGTTTCATAAAACATTGTACTTGCATGTTACACTATATTGGTTGTTTCTTTGATAATGGTGGATACGTTTCTTGTCTCTTAACACTCCTCGGACTCAAATTTGTAAAATTTCACTATTTCTAAAGTCGAGGGGGAGTGTCGTCAAGTTTCTTTCCAAACTTTTACTTCAAGCTTAACCAAAATGGGAGTTATGGGCTGTGGATGAAAATGGTTGAGGTGGAGGGACTAATATTGTCAAAGTTTGAAACTATTTTTCAACAAAAACACCTCACCTAATCCATGCTCACAAATCATCCACGCTCATAAATCAATCTTCAAATCCACGCTCACAAATCAATCTTCAAATCCGTGTTATAAACTTCAAATTTCTAAGTGTTTAAAGCTTCTATGATTAATTTCAAACATTGGTTTTTAATTGTATACAAATCCAACGTCTTGATCTTTCTCTACGCGTGATTCAAGCTTTTACGCTTACGCGTATAAACTTGAATTCATGTTGGGTTGTTTTTTGTGAAATGGATGTGTTTAAATGTTTTAAATATCAATCCTAAAGTTGTTTCCAACATCTAATTCAACCCATAAATAGTTATGATTCACTTTTCAAAATTAGGGTTTATGCGTGAGATTTGAGTGTTTTCTATTGTGTGTATTTTAGGACAATTAGAGGCTTGAAAGATGTTTGTTACATGCTTAATTAAGCAAAGAAACTCTTGAATCTAACCCAGAAACCACAAAATGGTGTAATTTGAATTTAGGGTTTAAGTATTCGTAACTTTGGGTATTTTTGATTCATGAGGTTTTAGATGTTAAAATTTGTTTCATTCATCTCATATGACTCCTAAAACATGCCACAAATCATTTGGTTGAGATTGCATGGTTAGATTGTTTAGGCGTAGGATTTAAATTATTAGGGTTTATCCTTACACTTAACTTAAGTCTACGCATAACTAAAATTTACTAGTGATACCATGTGTTCTTGAAAACGGTTGAATAAAAAATTGTTAATGGAAGTGTTATGAATGATCTATTTCAGGTTTTACGCGTGCCAATTCAAAATCAAGGATAAAAATGGACTTACGCTTAAGGAATACCTTACGCGTAGATGTTACACGTAAGAGAAATCTTACGCGTAACTCTTACGCGTAAGGGTCTACAAAGGGACTACGCGTATACTGTGAAGGATATGCGTAAACTTGGATTCTTACGCATAAGGCTTACTATTACGAGTAAACCTTACGCATAAGCTCCCAACCTACGCTTACGGGTAAGCTTTATGCCAAGAGTCGATTTCTACGCTTAAGCTTTCTTACGCGTAAGAGGGACTCCTACGCATAAGCTTAGGTCTACGCTTATGGTTATACAATGTTTACGCATAAGCTTACAATCCTACGCTTAAGCCAAAATTTTAACTTTACTAATGAAATGTTACGCGTACAAACTTGTAATAAGTTACTCATAACGTCACAAGACCAAAATATCACTAATAACCTATAATTGTGAAAATTTGGACTTTAAAATTCAAAATTAATATACTCACGTAACTTATCACGACAACTTTGGACTATTAGACAACAAGTGACCTTGGAATCGTAACATTCATTAACATAACTAATTCAATAATTGGACAATAAAATCAACTTTTGACTAATATAATGTAACACCCCAAAATCTCGGTACAGCGGAAGACTTAATCAAGTTTTCGGGGCGTTACTATTGGATTGGTATCGCACACAAGTATAGCAAAAAGATAGTCATTTAACATTCAAAACCAATCCTAAATTTAAGTATTCAAAACATTTAATCCAAAAGTATAATTATTAGGCCCAAACCATGGTTTAATCAAATAGGTCCCCATAGTTTATCAGAGTCAGAAATGATCCTTGAACCACGCCTTCTTGCCAAGCTTCCACCAATCACGTATTCCAAACATCTTTCAAATACCTGAGAATCATGCTAAAAGGTCAGTTTACGCTGGTGAGTTCATAGGTTTAAATTCAACAAAATCATAGTGGACCTGTAAGAGTTGATTTGCTATGCAAGACCTAAGATAGATAAATACCGTTTGCACACACTGATCCTACCCGGATCTCCAATCATATCCCGCATCCAGGGATTACTCGGGCCCCGCGACTCTAGTCCAGCACTGTCGTGGCAAAATCTAGAACAATTGCCAACCCCGGACTAGGTCGAGGTAGAAGTCTATTCTTAGTTAGGCACGGTTAAACCTAGACTAAGGCAACAACTACCGCACATCTATCTAAACAGTCAAGCATATAAGCAAATCCAAATAGTTTTAACGGTCCAAAAACAGTAGCATGATTCTCACCCCAATATAGTTAAAAACGTAGATAAAAGTGGGGCTATGAAACACACCTCAAGCAATCAACGCACAAATAAACACTAGCAAAAGATAACGGTAATCACGACACATCAACTATCGACTCGGCACAACCTATTAATGTAGACCAACTTTAATATATATATTCCTCAAAATCAACGTTATCTACCCCAATATATTTCATTTCTTTATTTCCAAAAATGTCTCGTTTCACCATTTATTCCTAGTGTTTGGTATTCCTCGTGTGGGTGTATCGACTCAATATGATGCTATGAATGCACTCAAACAACCCATATATAACTCAATGCGACACAATGAGACCTCTAAACGATAAGCTCCATAGTTCAATAAGTTTCATAATAAATAGTAGACCTTATCAAATTCGTCAACTTGATAAACTCCTTTATTTACTCGTGTCGCTTATTATCCCATAAATAAATCGTATCCTAAAGAGTCATAAGGATAATTCACCCATTAATAGGGTTACCCAACGTACCTAGCGGGCCCTTATTAGATACGTCAACCTAATAAGTCCGCTACCCACGTAGATCAACACTATTAATGCTAGGTTATCCGTAACTCATGCACACAACGTAAGTACATAAATACTTAACTAACATTAAATGTCCACAATTGACATTTATTGATAAACGTGTACTCGAAACATTAATTACTTATTTACTACAAAACATTTCCAATTTAATCGTTAGTTTACATTTAAAAATAGTAAATAACAAGATAAAACTTGTTATCAACATTTTTGGTACAAAAGCCCATTTATTATTTATATTTCATTGTTTATTAGCATTTTCATGTATATATATATATATATTTCGTCAAATTCCAATATTAATCTCATATCGTTATTCGTTTCGAGTCCACAAGCACGAGTCATAACTTCTCGGCTTTTAATCAATCAATAGTCCAAATTATACTAAAGTCCATGTTACGGCTTTGTCGGAGTCAACTATTGACTAAAAAGTCAAAGTAACGCCGACGTAGCTCAAAGTCAACAATATATATATCAAGTCCAATGTAAAAGTCATAATATCGCAATTCAATCCCAAACCAACTCAAAACAAACTCGCCAACCAATCAATCAACCAAATATACCCGAAACTAATGTTATGACCCTAATGGTCATGACACGGTCACGGTTACGACCACGTGAACCAAACAAGCTCTAGAAGCTTTTCGGCTCCACGTGTCTCATCCAAACCTCAACTACATCAACCAACAAGCTACCAAATCGACCCGACCCGGACCCGTGGCCCAAGTGGGTCACGTACGCAAGCCAAGGGCCACGTACGTGCCCTATGTGGTTCGTACAACATGCTAACCCAATCAAACATCACCCAAATCCATTCCACAACATCCAAATCCAATAATTCAAGCTCCAAACATTAACCAAACACAAAACCCATCATGTATTCTAACCAAAAAGATGAAACTAGACCTAAAATGCATAAACCCATCAAATTGATACACCACACATTTACCAAACACTAATTACTTGTTTATTTAGTCACTAATTAGACTTAATTCCATGTTTCACCCAAAAGCCCCAAATTTCATCATAGGGTCGAAACCCTAGAATGCCATTCGTGGCTTTTTATTGCCCAAACAAGCTCTAATCTTGTTCCATTTACCTTATTCAAGCACCAATTGCAAAACCCACTTGAAACCCTAAAAGTACGAATCTTAATCTTTAAATTTGAGGGTGTTAATGAAGGTTTTAGTATGAGTATTATATATGGATGGAAAGAGGATGAAAAGATCTTTGATTTGGTGGTGGAGGTGAGGGGTGACGCGCTGGATTTTGCCCGGAATCTCGCCGGAAAGTGGCGGCCGGTTATGGTGGTGGTGGCCAGGGTTTTTAGAGAGAGAAGGGGAGAGAGAGAAAGTGTGTTGTGTGTGTGTTTTTAGTGAGAGAAAGTAATGGATGAAATGAGGAGGTGAGAGCCCTTTTATACTTGGACCAAGGACTAAAAAATAAATAAAAATGGGGGAGGGGGTGGCCGGCCATGGGGATAATTGGGGGGTCGGAGTTGTAATTTTTTGTAACTATCCCGTTTACCCATTCCCGAGCTCACATATTGTCCCCCGAGTGTCCCACAACGTTTATTCAACTTTCCAGCATCGTTATTTACGTTTTTCTACGAGTTTTGACTATTTATTTTTCAATTTTCGAGTTACGGTCTAAAAGTTACAATAATTCCCGTTTTAGGCTATTCTAGTGCCGAATCGAATAGTGACTACCAAATAGAGTTAAAACTCATACGATAACTCATTTAATAGTGAAATAAACCGTAAAAACCAAAAGACGATATAAAATCAAGTCATGGTTTAAAAAAATAGTGATAAAGGCAAAAGCTCGGTTTAGTTTAACGTAATGCGGTTACCTAAAATAGACTCCCTAAATTGCCAGTTGTCACACATAATGTCTTTCGATATGTTGGTTCTTTTGTCTCAATACCTTTCAGATCACGATATGGACATCACCATGGAAAATGTTAACGCACCAAATGAGCTCACGATGGAAGACATTCCCTACAGGTTATAGCATGAAGCTTGGAAAGAACAACCTCAAGGTTGATTTTGAGAACTTCACTTGCTCTGAATCTTCATGCTGAATTGCTGTGGATATTCTCAAGACCCATCCTTACAACAACATGCTCACAAACTCTGCAACTGTGCCGGAGATCTACATTCACCAATTTTCGCATACAATGAAAAAGGTGGATGGTCAAGACGCTGTCACGGTTACTCTTAATGATAAGCATGTCACAGTCATTGTTGCTGATTTACGAGCAATTCTTCTGCTCCCTGCTATCCAGCCTGCTGAGTATGTACCAATTCCAACTGAAGAGGCTACACTACAATTCATGGTCGATATTGGCTATGATGAAGCTGCAGGAATCATTACCAACCATTCTTCGATTGATTTAAAGAACATTCCTCAGCCGTGGAGAACTTTGTACATCATGATCGCCAAGTCTGTTTCCGGAAGAGACAACGGTCATGAACATCCTAAACTAATGCACCTAAAAATCTTCTGGGGCATGGTCAACAAGATGCACATCGACTACGCAAGTCTGATCTGGGAAGACATGATGTCTCACCTCAAGAAGCCTGGCACACAGGTTCCTTTCATCAGATACACGAAGTTGTTGATCCAGAAGATTCTCGGGAATAATCGGGACATTCCTTTGAGACTTGATGACCCCAACCATCATTCTGCGTTATTTGAGGCTACGTTAACTGTTGTCAGATTTAAAGACTCGTCAACAAAGAAACAAGTTGTAGTACTGACTGATTGCCTTCTCACTGATGATATTAAAATTCTTCCATCGTATTCACGATACCAAGAAGCGGTGACTTTAGGCAAAGTCGGTTTATGGATGAAAAGTCTTCAGCCATTCCAGTCAAGAAGACCAGGAGATCAGGCAGTGTTGGAAGTGCAGTAAGCACTGGGAGTGGCCTTAAGTATCCTAAGAGGAATCCTCCCTACAAAAGAAAAGTTCCATCAAAGGGTGCCATTCCTAATCCTCCGACACCTAAACTAGAGGACGAAGACTCCGAGGATACTGAGTCTGATGAGGAGGTTCACTATTCAGAGTCTGCTACGGATGATACAACATCTCTAAAGATTGCTGACAAACCTTCTAGTCCCAAAACAGACAAGGGAAAAACACCAGTTGCTGAGGAGGAAGAAGAAAGCTCGGATGATGAACCTAAGGATGAGGACAGAGAGTACCACAAGACTCTTAAAGAGCTAAGGTTAAAGCATGCTGCAAATGAATTCAATCGTCAACAAACGAGAGACCCTGGAGGTTCCAGTGGTGGTTCACTTACCATACCAATTCGTGATGCGGTTAATCAACCCGATAAGCGAACTGGTTCCACCGCTAAGGAATCCACAGAACACCAGCAGCAAACTTATGAGGTTCCATTTACCTTTGAGGAAGAAGAAGAACAAGAGAAGGATGAAAAGATAACTGATGAAGATATTGAGGAAGCAGCTAGGGACAGAGCTGAAGAATAAGCTAGGGTAAAGGCTGAAGAAGAGGCTAAAGCTCAAGAAGAAGCTGATAATTATCTACTAGATAATCCTGAACACAATCCGGAAGAAACTTCTAAGCCACCAAAAGACCCTGAACCTTCTCATGAATCATCTTCATCATATTCATCATCTCATTCATCACCACCACCATCCAAGGGTGCTACCACCAGATCCACATCCAAATCAGTCAAGAAACCGACCGATACATGGGCATCACGTGCCAAGACAAAGATTGTCAAAGCTATCAGACAAGCAAGGAAACACAACGTTGTTAACAAGAAACTGAATCAACTTGCCGACAGAGTCAATCTACTTCAGAATGTAATAAACGAGTTTTCGGATGAAAGGGAACAAATCCAGCAGTTTCTCAATCGAGATATACAGGGTGAAATGGACAAGACGATTAGGGACTACACTCATAAGTTCCTTCTCGACACTGTCCCTGGAGTCACAAGAGAGATGTTCGCCAGACAACTCTACCCACATCTCATGTCACTGGTCAAGCATACACTGTCTAATACCCCTGCGGTCATGGAAATCAAACCAGTTCCGTCTCCGGTTGTCTCTGATGGCTGAATTGATATCGAAGCTGATTATGCAAATGTCTCAATGATCTGCAACTTTCACTTTCTATGAAGCTAAACTTTTGGAGGCATTATTGGAGTATCAACTCAAGACATCATGTAAAGAGTCGGCTTGTAAGGTTAAGAGACCAAGAGACGACGATGATGCAGACAAGGATTCTGAGCCTAAACGTAAAAAGAAAACAGGCGAATCCTCTTCCATGCCTCCACCACCCCAGAAGACCACCACCACCACAAAATCTTCACAACGGCCTCCTGCTAGTGACAAACCTCAGGACACTGAGTCTCCACCACCAAAGGAGAAAACTGGTGACCATTTCGAATACACCGGTGGTGATGACGAAGAGATTCCTGACCCCAACAACCGCCCTCATCAACACCATCAACCAAGCACCAACCAGCATCATCTTCCAAGCCACAGAAGAAAAAGTCTACAACTGTTGTATCTTGGTTGGATGAAGATGACACTGAAGAATACGAATGGTTCTCCAAGCTTATTGATGCAACCCCTCAATTACCGGAAGGCCAAGAACCGGTAGATGGTCGAACCATGCAGCATGTCAAGATCATTCAAGAGAATTTTATAGTGAAGAAGATGTTGAAAGCAGAGTTAAAACAAATCAAGAACGATGCCTTTCAACTGCTTAAGGACATCTCCGACAGTGCCATTGAAGTCGAATATCATCTCGACAACATAGCACGAGCCATGTCTAACAATATTGATTGGCTCAACCCTGGATCAAACATCCACTTCACCAGACCTGACAAGACTCCATACTACACTGACTGGACCAAGCCACTACCAGCCATCGGCCGACCTGATCAACAAAGGATTCTCTACCGATACTTCTTCAACAACGACCTGGAATTTCTTCAACACGGTAGCGATGTAAGCAAGAAATACGCTACTTCACTCACCTTCAACATCCCGGCAGCAGTCTTCTCCGATAATGTTGCCATCGAGGAGGAAGCCACAAGAATGGTCGTTGAAAATGTGGTAAACTATGACCTCGATGCACAATATGGTATTCATCATTGGCTGCACGAAGAAGACTATACTACAGAAGCTGCCAGGTACTCAAATCTAACAAAGAGGTGTACAGTGACAAATGGATCGTTGCTATTATGCATGTCAGCCTGTCTACTAAATGGGACTACTCATTCCTAAAAGCAATCAAAGTCAAACGTCAAGACGAACAGAAATATGATTTTACTGAAGCTGATTTTCTGAGATTGTCGCTCAATGACATTGAAGACATGTATCTTGCTAAGGTACAAGGACGAATGCGACATTTCTCGACCAACATCCAGCTCCATTATATCAAGTCTTTGCTAATATTCATCAGAAGCATCGTTATCCAGGAACGTGTTGAAGACCTTCAAATTGTCATGGAATCATACCAAAAATGTGTTAACCTCACTAAACCGCTGCTGAACTTTCCCGATATTAACCAACTCTCTCAGTACACCATTCTAAAGAAACCAAAGTTTGGAGTAGTTTACCGTAGTGAACTACATCACAACTGCTTCCTGGCGTGCAATGAGCTTCACAATTTTTGTGACCACACTCTGAAGAAGGTTCGTGACGGGTTGGCGTATCGGTTAAAAGAGATTCATGAAGGCATTGGGTCGAAAAAAAGGTGGAATTCTAGGGAAAAGAGGGAAGTGAACAAGATCATCACGAGGATTGATGAAAGGTTGTTTCGTCGCGATCAGATGAGGAATTTGGAGAGTTTCATGGGTGGACGACAGAGTTTCTCTCTAACAGGCTATCAACGTCAAGAGAGAACTCCTGGTGTTATTGATGGACTTCCTGGTACTCCTTAATTTGTTTCGTTGATTGTATTTGGATGTTTTGATCTGTATAATTGACCATGGCTTGTGCACACATAACAGTGTACAACCTGTACTTGTAATGAAAGGACCCTGTGGTATGCTTCAGTGCCACAATCCTATAAAAGGAGCGAAAGCTTCTTGCTTTTGAGTAAAACTTATCAAAACTTTCATTTTTTAAAGTTTTGCTCAAAAGAACAAGTACTTCCCCTTATGTTTTTCAAAAACCTCACAAGTTAATATTACTTGTTGAGGGGGAGTACTTGCTAAAATCTTTGTTCACAAATGGTTCTTCGTGGAAATCTTCCCACAAAACTCAGAATGGTCATACTTGATATCAAAATTTCATCAAAAATAACATGTATATGCCATTTTTGAGGGGGAGAAAAATTGTGTGATACAAATATGTTATAAAAGTGATTGAATCTTCGTTAGACTAAGACTTAACCCTTGAATTGACAAGATCTGAACTGTCATACATCGAAAAGATTTGTCTTCCAAGACTTATCCGAGTAGATTGTACCTATTCGAGAAGCTCTTGATAGACATGATCTTTGACGGGTTTGACAACCTTTCGAGGTTTGTCCACACCTTCAAGGTAGTTATTAGAGC
This sequence comes from Chrysanthemum seticuspe, assembly GCA_019973895.1. Lineage (NCBI taxonomy): Eukaryota > Viridiplantae > Streptophyta > Magnoliopsida > Asterales > Asteraceae > Chrysanthemum > Chrysanthemum seticuspe. The sequence goes on from BPTQ01000004.1 coordinate 114,887,869, forward strand.
TAGTTGTCACCTAAAAGCTGACAATGTAACTCTTTAACTATACAACATAACCGTGTCTCACGGGGAATTTTCTATCTTGAGTCGATCAATTCAAAAGTGCGCGCTCTTCTCTCATCGTGCAGATTTCTGTCAAAACACTTAAGCACGTGTGGAGGGGGAGTATTTCTGCAAAAGATAAAACTCTCACAGTGGTACAAAATGTTTTTACTCATAAACACTTCGAGAAATTTTCAAGTAAATGGTTTTATGGCAACATAGGTTAGTCATGGAGTTATAAGGTGAATAAGGTTAGGATTAACCGTCCTATGATCCGCCAGAGCCGGAGGGATCTACCCAAGGACACCACCAATAGTTAGAGCTTAGAAGTCCTTAGGTATGATTATAAAAAGGAGAAAATGATAATTGGAGAAAGAAGGAGTTGAAGAATTAAAAAGAAAAGTAAAGAAAAGGGTGAAAAGAAATAGCCCTCCAAATTATTCAACTTAGGGCAGACACCAGGTTCAATACATATGCTACTGGATGTCACTAGATGACACCGGTATTGAAGATCAAAGTCGTCATGGACCCAGTGAAGCATGCACTAAACCTTCTTAGCCACTCAAGTTTCTCTCAACAGAAGCTTGTTTCATTCTTACAGGGAATCCTGCGTAAACTATCGGCTTTCTCTTAGAGATTGCTGGTATTGAAGAAGGAGACCCTCTCCCTAGTCTCCGCTTAGGAAAACCAAAGCGCACTATTGAGTCTAGAGCCACAAGATTCATCAAAAGATCTCTTAGGAACACTTGACATTTCATCACTTGTCGTTCAACAATAAGGACACAAGTGATACTACTCAAGAGTCCTACACAGATCTTAGTAATCTGTCGAGAACATTTATGAGAGGTTCACAACTGTGATCCTCAGTGATTGAATGGAAACTCCTGCCAGGGTCAACATCAAACAACCCTGACAGCAGGTCACTTCGGTAGCCCCTTGTGGGTTACGCTTAGTGTTGTCTCAAACGGTCTATAGTCGTGGGGTGATGCTTCGGTGTACCTCAGCGACTCACCTGAACTGTAGGTGTACTTTGGTACTTCGTGTTATCCTACTTGAGGGACTCCAGTTCAGGAACAGCCTTCGCTAAAATTAGAGATGTGTTTTCACACTATGCTGTTAACACGCTCGAAGTTCGAACTTGTAAGTGCTGGAAATCCCGCTAAGGAGATTCCTTTCAAGAATCGAGTCATGAAGATGTGGGTCATTACTTGAACTTGTTCAATGTAATGCCAACTATCCCTTATAGGCTTCGGACGGCTGATTCGCCCGACCAAGGTGAATGGAATCAAGACATTAATCAGAAGAACAATCTTAGTGGTTATCTCTCTTAGAAACGGCCACAATGATCGATTGGTGTTTATCACCAACCAATTCTTATGTTTTCTTCTTATGGATGCTCCTGGGAGATGATCGTGCAGATTCTCCACATGTTCATACCAACAACGACATTAATTGAAGTTCTCTCGAAAGGCAACACAAAGGTCATAATGATTCTTAATCAAAGCCAAAGAATCTACAAAGTTTAAAGAATAAAGAGAACTACATCAACACTGAAATCCAACGTCAAAGTGTAACACCCCAACCCGACAAGGGTAGAAGTGTCACATTCTGGTGTCATATCAGAACATACAATTAAAATTTGGTAAACGGAAACGTTATAAAATGATTTACCAAGTCATATAAACGAATAACTTATGAAGAAAACATTAATTCCAATATGACCAAAATGAAATGAAATAAAAAAACAATAGCTCATCAATTCAATCCAAAGTAATAAGGTAACTAGGGTCAGTCTACTCAGATAATCCAATCTTTCAGCCCATCCAAGCCCATCTTCAAACCTAAAGACCTGCCGCAGGAAAAGAAATGCGGCTGAGCTTAAAAAGCCCAGTGAACAGATATAACAAAGCGAAAGCTAAACGAAATCAGAGGTACAAATGAAATAGGAAAACTGATAACAAGGTCGGAATGAAATGAGAACAATGAGTTAATGAGGATCGTGCAGAAACACAATTATACAGATATCCAGAAAGAACAGATAACAAGGAAAAAACAGCAAAGCAACGCATCCAGAACATACATATAATCACATATAAGCAAACAAACATACAAGCACCGAAACCAAATCAAGCATAGCAGACGTCGCATCCACTCAACATAAGAATATCATGCAATCAAATCAAGAAATCAGAATATAAATAAGCCCAATGGAAAACTAAAAACAAGCGGAAGCAATTAATTAAGAGGTGAGCATGGCAGTCAGGCAAGACAAATAACCCATAGTTTATAACATCATAGTATCATAACAGATATATAAGCGTGGCAGGTCAACAAGTAGCAATAAGGACATCAACAGATAATCAGTAGCCCATGAACACAATTAAACGAAGGGACCCATGATAAACAGATAAATCAACCGATTACACTCAAACATGATTTCCAGACCAATCAAGGTTCACATGACAGTAAGATAACATACATTCAGATGACAACAGTCAAATCATATAATCGCATACTAATCATATCGTAACAGGATAAACAGTAATCACATAGAACATGTAATAACACAATCAGATTCAATAATCATATCATAACGCGGTACGTGAATGGAATGGTAGTAGGATGAGTCACATAAGGGTACAGAGTAACGGGCAGTCAATACAGAATATGGTGCGTTGAGGTAAACAGACGGTACAATATAAGTATATCAACAGTGTAAGGGTTGTCAGAAATCCATCCCGAGCCAACAGTACAATACAGTAATATCAGTAGTGGCAAGAGCAGCCCAGTAATCAATAGTAACCATCGTATTCGGAGGGGTGACCTCGGAATACCAGACAATAGGAGGGGAGACCTCAGTAATCAGTATGGAGTAGCTAGCTCCCAGACTGTGAGGGGGTGTATTGCACACACGCACCACATCACCAGAACAGTATATATATCAGTAATCAGTACAGTACAGATCTAGGATGCATCCATACGCCCCTGCAGACAAATAGTGGCCATACAATATATATCGAGCTCATAATCAGATAACAGAAAGGGACGGTGTGTAACATCACTCGTACACACTGGAGTCATGCCATTGGTGCATCAATGACACGGTCATGGAACCCCCATGACTAGTTAACAGTATTTGGCTCGGGTATCAATCTAAAGGGTCAAACAAAGGTCCACAGTGTAGCAATATATCAGTCATAATAATCAGAGGTTCAATATCAGTAGTCCACAAGTCAATGTTCATAGCAGTAGTCCAATATTAAAGTCTAATATCAAAGGTTCGGTAACAGAGGTTCAATAACATAGGTTCAGTAACAGTGGTTCAATAACAGAGGTTCAGTAACAGAGGGGTCAATAGCAATGGTTCAATATCATAGGGTCAATAGCAAGGAATCATAGCAACGAAATATCATAAGCGAATAAAGTCAAAGGATCAGAAAGTTAAGAGAAACCCCTACTGAAAAGGGATAGAATATCTGTAGCTTATTCAAAGCAAGTAAACAGGGAAAAGAAAGGTCACAAGATGATCACTCCCGCTTCACAGAACCTATACGAATTATAACCACATATTACTTATACGTTCATTAATGTTATAACTTCTTTTACATATTTATTATGAATCGTATTAATATTTTTTTTAGAGTTATTAAGCGTATTCTCATTTTTAGTAATAGGCCGAATTAAAATACTTTAGGGTAATAATCATTAATTTGCCAAAATTAGGGGTTGTAAATAATGAATGGTAAACTTAAAGGTTTGCTTCAACTAAAATATGACCCATCTCTCCCGACCCCCTTTCAAAACACCAATTGACTTACCCATTCATTCCGCGATTAGCTTCAAACTCTACCCATAAGACCATGCATAACCCATTACATTTGATAATCCCTTTCACTGAATTCATGTTATACGCTTATAATCAATAACATTTGATTTTATATTTATGCCTAGGACACACCACTCTAATTCATGTATACATGACCCACATGCGTTAATATTACCAATGCTAACGACCACACTTGAACCATGATCAGATTCAAATTTAATTTGAAAGACCTTACACGACATGCTTATGATATTATAATTAAACATTCATACGACCAAAAATTCATACGTTAACACCCATGTTTCAACACAATTTGCACAAGGCCATGCATGCACTCTATGAATTCAAAGCACTCTTGCTGATTTTACAAGCCACTAGCACTCACACACGAGTACAATCCATCTAACATCTATACGAGTATTTTATACCAGTTTTAGACATGGCTCGACACAAACACGCACTCCGCAAGACCTGGTCGATTATCCTTCTAGCATGTAAAAGAGACACATACAATCATAACCCAACCTTCAAACCAATAGCCTTTCTTTTATGCACAATACGACAAAGGTCTCTCCTTTTTAGTTAGCCATTTTAATTTTAATGCGTATTAATGGACATATAATGTTTGATAACGTTGATATAGGCTGGAACCAAAACTATTTTGAATCGGAAACATGAACAGGGGAAGTCATGAATATTCATTTTAACCGATTTAAGAGTATATCTTTATCTTAAGTTGCATGGTCATATATTCATAATTAGACATCAAGTGTTATACGTATGTAGTTACATATTTTGGTTGCATGTTCAGGAATTAAACGAAGAAAATATCGAGATACCAGGAGACCAAAACAAGGCCAAACACCAATTCATGTATTATCCTAGTATGAAGCATCTTAAGTATTTACAACTCGGATTCAATGACCAGTTATACGACATATACATAGATTCCCATTTATGATTTCATGTAGCCATTCATTTGGTTAACTCTAGCCTTACTTTAACCATGTATCATATTATTTAGGTTCAAAAGCTTGCATATGGTGGACATATGCCACGACCAGAATCTAGAAAAACAAAAAGAAGACGAGATCATGAGGGTACCTTGTAGCGTGACACAAAGAAGAGGAAACGGTGGACAAACAAGTGAACCAAGCACCCTTTTTTATGCGTCTAATAACCACGACAGCAGCAAATCCACAAACCCACGATGCAAACCAAACAAACACACGAAATCAGCCTTACAAGAAGCCTCGAACAACCTTTCTTGGACTGCTTGTTGTCGACAGGAATATGGAGGAGGGTTTTGTTTTGCCGTAACTTTTCTTGGGTGAGTTAGGGTTTTTAATGTGTGTTTATTTGAGAGAAAATATGGGATTTTAAATGTGATAATGTGAGTTGAATGAGGCCATATTTTCTGGGATTTTGCGTGGGTATAGGCCGATCAATGGGTGGTTTTTAGAAGACCAAATCTCTAATTTTATTTCTTACCATATTAGCTTTGCACATTTATTTATTTTATCATTCTTTGTGTAAGTATTATTTTCAAATGTTTCATGTAAATTGATTATCGTAAGTACTTAACGAAATTATCGAGCTTGCTTTATTTTACGGATTTTTTTATTTAAGGGTATTATGGTCTTTTAACGCGTTCATGGTTTTAGGGTTTACAACTCTTCCCCTCTAAAAGAAAATTTTCGTCCTCGAAAATTGAAGTCGCAGAGGTACACAGAGACGTACAAGTTCAAGGCAGGCGTAACAATTCGGAGATTCACACAAATCATAACGGTTGTTGGATCCAAATCGTACAAATCTATACGTAATAGATGTCGGTAAGAATCTCGCAAAGAGGTACAGAATTCCAAACGGACATGAGGAGTGACAAATAACAGATATAAGTCGTATTCCATTCACGTACCAACCCCAGGCATTTCCCAAGATGTCGTATGATTTCAATAAGTTCAAATTATATGATCTCGGTATTATCACGTTGATCAGGCATCATAATACTTGCATCACATAACAAGTCCTTATTGTCACCATATTTTGCCTCGGGTCATGACAAACCACATAACCAAGTAACAAAGCAAATAACATACAGGTAGCAAGTAACATACAAAAACAGGCCAGATCACATACATATAGCATACACTACATCAAACAACTTACCATACCACAAACGAAAGAAGGCCACCCACCTGCTCGAAACGGTTCCTCATGACTCATTATTGACGATCCAGAAATAAAGCTGAGATAATACCAAAATTCTAAATCATGAAATTTCACGATTCAAACCGAGTTCTGAACAAATCGAAGAAAAGCAATACCGATCAAAATTACTTAGCAAAATATCAAACCGCCTCAAAACGCGTGACAAACAAATCCGAGTAACATCAGTCGCGCCCACTCATATGAAGTAGATGAACCTTCTCAGCCACCAGTTGAATCTTGTCTCCGTCTTTGCGCCTTTGGTTGATCCGTCCAGCTCCCTCCAGCAGCATCCTGACGTCTCCGGCAGCATCACGATCGGTTGCGACTTCTGCTTCACGAACCTCTCCAGAAATTGTTGCAGCAATGCAGGGTCGGCACCATCGTCTTCGGCGCTACGAGAAATCTTCATATAACGATCGACAACCAATGTGCGAAAACAAAATAAACGAACTCACATGCGAAGAAAAGAAGGCCAAATCAGTGAAGACAAACGAATATCAAAGTCAAATCGAAACGACAACCAAAAGGAATCGGAAGAGATCAGAACAGACGGAAGCCTAGTGTCTACCCAAGTCCTCACAGGTCAATCCTAAGGTCAACAAGACGAAACCTGGGCTCTGATACCATAATTGTAACACCCCAACCCGACAAGGGTAGAAGTGTCACATTCTGGTGTCATATCAGAACATACAATTAAAATTTGGTAAACGGAAACGTTATAAAATGATTTACCAAGTCATATAAACGAATAACTTATGAAGAAAACATTAATTCCAATATGACCAAAATGAAATGAAATAAAAAAACAATAGCTCATCAATTCAATCCAAAGTAATAAGGTAACTAGGGTCAGTCTACTCAGATAATCCAATCTTTCAGCCCATCCAAGCCCATCTTCAAACCTAAAGACCTGCCGCAGGAAAAGAAATACGGCTGAGCTTAAAAAGCCCAGTGAACAGATATAACAAAGCGAAAGCTAAACGAAATCAGAGGTACAAATGAAATAAGAAAACTGATAACAAGGTCGGAATGAAATGAGAACAATGAGTTAATGAGGATCCTGCAGAAACACAATTATACAGATATCCAGAAAGAACAGATAACAAGGAAAACACAGCAAAGCAACGCATCCAGAACATACATATAATCATATATAAGCAAACAAACATACAAGCACCGAAACCAAATCAAGCATAGCAGACGTCGCATCCACTCAACATAAGAATATCATGCAATCAAATCAAGAAATCAGAATATAAATAAGCCCAATGGAAAACTAAAAACAAGCGGAAGCAATTAATTAAGAGGTGAGCATGGCAGTCAGGCAAGACAAATAACCCATAGTTTATAACATCATAGTATCATAACAGATATATAAGCGTGGCAGGTCAACAAGTAGCAATAAGGACATCAACAGATAATCAGTAGCCCATGAACACAATTAAACGAAGGGACCCATGATAAACAGATAAATCAACCGATTACACTCAAACATGATTTCCAGACCAATCAAGGTTCACATGACAGTAAGATAACATACATTCAGATGACAACAGTCAAATCATATAATCACATACTAATCATATCGTAACAGGATAAACAGTAATCACATAGAACATGTAATAACACAATCAGATTCAATAATCATATCATAACCCGGTACGTGAATGGAATGGTAGTAGGATGAGTCACATAAGGGTACAGAGTAACGGGCAGCCAATACAGAATATGGTGCGTTGAGGTAAACAGACGGTACAATATAGGTATATCAACAGTGTAAGGGTTGTCAGAAATCCATCCCGAGCCAACAGTACAATACAGTAATATCAGTAGTGGCAAGAGCAGCCCAGTAATCAATAGTAACCATCGTATTCGGAGGGGTGACCTCGGAATACCAGACAATAGGAGGGGAGACCTCAGTAATCAGTATGGAGTAGCTAGCTCCCAGACTGTGAGGGGTGTATTGCACACACGCACCACATCACCAGAACAATATATATATCAGTAATCAGTACAGTACAGATCTAGGATGCATCCATACGCCCCTGCAGACAAATAGTGGCCATACAATATATATCGAGCTCATAATCAGATAACAGAAAGGGACGGTGTGTAACATCACTCGTACACACTGGAGTCATGCCATTGGTGCATCAATGACACAGTCATGGAACCCCCATGACTAGTTAACAGTATTTGGCTCGGGTATCAATTTGAAGGGTCAAACAAAGGTCCACAGTGTAGCAATATATCAATCATAATAATCAGAGGTTCAATATCAGTAGTCCACAAGTCAATGTTCATAGCAGTAGTCCAATATTAAAGTCTAATATCAAAGGTTCGGTAACAGAGGTTCAATAACATAGGTTCAGTAACAGTGGTTCAATAACAGAGGTTCAGTAATAGAGGGGTCAATAGCAATGGTTCAATATCATAGGGTCAATAGCAAGGAATCATAGCAACGAAATATCATAAGCGAATAAAGTCAAAGGATCAGAAAGTCAAGAGAAACCCCTACTGAAAAGGGATAGAATATATGTACCTTATTCAAAGCAAGTAAACAGGGAAAAGAAAGGTCACAAGATGATCACTCCCGCTTCACAGAACCTATACGAATTATAACCACATATTACTTATACGTTCATTAATGTTATAACTTCTTTTACATATTTATTATGAATCGTATTAATATTTTTTTTAGAGTTATTAAGCGTATTCTCATTTTTAGTAATAGGCCGAATTAAAATACTTTAGGGTAATAATCATTAATTTGCCAAAATTAGGGGTTGTAAATAATGAATGGTAAACTTAAAGGTTTGCTTCAACTAAAATATGACCCATCTCTCCCGACCCCCTTTCAAAACACCAATTGACTTACCCATTCATTCCGCGATTAGCTTCAAACTCTACCCATAAGACCATGCATAACCCATTACATTTGATAATCCCTTTCACTGAATTCATGTTATACGCTTATAATCAATAACATTTGATTTTATATTTATGCCTAGGACACACCACTCTAATTCATGTATACATGACCCACATGCGTTAATATTACCAATGCTAACGACCACACTTGAACCATGATCAGATTCAGATTTAATTTGAAAGACCTTACACGACATGCTTATGATATTATAATTAAACATTCATACGACCAAAAATTCGTACGTTAACACCCATGTTTCAACACAATTTGCACAAGGCCATGCATGCACTCTATGAATTCAAAGCACTCTTGCTGATTTTACAAGCCACTAGCACTCACACACGAGTACAATCCATCTAACATCTATACGAGTATTTTATACCAGTTTTAGACATGGCTCGACACAAACACGCACTCCGCAAGACCTGGTCGATTATCCTTCTAGCATGTAAAAGAGACACATACAATCATAACCCAACCTTCAAACCAATAGCCTTTCTTTTATGCACAATACGACAAAGGTCTCTCCTTTTTAGTTAGCCATTTTAATTTTAATGCGTATTAATGGACATATAATGTTTGATAACGTTGATATAGGCTGGAACCAAAACTATTTTGAATCGGAAACATGAACAGGGGAAGTCATGAATATTCATTTTAACCGATTTAAGAGTATATCTTTATCTTAAGTCGCATGGTCATATATTCATAATTAGACATCAAGTGTTATACGTATGTAGTTACATATTTTGGTTGCATGTTCAGGAATTAAACGAAGAAAATATCGAGATACCAGGAGACCAAAACAAGGCCAAACACCAATTCATGTATTATCCTAGTATGAAGCATCTTAAGTATTTACAACTCGGATTCAATGACCAGTTATACGACATATACATAGATTCCCATTTATGATTTCATGTAGCCATTCATTTGGTTAACTCTAGCCTTACTTTAACCATTTATGTATCATATTATTTAGGTTCAAAAGCTTGCATATGGTGGACATATGCCACGACCAGAATCTAGAAAAACAAAAAGAAGACGAGATCATGAGGGTACCTTGTAGCGTGACACAAAGAAGAGGAAACGGTGGACAAACAAGTGAACCAAGCACCCTTTTTATGCGTCTAATAACCACGACAGCAGCAAATCCACAAACCCACGATGCAAACCAAACAAACACACGAAATCAGCCTTACAAGAAGCCTCGAACAACCTTTCTTGGACTGCTTGTTGTCGACAGGAATATGGAGGAGGGTTTTGTTTTGCCGTAACTTTTCTTGGGTGAGTTAGGGTTTTTAATGTGTGTTTATTTGAGAGAAAATATGGGATTTTAAATGTGATAATGTGAGTTGAATGAGGCCATATTTTCTGGGATTTTGCGTGGGTATAGGCCGATCAATGGGTGGTTTTTAGAAGACCAAATCTCTAATTTTATTTCTTACCATATTAGCTTTGCACATTTATTTATTTTATCATTCTTTGTGTAAGTATTATTTTCAAATGTTTCATGTAAATTGATTATCGTAAGTACTTAACGAAATTATCGAGCTTGCTTTATTTTACGGATTTTTTGATTTAAGGGTATTATGGTCTTTTAACGCGTTCATGATTTTAGGGTTTTACACAAAGAGTGTGTGAGCATGTTGGAGAAGGACGTGGAGACACCTGAGCAACGAAGCAGACCTGATGCAGCTTGCCGCAACATAACATCACCATATCCACACCAGAACAAAGAACAAAGATAAATGAAGAGGTCAAAGCTGAAAACTTCAAAGAAAAACAAGATCCTCACACTAGGGAGATTGTTAGAATCAAGGCACTTCTTCTCACAAGAAAGAAGAATGTCAAAAGACGTCAAACCAACTATTACATTAGCACCAACAACGTTTCATGATTACTGAAGTTATTAATTACCAACACTTAGGGGGAGATTGTTGGAATCACTCCTAAACTATTATGAAGTGAATAACCAACCTTCAAATGAAGGTTTACAAGTCTATTTATAGGAGAAGGGACTAGGGCAACACTACAAGTCCCTTTCCTTCCTTATTGGATTTGGGCCAAGGCTTATGGGCTTTCTACATAAGCCTTGCCATTAATACTAACATAAAAGCCTAATTAAGCAACCTAGTTTGTAATTAACATGTAATAGGTTGCTTAATTAGGCTTTTATGTTAGTATTAATGGCAAGGCTTATGTAGAAAGCCCATAAGCCTTGGCCCAAATCCAATAAGGAAGGAAAGGGACTTGTAGTGTTGCCCTAGTCCCTTCTCCTATAAATAGACTTGTAAACCTTCATTTGAAGGTTGTTTGTTCACTTCATAATACACTCTACGCATAACCTTTGTTTATCTTCATATTGTGTGTGTTTGTGTGTGTTCATCCGATCACTTCTCTATCTATTTCTTACATATTGATGCTTGTGTTACAATATGGTGACCTAACAAAAGTCAACCACCCGACCACATGGAAGTTGACACCTCTCTACCTCCGCCATCATCCTTTGTTGAGCCATCATCGAATGTGCCTCCGATAATCCCTCCTTCTTTTGAGGATCCCCAACCCTCTTCACTTGACCCTTCACATCAAGCCATTTCCTTTCTACCACCACCGCTTCTGAGCCATGAAAAAAAATTTTATCATTGTCAACATGTTGAAAGCTTGATACATGAAGTACGTGAAGATCAACGTTTCATGTTTTATCACCTCCTCGAACGTTTTGACGAGATCAACAAACCCAAACAACCGTGAGCTTAGGAATTCAAGTGGTGTCCTAGTCTTAAGCTTAACTTAGATCGCTTAGGAATCACATTTCATGTTTTTAATCATTCTCTTAGTTTTAGAGATTTGTAGATCATTTCTCGTAGTTTTATTGAATGAAGATTAAATGTTATATGCCATGTTGTTTTGAGTATATGTTTGGTGCTTTAACACATATCTCACTTTGATGTTAACATCACTTGTTACATCACCATTGCTGTCTTAAGATTTCAGATAGACGGATCCCTACGTTTTGCCTAGACGGATCCCTCCAAGGAGGGAACCGTGGGATCCGTGCAACAGGGGACTTGTTTACTACTAACTTGAGTCTTATTTTCAGGAAATTATGCTTTATATACTTGTTTTCTAACCTTTGTTTTATAGATTTTCAATATACACATGAAGACTTTGACACCCTAAGCAAGGGGGATTTTCGTGTCAAAGCGATACATTGCAAAATCATTTGCAATATATTTCACATTAGGATTATGTTACATGACGTCCCTTTGCAAAGTTGCAATCATCAAGGGGGAGCATATTCGTCACAAAGACGAAACCATTTAAAAACATAATTGCAATGCACTAGTTTAATATTTCTTCTTACTTGACGCCCTCACAAAGGGATGGACTCGTCAAGGGGGAGCTAAGACGAAAACACTTCCCGTCACTTGATCTCTATATGTTTATTTTTACATGTTTTTCTTAAAACAAGGTGTTAGTTTCTTTTCGACGCTCTTTTTGTTTCGACAAAAAGAGAGAGAAGAGAGTAAAAACTCCAATTCAAACTTTTACGAATTTTAGCTTTTCATTAAAATAATTTTATGTTTTGTCATCAAAAAAAAAGAGGGAGATTATTAATACAAGTAAGCCGTAAAAACGTTCATTTATATTTTACGATCTTCTAATGTTTTGTCGATAACAAACGCAAAATCATTTTAACGAAACAAATAAAATACGTAAATGGTTTGAGCCAATAGTTTACTAACACACTTACGTTTTCACATAAAACACTAAACAAGTAAAAAGTGATTTTATGATTTAGTAATACATATGTACAACAACTAGTGTTTACATATTGGGTAGATATATACATAACTAGTATGTATTATAATGGGTAATATAAATGGGTAGAAGTTTGAAGTATTTGACCCATTGACCAAATACATTGAATATAGTTGGGTATAACCCAAAGTCCATGACCCATACCCATGGAGCATAATCTATAACCCATTGCATGACATCATGCATAAGTCATAATAGGTATTACCCATGACCCATGGATTTAACCCATGACCCATGGACTAGATGCATTGCATCTTGTAGATACATTGTATCTACTTGGATACCCATGGTCCAAAGTCTAGGACCCATGACCCATAACCCATGACCCAAAACCCATGAGCAAAGAGGAGCATCCCACGGTTCCCTCAGTTTACACTGGACGGATCCCTCAAGTAAGGGATCCGTGGGACAGTAGCACATTTCTCTCTATAAATAGTGAGCCATTTCTTCATTGTAACTCATCCCTTTCACATATATTTTCTCTTTGAGTTGTAAACTCTTTAACCACAGATCCAAGTGATCTTTGTATGTAGTTTTGTTTTTGTGTGATTCTCTAGGTTCCTCTTAAAGGCGAGATCACCACCTCTTGAAGTCGAGCAAGCTCAATTCCATGAGTTGCCATGCTTCGTCATCATCAAGACTACTGAGGTTCTCTTGTTGATAGCTCTTTCTTTCTTAATAGAAGTGTTGTGTCGAAGGCGTTAGTGAAAGATGCCGAAAGAGTCAAGACGTAAGCATTAGCGAAAGGTGGTTAACGTCCGTGTCGAAGGCATTAGTGAAGGATGCCAATAGAGTCAAGACGAAGACATTAGTGAAAGGTTTCGAACATTTGTGTCAAAAGGCATTAGTGAAGGGTGCCTAGAAATCAAGTCAAAGGCAAGTGAAGGTGCCTAAGGTGTACGTTCGATATGGTGTGTCGATATACAAGAAAGATTAGTATTGGGTCAAAGGATATTGATATCCTTGTTGATGTTGTCATAAGGAGTGAATCTCCTTAGTGATAGGATTTGTGTAGTGCTGGGTAGTAGTTCCTCCTTTGTAATGGAACTCGGTATCTAGCGTTGTACCGGATAAAGGGTAGGCGACGTGTGATAGGTTTGTGATAAGATCGTTTATAAGCTCGGCTAGGGATCAATAACAAAGATAATAAACACAATACGCAGCGGAATAATCAAAACAATACTTTGTTATTGAACAAGGTTTTTCACCATTAACTAATACTCTAATATAGACGTTTATAGGAACACGTCTACTAACTAAACTAATAACCTAGGCGTTTACAATGATCCATACGCCTAGGACACACTCTAATCTAAATCCCTAGACGTTCTTCCCTAACGTCTAGGCTAAACACACACCTTTTAGTCGACTACATTATTGGAAGACTTAATTAAAAACCTACACCTATGTCCTCTTTATATACTAGAGGATAAGGACTAAATAATAAAACTTCCATTGCAAGCAAGCCCTTCCATCTTTTAGTAGGTTTCCTTCTTGTCATATTAAGTCCCTCTTGTTTCATTCTTTTTGTCTTTATCAACTCAAACGTATAATTCCCAACAATCTTCCCCTAGTTGATAATGACAAAACCATTCTTGAACGAACTTCCCTAGACGAAGTAGAGAAATTGAGATCAATAAATCTCGCCATAAATGAAACAAGTATGTCTTCCTTTGTCTTCCCCTTAATCCATGCCATGTCAATCAAACATCTCTTCCCCTTTTTGTTATTATCTAAATAGGGAACGTATGCAAATAATGATCTTGACCACCACGAATCAATATCATACTTCCAATCTAAGACTTCCAATGCTTCAAATCGCCCACCATTACGCATCATAAGAAAAATGGATCCAAAACAGTAGAAAACTTCAACTAGTAGTAGTAATAATGATCAACAATAGTAAAAATCAAAAACTTCCCCTTGAGTGATGCATGTAGATGGTTAAACTTTTAACAATAAGCGTCCCCTAAAAAACATATGTTAACCATCTTCTTGATTCTTCAAAATCTGTAGGCTCCTTGTAATGATCACTTTGTGAAGAACACCAAATATAACAAACTTGATGAAGAAGTAGAATTTCCCAAACTTGTGTCTTAAATCTTTACAATCCACGGAACTCCATACTTATACGTATCACCAAATATAAGTAGACCGCAATCCCTTGAAAAGAATCCTCAACTAGTATGAGACACTGAGCACTACAATGTAACTCCTTCAAGTGATAGCCAATGTGTGCATAGAGCATCATAAGAAAAATCACACATTGCTAGATTCATCAAGCTAGATGATAAGAACACAAACCAAGCAATTCCACTTCACCTTCAAATAAGTGATAAATAATCCTCTTCGTAATCAATTCTTCAATAAATCTCCATAACGAGCCTTTTAAAATCCTTTTAAGAACAAATAAATTTCTTCCTGTGTGTGTGAACAATAACCTCTGTGTGTGTCATCCAAAAATCATGCTCGGCTTCCCCTTAAATCAAAAATCTTCTCGTAATAAACCATGAGCAGTACGTTGGGAAGGAGCAGTACTTTCATAAAAATCTGCAGTACTTTGAAATAAACTGCAGTACTTTCGTATAAACCACAGTACTTTCATAAATGCAGTAGCAGTACTTTCACGATCAGCAGTACTTTTATCTTCGTCGAAGCAGTACCTTGCATTCAAAAACAGTATTTTGCAAAAACTTTCGAGCAGTACTTTGATCTTGTCTGAGCAGTACTTTGAACAACTCCAACAGTACTTTGAGCAATTTCAGTCCACTGTCCAATCTCATTCCTCTGAATCACGAACAATAAATATCATCAACCATTAAGAATCATGACAAAACCTCTTTGACCAATCAATTCCTAGTCATGGGTCCCAACACCTTGTGATAACAAATCGTACCCATGTGATCACTTAATCCAAGAACCAACCAATCTTCATGTGATGAATGAACCATCAGACTAATATAAACAAATATATGAGTCGCAACTTCTGACTTGACCAATAGTATCAATGCTCAAATTCATGTCACTCGAACAGTACCATCGTGACACTCAATTAATTCTTTGTCGAATCTGTCGCATCTTTTCACAAAAAGATCGATACCCCAATCAACTGATCTGAACTTCTTCAAAACTGCTTCCTTCGATTAAAAACCTTGAATAAACCTTGAAAATTCGAATCTGAAAAACACCTTCAGCAGCCAACTTCGACAGTTAATATCTTTTGCATAAAAGCTCAAATCGAAAATCCCTCCGGTCGAAAGTTAGATTAGTATATAAAGAACATCCACCTAAAATTTCGTCCCGATCCAACGGTTAACGAAAAAGTTATCGCCGTTTCAAAACAGTGCTGTATAAAAATACGAAAATTTGAGCTCCGAATTTTTCTTCCTTTTTCATCATTCTTCGACACATAAAACCTTGTAAATCCCTATATCAAGAGCTCCCCGCTCTGATACCAATTGATAAGATCGTTTATAAGCTCGGCCAGGGATCAATAACAAAGATAATAAACACAATACGCAGCGGAATAATCAAAACAATACTTTGTTATTGAACAAGGTTTTTCACCATTAACTAATACTCTAATATAGACGTTTATAGGAACACGTCTACTAACTAAACTAATAACCTAGGCGTTTACAATGATCCATACGCCTAGGACACACTCTAATCTAAATCCCTAGACGTTCTTCCCTAACGTCTAGGCTAAACACACACCTTTTAGTCGACTACATTATTGGAAGACTTAATTAAAAACCTACACCTATGTCCTCTTTATATACTAGAGGATAAGGACTAAATAATAAAACTTCCATTGCAAGCAAGCCCTTCCATCTTTTAGTAGGTTTCCTTCTTGTCATATTAAGTCCCTCTTGTTTCATTCTTTTTGTCTTTATCAACTCAAACGTATAATTCCCAACACTTTGGTTCTACCTCGTGGAAGAACCCGGTATCTAACCTTGTACCGGATAAAGAGTAGGCAACATTGCGAAGGCTTCTCCGCCACAAGGAGTTGGTGTTGTGTAGTGATTACGGACTCTCGAGTAGGTGACTAGGGGAGTGGAGTAGGGCAAGGAAAGTGTCCTTGTAGCCGAAACACTATAAATACTCGCGTTGTGATTTTGTGCTTCTTACTCTTTATCTTAGCTTTTATTTATTTATACGCTTGTCTATCAACATCCAACACACACGTTCAAATAGATTGACATAAGTCGATCTAAATAGTTTAAAACCAAGTTTTAAACGGTAAAACTATTCAACCCCCCTTCTAATCGTCCTCACATATAATCTGCTTTGCATTCTTTGGTGTTTTTACCTAGTTTTTGGGTTAAAAATTAATGTTCACAAAAGTAATATTCCTCGCTAAGTTGGAGTCACTGTTCTAAGTTGGAGTCAATGTGAAACAACTTCTTTTTTGGAGGCGAAATGGGTGCGAAAAAAATGACTTGGGTGAGTTGGGAAAAATTCCTCGCTAGTAAGAACTTGGGAGGTCCTGGAATTGGTAACATTTTTTCGCTTAATGTTGGTCTTTTGTTTAAATGGATTTGGCGGTTCTTGCAAAACTCGACTGACCTTTAGGCTACAGTGATTAAGGCGATATATGGTCATAGTTGAGGTATATTTGTTGTTCCATGCATTCTTCTAATCAAGGTACTAGGATTATGGTTAAATCCCTTAAACATAAAGGAATCGATCTTCTGTCCTTGTGTACTCGGAAGTTAGGAAATGGTGCTTCTGTTCGTTTCTAGGATGACACGTGGTGTGGGAAGCAACCTTTAAAAAGCATTTTCCCGCGCGTTTATATCTCGATAAAGACAAAGGATGCTATCTTGTCAATCGGATTTTTTTTCATGACTGGATTGCTTTTTTTAGAAGAAATCCAAGAGGTGGCACTGAAGCTTCTCAATTTCGGATGTTCAAAATCTTATTCGAGACTTTGTGTAAACTGATCAAAACGATTATTGGATATGGCCGCCTGATATTTCCAAAGGATACTCCGTTTCCTCAATTCGATATTTGATCGACTCCTGTATTCTAGACGTTGGCCCTAATGCTACTCATTGGAACCGTAGTATACCTATAAAAGTTAATGTCTTTTTATGGAGATTGGTGCTTAACAAGCTTCTATCTAGGGTGAATTTAGACAAGAAAGTTATTGAAGTAGACTCGCTTTTATGCCCCATTTGTCACGAAGTTGTAGAAAAGATTAATCACCTTTTCTTTACATGAGATATTGTTGTTCCCTATTCATTATAGTATAAAACAGTTTAAATATTTAAAACAGACTAATAGTGAATCAATGACTGAAATACAATGTAAGTAAAACACACTGATAAATTTTCAACATAATATTCTTTATTAGAAATCAATTAAAAAGAATACATTACCCAAGTACTTGCAGAAGAGTACTTGGGATTGCAATGACAAAGGGTTGTAACTCCTCACAAAGCTCAGGCTAAGTCTGAGCACAACTATAATGGAACCACTAAACTATCTCAGGGACTGAGTTGTATTTGGAGGAGTGAAAGATGGCTTGTGTGTGTGTGTGTTTTACAATTCACAATGATGAGTGTCCAAATACTCATCATTTTTATACTGATAGAGTGCCAAAAACATCTGAAAACACTCAGAAATGCTTCAAAATGATAAAAATATCACAAACAAGTGTTTTATATGTTTTAAATGCAAAAACATCAAAATCTGGTGAAAAACGTATTAAGTTTGCATAATTGGCAGTTTTAGTCCCCCAAGTTTGAAAATTTGTCAAAAACAGTCCCTGGTCATTCCAAAACTTGTAAAATATCATTTTAGGTCCTTGGGATTCACAAGTTGTTCAAAATAATCCTTTGAAGTTAAAAATCACAAATTTACAACTTTGGTCCCTCAACTTTGCAAAAGTGTCAAAATTAGTCCCTAAGGTTTTAAAAAATAAGAAAATAATCAAAATAAACCTTATACTATTTATAAATGGCAATATTAGTCCTTCATGATAAACTTTGGAGAAAATTACAAGTTTGGTCCTTATAGTTACAAAATTGGCAGTTTTAGTCCTTGGACATTTAAAAAATGGAATTTTATTCAAATGATCCTTGTACTATTCTTACTTGGCAGGTTTGACCCTTGTGAGAGCTTTTGAAAATGTTCAAGAACAGCCCTTTAACTTTGGCAGATTTGCACTTTAGGTCCTTGTGATTATAACTTAACCAAATGGACCCTTGGTGTTTTTAAAACACTTAACCCGGCTGGCCCAATCTTCCCAAGCCCAAAATCAAACCCGACCCACTTTTTAAAAATAAAACACCCGCCCACCTGTTATCCCCTTTCTCCCACACACCTGCTACCATACATCCATCTCCACCTGCTCACTATATCCTTTCCACCTCACCATTTCCACCTGTTAACCACTCCAATTCCACCTCCACATCAAACAAAAACCCATTAATTCAGAAAACCAACTCCATGACTTTTCCCGCCATTTTTACACATGGACGATTCAGATGAATTGATAGCTGGAATGAGGTGGGATATTCTCAGAGGTCGACATAGGATGTTTGAAGTCAATAAAAGCAGAAAGAGAAGCAGTGGAAAAGGGCAGTAGAGTAGTTTTAGTTTAGTTTAATGTCGTTTTTATTAAATTTAAATTTCTAGTTCATGTAAAAGCTTTTCAGTGTTTTGTTATCATCTTCAGTATAATAAAATTATATTTCCAGTTTCAATTCCAACTTGTGCACACGAATTTAGTTAATGCCTGTTTACTAGTTCAAAAATTTCAAAATTCTCAAAGGTTGTTATTAGCAGCTGTTAGGAACTGAACAAGCTTACATAAGCTCTGTTAAAGTTTTTGAAAGCTTTAAGAAACTTAAAAAACCAGTTTATAGTTAAAATAGAAAAATTCTCAAAATTACTAAAAAACTAGTTAAAAATTCAAAAATCATGGAAAGCAAAGATCAAGACAGAAGCATGGAAAGAAATGGATTGCTTATGGTTTAGAGGCTTTATGGAAAGCTATTAGGAGTGGTATCAACCACTGGTTCATGGTCTTTGGCTGGAATCAGTTGTGAGCTTTTAGAAGAACTTTTTGCATTTCACTGTTCCAGTGCTTAATTCAGCTTATACCTTTGTTTTTAAGCATGTTTGGTGTATGATTAGTAAGATTAGGGCTTTATATAGTTTGCTTATTTTTTAAATTTGGTAGTTGCTAAAACTCTCATTTTAACAGTCCTTATAGCAGAAGTACCATTCTTGAATTTCAAGTTGTTAGTGTTGTTGCTTTATGCTTATTAAGTCTAGATATACAATAATATAAGTCCTTAATTCAGTTTCATGGTCTAAACTAGTGGAATCCTTTGAAAAGCTTCACAACTGCTTCTATAAGGTGTGTTTGGATTTTCTTGTTTAACTATGTTAGAGGTTGTGCAATTCTTTGCTTTTGCTTGTTTCATGTCTAATTAGGTAATAATAGGCCAGTCAAACAATAAAACCTAGTACTTGTTTTATAAAAAGTCAACATAGCTTCTAATCTACCTGAGCAGTTCACTGTTGAGGTTTTAAATAGCTAAACTCACCAAAATAGCTTGTAACTTAGTACTTTAGCTTAATCTTATCTCATTTCAACTTATTATAACATATACAGTCTATTAGATCAATCAAAAGTTCAAGAAAGTCAAATATCATTTCTGTTTTCAAAAGTCAAAATTTGGAAATCCAGTTTTTTTGCAAATCTTTCTTGATCTCTCATGTATTCATTTCTTCATTAAAATCTATGATACTTTGGGATTTGCAAGATCATTAGGTCTAGTTTAGATATATCAGTTTTGTTTTACATTTCTCAAGCTCCAATAAGCTAAAAATAAGCCACCAAGAATGCCCCATTTGCCCTGCACACACTCAGCATTCACTGAGTGTGCACAGGCACTTCTTGCAGACCTCTCACAAGCTTCATTGAAGCTTGTGAGGAGCTGGTCTTTGGTTCTTGTGTAGTAGGCCAGGTCTTTTACAAGTCCCAATAGCTGTTTTATCTTTTAGCCTATTTGTCTAGCTTGTGCAAGTGCTTAAAGGTGCACACCTAATCACTGTTTTGCTTTAATAAGCCAATAAGCTCAAAACCAAATTTAAGCTTCTTCAGTGATCTAGGGTACTGATAATTAGTTAATTTATACTTAATTTAGCATTTCCTAGCTTCTGTTTTCATCAGGTACTCATTTATAGCTTATAGCTTATTTTGGATTGCTTATTATTAAGCAGTTGTACTGCAGCCTTATTTTCCTCCAAATAAGCATATGTTTTTATATTTTTCTTAGACTTAGAATAATATTTTAACATTTTCCTGAATTTTTCAGATTTTTCCATCACTGTTTTCTATTTTTCTTTATTTTAAATAGTTTTTAATCCTTTTTAAATACCTTTTAATACTAAAAAATCAGAAAAAGCTTAAAAAAATATGTTTTCTATTTTCCTAGATTAAGATAAATATAAATAGTCTAAAAAGTATTTTTCCATAATTTTCTTAGTTTAAAAAGTATTTTTTTAGCATTTTAATTAGTTTTAAATAGTTTTAAATCAATAATAAATACATATAAAGTATAAAAAATAAATTTTCAGTTTTAAAATTAGTTTTATCATATTTTAGACTTTTCTAAGTCTTAATTTTATTTTTCTAGCTTTATTTCCTAATTTCTTGTATTTTAGGTAATTATTAAATAGTTAAAAATAGTTTTTAATTAATAATAATTAGAATAATAGTTATAAAAATAATTTTTTTTTTCTAATAATTTTCTTTTATTATTAGGATTGTTAAAATATCATTTTCATAATTGTAGCTCTTTTATTGTTTAAAACTCACTTTTTATTTTGTACGTAGACGTAATTTTATTTTAAACGTAAGTTTTAAGTTTTAGGTTTTAAACGTTCATCACCTTTAAAAATAGTGATAGCGTTTATTTAATAGATTTTATCTTTTTAATCTTTTAATTTGCATTTAAGTCGCTGTTATTTGTAAATCTTTTCTTTAGGTAATTTTTCATCGATATCCTTACTGATCACTATCCTTAGTGATCATTCTATCATCTGAAGTTGTTTAAACACCAATTCATCCTCCGTGGGACTTAACGACCCGGGAATCCCCTGTATTCCTCTGATCTTAATTGCATTAGTGTTTGAGCAGTTTTTAGTCTGTTAAGACTTGACTGTTTAGCACCAATCACACAAGCTTAAATCTTTCACTCCATCTCTTATGCTATTTATACAAGTATGAGTTTTAACTTTATCCTAAGTGACAAACTGACATTATACATAAGACAAAATACTGATGTATTTTGTCTCTGTTTACAAAGACTATATTAAGTAAGAGACAAGGTTGCTTTCCATAAGTCAGTGATGATACTGAGCCTGATAGTTTGCCATTCAGGGAAAGTTGACTTTGGTTGATAAGGACTTCGTCTTATCTGATTCAAACTTATCCCGCCTTATCCCGCTCATTCTTCAGTCTTCATTGCCTTTAGTCTTCTACTTCAGTTTGTCTTCAGTGTAAGTAGCTGGTGAGGAGTTTAGGGATTCAGTGAGTTATTGTCATCACTCACTGAATCCACCATCTTCTTCTTAACTCGGTCTTCACCCCTTAAGTTCCGCCTTACTGAGTGGAGAGACTTCTTCTTCGCCTCTTACTGAATATCCTAAAGATGGCTCACTGAGAGACTATGCACTCAGCGACCTGTTAGTGTTTAATGGCCTAAACACTTAGGGTATTTTCTATTCAAATCCTTGACTTAAGGGGTTTGGGTATTTACTGAACCCAACAGTCTCCCCCTATTTGGATATACAAATAGCCTAAGTGTTTGATCAGTGTAAGTGAGCAAATGACTTCTTCTTACACTAAATGTACTAATGAGCATAATAAGGAACAGTGAATATTTTAACAAAACATACATCGTTTATTGATCAATTACATAGTTCCTATCACTAGTACAAAAGATAAAACAAAATGTCATTCAAGATGGATCCCCAGTGCTTCAAGCTTAACCTTCTTCTTCAGGAGTGCTTCTTTGTCAGGGTGCTCTCTTATCTTAGCATTCAGGTCTTTGCAGAACCTTTCGTTTTCTGGAGTATTGATTTGAGAGGCCACTGGTAGATAGCTTGCCATTGTAGGCACTCCTGCAAGATCTATGTCACTCCACCTTTGGAATGTTGGGTTTCCAAAGACATCATTGAAATAAAGTCCTCTTTCAGGCTTTTCAATGCACAGACAGTTTACAAACTTTACTCCTTTAGGTAGCTCCGTGTTGCATTCCAGGCCAGGAGGCTCGAACTCAACTGTTAGGAATTAGAAATTCCATAGTGAAGTGTCGGTCACCCCATATATAATCTAGCATAATTTAGCTCGTAGACATTACGTTATTTACTAGTTATTTAGTTAGCTATTTAGTTTAGAGCAACACCGTGGAGGAAGGACGGGTCTTTACCCACTGTATACCTGATCCACAGGCCGATAGGAGGTCGTTATGTTTGTAACTATAAATACCCTCTACCTCCCAAGGTAGAGGGTTGGACCTTTCATTCATCTTAATCTAACCTTCTATGTTTTCTTTCACTTTCTCTCTCTAGAAAGGCTCCCACTTTCTCTTTCTAAAACCTCTAAATAATTCGACCATATTATTGTTTGTTATGTGTTTATGAAATCCAATATCTAACAATTGGTATCAAGAGCCATGGTTAGATCATCTCTTACATATCTTTGGATTTCTAGTGGTTTTTAGGTGTTTTTTGAGTTTGAGAAAGTTTTGTGGTTTTTGCATCATTTGGTTGATTTCTAGTGTTAAAGTTTGGATTTTGATTGTACTTTTGTGTTTAGGATCATCATAAGTGTTTAGGTTGTGATTTGAAAGGCTTGAATCATCGTGGTTGGGTTGTTTTTGGATTGAAAAGTGTGTTTTGGAAGTTTTTCAAGTTAGCGACTTGGCTCACGGTATAACTTTCTTGCTAGCGATTTGCTTCAGAAATAATTAGCGAGTTGTGGTGTTGTTTGGTGGCGAGTTGACCCTAGCGACTTGCCTTTAGAGACAAGCCGACAAAAAGTACACTTAGTGGATTCTCCACTACGGGTAGCGACTTGGGTAGCGACTTGGTGTTAGCGATTTGGTGCTTAGCGAGTTGCTCTTTAGCGACTTGACAACTTAGCGACTTGGAGCTTAGCGACTTGCTGTCAAAATTTTCCTAGCGACTTGGTTCTTGGCGAGTTGCTCTTTAGCGACTTAGCTGTTTAGCGACTTGGTGCTTAGCGACTTGGTTGATTTTTACGAAGAAGAGGTTTGACCAAAGTTGACTTTTTACGTCAAAACTTCAAACGGCCATAACTTTTGATCCGTAACTCCGTTTTCAGCGAAATACCTGTCAAAACGACCGGAACAGGCTGAATATTGTGAGGTTTCACAATGATGTCGTGAAACAAATTTTTCGAGGCCCAAATCCCCTCCGAAAGGAAGTTATTGAGGTTTTAAGTTTTTAGACCCAAAAATTCTCCGTAAAAACGTGCATCAACCAATCCAAATCTCAACCAATCAACATTTCAGCTTTTCCTACGAACAATCTAAAGCCCTATCACACAATCGTCTTTCATTGTATCGATCCATCAATCATCTTAACCCATTCCATTGGTCATTGCTTAACGGTTTGGTCTTGATTTTAGTAAAATCTCGCGAAAGATTTTATTTCTCGGTTTGAATCATAGACTTGTAAAATCCCGTGCATTCTACCACATCATGTCCTACTCTACTGACCCAGTGATTTCAGAAGTACTCAAACTGTATGATGCTGTAGACAACCATGAGAATATTAGCTATTCTGATCGAATACAGATGATGGAATCAATCAATGATGACTTGAGTTCTTCATGCTCTGAGTCCAATGAAAAAGAATTGCAACTGCTTGGACTACAGAATGCCATGCAAAAGGAAAGTAGCATTGAATCTTATCAACAACTTCACTCACACCTTATGTTACTCACACCGATTGGAATGGAACGAACATGCATTGACCTTTTCTGTCAAGACTTATCCACATTAACGGGAACAGTACTATTGAACTTAGAACAATTGGAACAACAACTTGATAAAGAGAAGGTTCAAGAGGTTAGTTCAAGTGCTGCACTTCAAGTGATCCACAACCAATTTCAGTCATTCATCAGTGGGGAATTTACATCAGATTATGATCAAGACATGACTGAAATGTCTTTCAAGAGACACACTGGAATGGAAATTAGCGTGTTCATTGAGACATTCATACAACTCATGGATAATGTGGAGAAGTACATTGAGGAGGTTACACATAAAAATGAAAACGTGAATGAGTGTCAGGTGCAGTTGAGAGATAGTTGTGATAAGTTGGGTAATGTATCTGTTGAAGAATCGGGTGTTGCTGAATGCAGAATGTCAGAGTCAACATATAATGATGAGTCGGGTAAAGCACCAGATGATGGATCAGTTGGCACTGAATACAGAGGCTCAGAGATTGATAAGCTTGACACATCCAGCGGTCTAGTGACTCTTGTTACACATGATGTGGATGCAGATATCAGACCAGAAATTGAGCAGGTGTCATGTAATGAGGTACCCTTTCCTGTTCAATATAGTGCATCTGCTAAAGTACTTAAACAAACTGATCATGATGCTGAACATGACTTTGTTAAATCTTCTGTAACTGAGGCTGAGTTTGAGATTAAGTGTTTCAAAACAAACAATAAGGTTGATAAAAGGGCTTTTGATGAACTTTCAAACAAATTCTTAAATCTTGAAAACATTGCATTTCACTTGAAATTGCGATACAAAGTAAAGAAGAAAGTTTCCAAATTAACAAACCATGTAAAAATCTGGAACTTCCTGAATTCCGTGAACTTTTTGAAATGAACACTTTGAAAGCTCAGCTTCAAGACAAAGAATCAACCATCAACAATTTGAAGAAACATATTTCTGGTATGCATGTGAAAAGTAATTTGGTTACAAGTAATTTGGTTACAAGTAATTCTGATGTTAATGCTATTGATGATATTCAAATGAGAAATGATGAATTAGTTGTTTGTGTGGCCAAATTACTAAAGGAAAATGAGTCTTTGAGAAAGAATCACATAGAACTAAGTGACTCTGTCAAAGAAGCTAGAACTAAGTCAATGGAAACAAACTCTTTGATAGCAAAAATTGATGATCTCAAAGCTCATCTTCAGGAAAAGAGTTTCGCTATTGTTGCTTTAAAAAATGAGCTCAGTAAAACAACAGGGAATAGTGTGAACACTAAGTTTTCAAAACCATCAAACTTGGGGAAACCAGTTATTAGACAACCGAATGCGTTTAGATCTGAACGACCAAAATTTTCAAAAATGCGGTTTGCCTCCCAAGTTGATGCGAAACAAGTTTTGACAAAACCAGTCACTTCACCTCACTTGCCTAGGAAAATTGATATGAATGACTTGTATAAGAACTCTTATCTTGAAATGGCTAGAAAGAAGGCACATAATCGTAAAGATGGAATTTTAGGTGCAAGACCTAGGATGATGAATTCTTCCAAATTTCAAGGCACTGCTAGTAGTTCTAAACCATTACCTAGGAACACTAATCTAAAGACTAGGGATTGGCGTACATCTAAGAGTAGTTGCGTTTCGACTAAAGCTATTCCCATAGCAGATCACTCTAAGAAATCTAGATCTATTTCTGAATCCAAACAAGCTATTTGCTCAAAGTGTCTGAAATGTATCTTTAATGCTAATCATGATAAATGTTTCACAAAATCCCTGAAGAATGTAAATGCTCATGCAATGGTACAACCTGTTAAGTCTAGGATTCACACTAAGTCATCCACAGTGCATATGAAGCAAATGAAACCAAAAGCCTCACCTAGATGGTTACCAACTGCTAAATCTTTGGAAACTAGGAATAAGGATAAGTCTCTCACTATGCATAAGATGCCTAACAATCCTAGACCTTGCCATAAGTGGATACCATCTGGTAGAATTTTTAAGGATGCTAGACTTAGGTGGATACCTACAGGAAAGATGTTTACCAATAGCATTCTCAATGTTGACCGTGAAACCCCAAAGGGTTTGGATACTGATGTCACTAACCATAATATATGCAATCAAGTTTGTAATATTAGTGCAGGTAGTCCTTACTCAGTTGTAGATACTTCGATCCTTCAATACATGGACTGGCTTAAAGTATGGATAACAAAAGGATTGATATCTCATAATTCACGGGTTCTAGTTACTCAACATTGATATTCAATCGGCTATGACGTCTGTTCACATCAGTTCAGGCCTCGTACTCCAAAGAAAAGAAATGTGTACTTTTCAGTGCGCATTATCTTCCGTAGAAGAGAAATCTTCTTATGACGTTTGAACACAACAGTTCAAGCCTCGTTCTTAAAGAAAAGAAAAGTGTACGTGTCAGTGCGCTTTATCTTCTGAAGAAGAGAAATCTTCTGTATTATGACCATTCTCATCAACATGCTTCATACTTTTTCCATGCGCTTCAGTCATTAAGTGAACCGGGCTACTGTTGATTGTTTTCTGATTCCACTTTCTCAACTATAATGACGATGACGACATCCTGTGCTGATTTTGCGGGGGAGAAGTGTGAATAGACTACAAATGGATAATGTTCACTTATGTAGTCAAGAATGGCATCTCCGTATGCAATTCTTGAGGGGGAGAAGAAGTGTGAAATTTTTGCATTGTTGATTGACATTTGAGAATATAAATGGTCATACGGCTCTAAACTCATGTAAGAACCGAGCTTCTTCTGATCGGGTCATCTTCACATGGAGTTTTTCTCTTCTAAGAGCCGTTGGTTGACATCTTCACTCGGATTGATGAGTTTATCGACAAAGTGCTTCCGGTTAATGCTTCACACATACAGCAACATGATGATTCCGAACAATCTATCTGTTCTTGTTTGATGTGATTGGTAGTTTGGTGTTACCATCTTGTGTGTTCGTTGCGGCCTGATTGCTGATTTCCTTGATGAACATCTTTCTGTTCTTGTTTGATTGGGAGGGATTTTAGTTAAGGGGATTTGCAAGATGTAAGTTAATTGGGATGCTTTTTGGTGGAATGCTTTTTGGTGTGAGTTGAAGATGTTAACTATCTATTCCCCAACTGAACAATCTTGAAGAAGGTCGAGTCTACAGTATGTTCTACATTTTCTGCTACATGTTAGAAGACTAAAGACGAGTTGCATTTAACGATCTAAAGACTTCTTCTTAATCTGGGCATTTATCAAACAGATTGTCGGTTTAGGGGAGAGCACTAATTGGGAGAAAGTTATAAGTCAGATTCAATTCCCAATTAGACTTGCTCATATTCTTTAGCAGTGACTACTCGAGACGTTGATATTGACTATTGTTGGACATTTGACACAAGGTGATTACTTCGGAGTTAATCATTTATCACTTATTTGAGATTGAAGTTGACTTTCACAAAGGCGTGTTCTTATTTGATAACTTGCTCGGGCTTAAGAATTTGAGTCGAAGACTTGGCTTATCTAGTTACCAGCAGTCGAGGTGGATGGTTGAAGACCTGGTTAACTATCACTATTAGGAGTTACTTTGTTTTACTCAGTGTCACACTCATATGACGGTGTGGATAATCGCAAGAGGTGTTAATGTCTCATACTTTGTTTGGGTAGTGAGTACTTAGAGATTTGCTTGAATCATAAATTCTCTACACCGTTCTTCCATCATTAGGTGCAAGCTTAAGATACAAATGTGGGGAAGTTGACTTCAGTTTCAAGTATGGTATAGCGGGTTTTCTTCTTCAGTGGTCACTTCAAATTGTCCACATAAGGGTTGATAAAAATAGTCAGAGAGAGTCTTCAGCAAGTTGATTCTCACAAGAGTTCAAGTGTTCTTCTCAACAAATTTCTAGTATACGGGCTTACAATGAGCTGCTGATTCTGAAGTGTCAAAACCAGCAAGGAGAAAGGAGACTCGCATATAAACACAAAGCGAGTAAACTTGATGAACTTAATTCTTCTAAGTGATTGAATATATCCCGGGAAGACAAATGTTATTACCGCAGAGAAACTCAAGGTTTGACTCATGACGAGTAAACTTGATGAACTTAACTCTTCTAAGTGATTGAAGATATCCCGGTAAAACAAATGTTATGACCGCAGAGAAACTCAAGGTTTTACTCATGAAGGCTTTTGTGTTATTATTCCAACGACGTGGGGGAAGAGATGGAAGAGTTAGTTTCTGAAGATGAAAGAGGTACACAAGTGTGTGATGATTTTGATTTTATCACAATCATCAGGGGATAGAGATTGTGTACATTGGGGATGCTCAGCTGTTTTACCTGAGGGCTTAATCTGTGATTCAGAGATATAATCACTTATTCCGGTGTTGACATCCGCAGAGATTTTCACCCGCAGAGATAATCAGTGACTCGGCCTGCTTCTTCAATGTTATCGGTTATTCTCTCTTTGGGCATTCGGGTACTTCGGGTTCTTGATCTTCATACACTTTCTTCAGGGGAGAGAAAAGTATACATCGGGGTTATTCTTTGGCTATTGGAGTTAATCTGCTACTTCGATGGTATAAATTTCTTTGTCTTCGGGTATGTGTATTCGGGTTCGTGAGCTCTAGTCTAAGAGATTGACTGCATCAATTCAACTACTTGGGGGAAGTGGTCTCTTGACACCTTTTTGGAATGGATTGCTTCAGACTTCAGTGGAAAAGAAATTTGAGAAGATTATTTAAGTGTGGGATGAAACGTTGCTGGTGTTCTATTGGATTATATAACCTCGAACGAAGAATCACGGTGATTATTCTTAAAAGGAGCAGCAAGTTCGATGATAATGGTGTGCTTCTTTGTGCACCTGGCGAAGAGAAGCTTGAAAGAAAGCTTTGAATCTGCTCAGCTAAAGGATTTTCGGTTTGGGGGGAAGCTGCCAAAGTCTCTCTTTCTCAAAGGCTCATGTTCTATCTTCTATTCTGGAGCCCTGGAAGCTTTGGTGGTGGATGTTTAAGAGATGACGAATTCTATCTTCTACGACGTGCTGCTCGATATCCTTATCTCGGTACTCGTATCATCATCCTCTTTAACTATATCATCTATTCTATCTTTGTAAATATTTATTAAAAAACCAAATACAAAAATATAAAACCAGCAAAACAAAATACAAAAATATAAAACCAACAAAAAGAAAATAGAAAAATATAAAACCTTCAAAAACCCATAAAAATAAGAAAATTTCAAAAATACCAAAAATATGTTTTCACATGACATGTCTTCTGGTATCGATAACATCTGCGGTCTTAGAAATGTCATTCAATAATGGCACGGGACCATAGATGAAGTTCGAGCAGGAGGTGTAAATATTCTTTTCTAAACATGTCTCAAAATATGGCTTACAGTTATTTCATACTGTAACCCGGGCTTAAACTATGGCTTGCAGTTACTTCAGACTGTGACCCGTGCTTAAACTATGGCTTGCTATTATTTCAGATAGCAACCCGTTTTTTAAAGAAGGAAAGTGCTACGCTTAAATTATTTTCAAAATATTTCGTGCACTTATCCTAAAAACAAAACAAGGAAAGTATGTCGAAGGACTGCTGTTCCTACACAAATGTTTTTCCGTCTAAAATTCTTCAGAAAAATATTTGTTGTATTTCAAAATGGTGGTAAAATGAGTTGCTTGTAAAATCAATCAGGATCAGAGTTTTCGTATTAATTCGCAAAAACTCAATCAATGACTTCAACACTTTTAATGTTTCAAAAAATGAGTCTTTGATTGAGGGGGAGAATGTTTTCAAATCTATATCATCTAACGAGCTTTCTTAATTATCCTACGTGCTTAATTAAAAATGATATTTGCCTGTGTCGAAGGACTAGGAATTTAGGATATGATTGTTAGGTTTAGATGATTAGAGTTTGATTAACACATAAACCCCATGCCTTATATGATCTGATTGTTATGTTGAATTGACTTTAATTAGTCGATTGCTGTTATGGGTGATGTCGACCACCATATATCTGTATGTGTGTTCACTAACGTATGCAGGTATATTGGGTATAAGAATGTTCCTGATCCGGATCCCACAATTGAAGATGATTGGATGCCGAAAGGAAAGGGTAACTATTTCTTGGGTTGACAAATGAAGAAATGGAGCTTAATTGGACTTCAATGGAGAGTTGGCATAAATGCAACGTAAGAGGTATCACTGCATCAGCAGATGATTTTCTTCTAAGTGATTGAAGAAACGGAGCTTAATTTGACCTCAGTTGGCATTCAAAATGCAACATAAGAAGAAGTCTCACTGCATCTGCAGACGGTTTTTCTTCCAAGCCCTACAGCAACAATAGAAGCTTCTCAACCACTTAATATATCTTTGTGCATGATACCATTTTTTTTAAACAATTTTGAATAATTTGATTAAATTGTTTTGAAAAGGGAAAATATTGTTTTGAAAATATATTGGACTAAATTTTGAAAATCACCGGACTTCATTTTATCAAAACTTGAGTCACTCAATTATCGACTACGGTCATGGATTGAGGGGGAGAGTAATTTAAAATAAAATATTTTCAAACGATATTTCTTCACAAAAGTTCCGCTTTGTACAATATAAGTGGTGATCTAAAGATTTAATGTTATGTCATGGTATGATTTTTTCTTTAGAATCAAGGTCTTTCAAAATGAAATTTTTTCTGTTCTTGTTTGATTGTGAAATTGTTTTATTTTACTAAAAGATCTCTTAAAAACTATCATACCTGACACTAACAATCTTTAATGTTTAAATCTGTTCCTATCTGTCATCTTTCAGAATTAAATCTTGCCACGTCTTTCCCCTAAAATTTTCTAAATAATTTAAATCTTTTGGGACTACAAATCTCAAATGGTTTGAAATTTTTGATCGCGGGAGAGATCGTGATTTAAATCTCAAATCTGTTTTAATGGAATTGGTTTTAGTCCTTCAAAGGCACTCCTGCCTCCATGTGCCAAACGATTTCAAATACACAATGCACATGTTGAGGAGGAGGATTTATCCAAAAACCAGATGAGTATTTAAACAAGGCCACATTTTCTCCCATGTTTTTTAAACCTAATTAAACCTAATTAAATCACTTGGGATCCAAAATCTCAAAGGATTTGATATTTTTGATCGGGGGAGAATTTGTGATTTAATAATGAAATTTGATAAAAGTTGATCGTTTTGATTCAGTTGTGCAGGCTGCTCTCTCATATGTGCTAAACGCTTTCGAATCTCGAAGCACATATTGAGGGGGAGCAAAACCATCGAGGTACAAAAGTTTTTTAAAAGAGATTATAAAGTACCTTGATTGTGTTTTCAAATGGTTTTCTTAATGGATTTTGTGATTGTGGATGTGCTTCAAAAGAACTCTTGCCTCTATGTGATAAAAATGATTTCAAAAAACATATGCACATATTGAGGGGGAGAATTTTACCAAGAAAATCAAATGGCTTTTTCATATGAAAATTGTGATCAAAGAAAATATTTCAAAGTCCTCTTGCCTCCATGTGCCAAACAATTTCTAAATCACACGCACATGTTGAGGGGGAGGTTTTCTAAATGATCAAAACTATTAAGGTACAAAATGCTTTGATCTCGTATCACAAGTACCTTGATTTTTTTTCCAAATGATTTTTCAATTGGTTTCATGAAGGAAAGAACAATA
Organism: Chrysanthemum seticuspe; assembly: GCA_019973895.1. Taxonomy (NCBI): domain Eukaryota; kingdom Viridiplantae; phylum Streptophyta; class Magnoliopsida; order Asterales; family Asteraceae; genus Chrysanthemum; species Chrysanthemum seticuspe. The sequence goes on from BPTQ01000004.1 coordinate 114,920,380, forward strand.
CCAAAAGACCGACCAATTTACTTTATGCATGGAGTTATAAGGATGGTTAGGTTAGGTATTCGTTTCCACGATCCGCCAAAACCGGAGGGATCTTCCCAGGGACAATCCGCTAGATAGTGTAGAGTCCTTAGGAATATTGAAAAAAGGAGAAAAATGAGGAATGGGAAGAGTGCAGACTGAGACTGAGCTAGTACTGGAATAAACCCAACAAGGTTCTAGTAATGAAGTCTCGGTAAGCACTGAAGGGATTGAAGAATGAAAAAGAAATGAATGAGAAAAGGGTGAAAAGAAATAGCCCTCCATCAATTCAACCTTAGGGCAGTAACCGGGTTCAATACACATGCTACTGGTGGTTACTAAGGTAACGCCGGTATTGAAGACAAGACGTCATGGACCCAGTGACGCACTGCACTTCAACTTTCCAAACCACTCAAGTTTCTCTTAACAGGGCTTGTTTCATTCTCACGGGGAACCGACATTATCTATCGACTTTCTCTCAGAGATGGTTGATATTGAAGTAGGAGACCCTCTCCCTAGTCTCCGGCACAGGAACCAAATGTGCACTATTGAGTCTAGAGCCAAGAGATCATCCACAATATCTCGTTAGGACACTAAATTCTTGAAGACTTGCTTTTTCACACAATGTGGAAAGTAAGTATATATTAAGAGTCCTACGCATTATCCTTGTGGTATTGCCAGAACATCCGAGTGATATGTAAAAATATTCACAATGAAGATGGAAATCCTTCTAGAGCCAACATCAAACAAGCTCTTGGTGGGTGACATGTGAAATCTTGCAAAAGATCAAGCTTGTGACAACTGAATAGAAACGATGGGGAGATTCATTCTTGAATCAACCTTGGTCCAGGAATGGAATTGACGAATACTTTTGGAAAAACCGTTCGATGTGCAAACCTTCTTTTCTCTAGCACGTCGAATGTGTATTCATTTCAAATTCAAAAAGTATATCTGATTGAAAAATGCTTTTAGAAAAACCGTTCGATGTGCGAATCTCTTCTTTTCGCTAGCACGTCGAATGTGTACTCATTCTCTAATACAAAAAGTATTTTGATTGAAAATTGATCTTTCTCATAAAACCTTCATCGTATTGCAAAACTCTTTCTTCAAGCAATACGCGATTGTTTTTCAAATCATTTTTCATCAATCAGTGAATCTCAATTTGCTGGTTCACTCACTCCGTGTTGTCTTCTTTGAGACGTTCCGGTTTGAGAACAGCTAGAACAGCTGCGAAACCCTGTCAAGGAGATTCTTAGGAATCCTACCTGATCACAGGCAGTACTTGTACTGATCAACGGGGAACCGTGGGCCGTGTACCTCAATTCAACGAAAGTGATCAAAGACACTTTCGTGTGTTTTATTGCTAACTGTTGTTTGCAGGTACACTTTGACGGTTGCAGCTGATCAGAATTGAGGAGTCAATCTAAAGCCGCATGCTCACAGCATCCACACTTAATTGAAGAAATCATGACTGGTGCATAGTCTACATAATCTGGTTCTGATATTTCTATACTATGCTTCTGCTATGCTGCTACAAATATCATGAACCAATAAAGCTTCCGCTACTCTGATGGAAAGATGTCATGATTCAAAAGTGTGAGTATGTCGGTCCGAAAGTCACAACAACACATGATGGCAACACAATAAAGGGTGATCTAGAGATTTACTGTGGCTGATGATCTCAATGAAAGCTCGAAGATCATCAAAGATGTGGATCAGTTAAAGGCCTCCACTGAAAGTACTAAGCACTCGGACTTTGAAGTATCACTGCTAAAGCACAAATGATGCGGAAGTTGAAGAATTTAAGTCTACGAGCTCAAGACTGAAGATTAAATCGAATGCTAGGATTCAAAATGTAAAACATAGGGTGACCTCCCTTAGGGGGAGATTGTTAGGAATTAGAAATTCCATAGTGAAGTGTCGGTCACCCCATATATAATCTAGCATAATTTAGCTCGTAGACATTACGTTATTTACTAGTTATTTAGTTAGCTATTTAGTTTAGAGCAACACCGTGGAGGAAGGACGGGTCTTTACCCATTGTATACCTGATCCACAGGCCGATAGGAGGTCGTTATGTTTGTAACTATAAATACCCTCTACCTCCCAAGGTAGAGGGTTGGACCTTTCATTCATCTTAATCTAACCTTCTATGTTTTCTTTCACGTTCTCTCTCTAGAAAGGCTCCCACTTTCTCTCTCTAAAACCTCTAAATAATTCGACCATATTATTGTTTGTTATGTGTTTATGAAATCCAATATCTAACATCAACCCTCTTTCTTTTGCCTTGGGATGATTGAGGTTGAGATCCTTGAGGAGCAGTTAAGGCTGGCTGAATCCCCAGTTGTGCTGGTGCTTCCCTCGGTCTTTCATACCTTTTGCTGAGGTTTTCATCAGCTCCTTAACCACAGCATTTTGCTTCTTTTCAATGATTGGACCAAGTTCATCGAGTTCAGTGATCCCAAAGTTAGTGAATTTCATGGGATCATGAACCTTGAAATGTCTTTTATCATCCTCCTGTAGACATTCATTGCCAGTGGTTTGGACTTGGGGAGGATTTTGACATCTGTGATTTTCTCAGGCAGCCTTTTGCTTGTCATTGACGAGTTGTAGTGGTCAATTCTTTCTTGCCTGATGGTTGCAGCTCTTCTGTTCTTTTCGTCCAATTTATTTCTCATTTCAGCTATTTTAGCAGCCTGACCCTTTTGAAGCTTCTTAGGATCAATTCCAATATTCTCAGCTTCCTCAGCAACAACTTGTACCAGTGCTTCTTTGCTCTTTCTTTCTTCCTCAGCTAGTTTCTTTCTCCTTTCTTCCTTTGCAAGATAGGCACTTAGCTGTTGTGGTGTGAGCAGGTACTAAGTGTTGTCGATCATATAGGGAATCTTCTCAGGCTCAGGTGTTTGCATTATGGCCTTTCCTTTGTCCTGGCCTGAAGAAGATGATGCTACCAAGGGTGTTGTTGTCATGATTGTTGTTGTTGTTGGTGGGACTGATGATATGGGTGTTGCTGAAACTGGTTGAGTTGGCTCCCCCTCAGTGTGAGAGGGAGTCTCTTCAGTGGTCTTTTCCCCCTCAATTGTTGCTGCAACATCAGTGAGAGCAAGAGTTGCCTCGGACACTGATGGAGTTGGAGTTGCTTGACCTTTGAAGGCTTGGTAGATCTTCATGACCATAGCCTTAATGTCAGTTGTATCCTTTTGAAGACCTGTGACTTTTTCTGCCAGATTAGCCTGAGAAAGTTCCAAAGCAGTCATCCTAGGCCCAAGATTCCAAGCCATAGAGGATGATGCCTTAGCCAAAGTAGTCACTTGAGCATCCAAAGAGCCCAGTGTTGTCTGAAGAGACTGAACAGAAGACTGAATACCCTGAACATTTGCAGATTTGAGCATGTCGATTAGTTCAGTGAGGCTGGAGGAATTTTTCAAGTAGGCCTTAGTAGCCTCCAGCACTCTTGAGTTGAGTGCTGGGTCTTCTTTGACAGAATCCCTTATTTCATCAATCTTTGTGCCACAACCCTGAAGGTGCTTTAGAAATTTAACCAAGTTTTCATCCAGTCTGTGAAGATGTTGGTACATGAGATCTCTGTGTTCATCAGTGTTTGCATCAAAAGCATGTACCTCAGCCTTCAGATCTGTATAGCTGGCAGCTGCTTCAGTGTGTTGATCCCATAAAGTTTCAGTAACCCCATAATATAGATTCCTTGAACCTTCAGTGATCCCCATAACCAGTTGCCTCTCTGTCAGTGTAAGAGTATTGTCAAACTTTCTGAATTCTTCAGGACAGGATGAGGAAGAAGAGTTAGAGTCATTATCTTCAGGCTGGAAAGGTGACTCTTTAGGCTCTTGTGGATCAGGTTGATGCTCTTGTTCTCTTTGAACATCAGCATCCATTTCTTCTCCTGCTGATAGTATTTCATCTTCACTATCAGCCCGCTCTTCATCAGAGAATAAAATTTCATTAACCTCATAAACTGTTAGTAAACCAGTGGTGGTGATGGGTTCCATATCAGCGGGTGGTATTAATCCCTCTGAGTCTTTGTCCCCCTTTTCTCCTTCAAGCATTGATGGGTGTTTCCCAGTGCTATCCCTAGGAGCAGTGGCAGTGAGATCCCTATCAGCGGGTTGTTCATTTCCCTCTGAGTCATTGGGATCATTCAGTTGGCCCTTAGACAAAAGCTGTGATTTGCGAATGTCATCCTTGGGCAATGTGGAAGGCGCTCCCCTACCAGGGGGTTGTATGTTTCCCTCTGGATCTTGGGGAGTAGTAGTTGGGACCAAGGGCACTGACTGTAATGTATCAGTGTCCTTCGTTGTCACCGGGGTGATGATGTTTGGTCTCCAGTGGGTGCCAGATCAGTCTGGGGCTTTATTTTCCTTTTAGGATGTGCTCCAGAAGCCTCAGGGCCCTGAGACTTGGGTTTGGTCTTAGTCCCAGTCTGAGACTTCCCCTTTCTCTTTTTAGCAGCAGGGTTTGGAGACACTGAGTCCCTTTGGTTGTTTACAACAACCATATGGGCCGTCAATTCTATTTCATTGACTTGGGATGGGTCTTTTTGAATGTTTGATTAACTCAGGATACCAGGTAAAGTAGTGTATTTGTATTCCTGAGGGTAATTGCAACCCAGTAACACTTGTAAAGCACATGAGACAAACCTAGGATACGAAACGTATTTCTTCCTAGTCTTGCTCAGTAGCTTGGTTACGAGATCACTGTAAATGATCTCCCCAATGTCGACAGTGACCCCATTCATCAAGCAATATACCACCATCAACTGAATAGAGTTAACTTGTTCAGTGGATAAGTGGTTCCCGCCGAGAACTAGAATAACAAATGTGAACAGGATCTTCCAAGCCGCAGGAAATGAGTTCTTGGTGACTGGGGTCTTGTCCAAAAACTTTGGATCTAAAATAATTTGTTTTAACCCATCCTTAACTGTGGAGGGTTCTGGATGGGCAACATAGTTCCCAGAATTATAGTCTAACCCTGTTGATGTACAAAAAGTTTTATAGTCTAGGGTGACTGATCTTTCCCCATTAAAAAGACTGAATTTGATGAGATACTCCCTGAGTGGTCGTAGGTCAGTCTCATCAGTAGAGGGTGTCGGGTCATAGGCCACTGCTGTAGCCCAAAACTCCTTGAGGAGGTTTTGGTACAGAATTGAAGGGGACTGAGTAAAGGCCGTTTTCAGTGGGCAGTTGAATAAAAACTTTATGATGCCCTTATAGGCTGGGACATCAGGGGGGGGGGGGTATTTAAAATTGCCTACAACATTGTTTGTTTTAAATTCAACATTACTGAGATCCCCTACCACTGTGGTGCAAACTAAAGAGATTGTGTTCTTGCCATTTCCATTAAAAGGTTTTAGGGTTTTGAAAAAGATATTTTGACAAGAACAATTAGAGAGTTTTGAATCTTTTAAGTTTTGTAATGAAAAACCTTTTGTAAATGTTTACAGAAAAGATTTTACTGAAAAACTTGTTTTGAGGATTAAAAACACAAAGATTTCTGGGTTTGAGAAGAAATTTTGACAGAGTTTAGATGCAGAAATTCTTTGTGTGTGTTTTTTTGTGTTTTTGAGAGGGGTATTTATAGAGTGGTGAGAGGGGTAATTTTTGCATTTAATGCCACCAACTCCACTACCCACAGTAATTTCTCGATTTTCAAGGGAACAGTTGCAGTGCACAGTAAAAGTGCATTATGCAGTAATAAAATATCCATAAGATATTTCATGTGAGAGGAGGCATTTAATGCCAAGTGGATTGAGGTAAGGTGTTGAGAGGCCCTTGACTAGGATGACAGTAAGATAAAGAGACATATATTCCCTTATTAAATTGGTATGTTGACCAACCTAGGACATTTAAGTAACTGATACTTGGTGCATTTTGTTACTCATTCAATGCTCAATATCTAAAGTCAGGGTCCCTGAATGAGTCTTACTCATTTAGTGAGAAGGTTGTTTTGGGGTCTTGTTCAGGGATAATGAACCATTTAAGAGAAAACTTACTGAGATTGGGATTGGTTTTCAGGCTGCTGACTTTCAATGTCTAGCATTCCCAATTCAGCTTTCAGTCTCCTGAAGGTAGGTTCATCTAAGGGTTTGGTGAAGATATCAGCAAGTTGATATTCAGTAGGGATGAAATGAAGCTCTATGTCTCCTTTCATTATGTGGTCCCTGATGAAATGATATCTGATATCAATTTGTTTGGTTCTTTGATGAAGGACAGGGTTGTTGGAGATTGCAATAGCACTGGTGTTATCATAGAAGATGGGTACCATTTTGTAATGGATGTCATAGTCACTGAGTTGACTTTTCATCCATAATACATTAGCACAACATCCTGCAGCAGCCGCATACTCAGCTTCAGCTGAAGACATAGTCACTGATTGTTGCTTTTTAGCACTCCAACAAACCAGTTTTCCTCCATGAAATTGATAGGACCCTGAGGTACTTTTTCTGTCCATGTTGCAGCCATCATAATCAGAGTCAGAATACCCTTTGAGGTCAAACCCTGAGCACTTTGGATAGTAGAGTCCAAGACTTGGAGTTCCCTTCAGGTATCTGAGTATTCTTTTGGATGCAGTGAGATGGGATTCTTTGAGATTGAACTGATATCTAGCTATTAGACAGACTGAGAATTGTATGTCTGGTCTGGAAGCAGTAAGATACATCAGTGAGCCAACAATCCCCCTGAAGTGGGTTTGATTGACTGATTTGTAGTCCAAGGAAGTATGTGAGTTCACCCATCATGCTCATTTCAAACTTCTTTGTCATCAGTTTTTCAAACTGTTTGCAAAGAGTGTAGTTTGTTAAGCCAAAGATGATGTCATCAACATATACTTGGACCAGTATCACATCTTGCTTTGTCCTGTAGATAAACAATGCGTTGTATATCTTTCCTCTGACAAACTTGTTTTAGTCCATAAAGGGCTTTGTCAAGCTTGCAGACATAGTCAGGGAATTCACTACTCTCAAAGCCAGGAGGTTGCTGAACATACACATCTTCCTTGAGTTCACCATTCAGGAATGCACTTTTTACATCCATTTGGTAAAATTTGAAGTCCATGTAGGTAGCAAATGCAAGGAAGATCCTGATGGCTTCCATTCTTGCAATAGGAGCAAATGTCTTATCATAGTCAATGCCTTCTTGTTGACTGTAACCTTTGGCTACAAGTATGGTCTCAGTGGGGGTAGAATTGTAATGGAGTAAGCTCAGAGCTAGGAGCAGCACCCTGAAGAGGTTTCAGGAGTGAAAGCAGTGCTTGAGATTCTGCTTCAGACTTAGAGATGTGTTCAGTACTACTAGGCACATCAGGGATTCCAAGCATGCTTTTTAGAGCTTGGCTTTCAGGCTCTAGTATCCTTCCAGAATCGAAATTTGGAAGCTTACTCTCAGGATTAACCCGTTCAATCCAATCACTGGGCTTGGGAATAGTCAACATATTGGTAATCATGCCACCAGAACCAAATGGTTTGGGAGACTGGTCTTTGTTGTGAGAGTCAGGGAGATGATTTTCACCTATGACTCTCTTTTTACTACTGGGGGCTCCCACAGCATCAAAGACCCTTGGATTCTTAGCAGTCCAACTTTCAATGATATCTTTTTCCTTTTTAAGTTCATCTTGAAGAGCCTGGTTTCTTTTGACTAGTTCAGTGTTTTGAATTTGCAAAGTGACAGCCTCAAGCTTAGCTTGTTTTAAAAGAAGTAGTTCATCCCTACACTTGTTTAATTCAAAACCTAACTTGTTGTACTTAGAAAAAAGATTTAATCGTTACTTCTCTACAAATTGAAGGTCAACATTGATATAGTTCATAAAGGACTGGCAATCAGAGTCATCATCCATAGAAAGTAGAATATTTACCTTCTTCATCGTGATGTTGACCCACTCTCCATTCATGGCATGATTCTTCCCAACAGCTAGCTTGTCCTCTTATGAGGGGGCCATCAGTGCACTGACATGCATCATTTCATCATCAGATAAGACTGACTCTTCATCCCAGTCGAAGGTTTCAGCAACTAGGCCCTTGTTTTTACCCTGCACAGATTTAACATTGTTTGTTGTTTATGAGGGACTGGCCTCAAGCAATGCAAGCTTAGCTTTGACTTTCCTGTACTTAGCTTCAAAATCTACAGTTTTGTTTTGAAAATTTGGATGAGACTGATAGATTTTTTTGGTTGAAATTTGCTAAAGTCTGGGGACTGATTTGACCCTGATGGTTTGTAAGAGGGTTCAGAAATTGTTTTTGAAAAACAGTCTTTGGCAAAATGACCTCTTTTATGACACTTAAAGCATTCACTGTCCTCATTTGCTTTAGCATTTGAAAAACCTTTGTTTCTTTTTATAAACCTCCGAGAGTTAGCAAGGAGTGCCCTTTCCTGAAATTCAATGTTCATGTCATTTAGGTACTCCTCACTAGATCTCTCATCAGGCTCATCATCTGAATTTTCCTGAAAATCTTGAACCACACTGTTAGAATAAAAAGCAGTAGAGATAGGTGTTGAAGTGGTGGTCAAGGACTTCTTGACTTCCTGAGACTTCTTTAAGTCAGGGTATCGTCTGTTGATGAGGTTTTCCTCATAGACAAATTTCCCATATATTTCAGGAAGTTCAAGATTCTGGATATGATTAGCATTCCTAAGTCCCTGAGAGAAATCCAACCACTTTCAGAAAGACTATTGACAAAACCAACATTGATTTCATGTTTGGACAACTTTACACCATCATTAGACAGTTCATTTAAAAGAGTTTTGTACCGGGTGTAAGTTTGAGACAGAGTTTCTAAGTCCTTAGCCCTGAAGGTGTTATACTCAAGTTTCAGGTCCATTATCCTGTTTTCCTTGGTATCAGATGGGGGTCATCCCAGGTTTGTTTAGTTGTACTACAGCTTATAACTGACTCCATAATATCATCAGGAAGACATGATATGATGATACTTTTGAGTCTTTGGTCCTGGCTGACCACTCTTCTCTCATCCTGAGTCCATTGAGCTTCAGGTTTAGGCAAACCTTCAGCAGTATTTGGGATAAATGGACCTTCATTAATATACTTGATGTAATAAGGTTCCATCCCAATCAAATAGCAAAACATACGCTTTTTCCATTTGTTAAATTTACCAACTTCAAGTCTAGGGGCAACAGCTGAATAAGCTCCACCCTTTTTGTCGACTAGTTGGGGTACATCAATTTCAGCCATTAGGATCTTGATTTAAAAACAATTTTAAGCAGCCTTGAAAAGGGGTTTTATAATCAGCTTGCTCTGATACCACTTGTTGTTCCCTATTCACTATAGTATAAAACAGTTTAAGTATTTAAAACAGACTAATAGTGAATTAATGACTGAAATACAATGTAAGTAAAACACACTGATAAATTTTCAACATAATATTCTTTGTTAGAAATCAATCAAAAAGAATACATTACCCAAGTACTTGCGGAATAGTACTTGGGATTGAAATGACAAAGGGTTGTAACTCCTCACAAAGCTCAGGCTAAGTCTGAGCACAACTACAATATAACCACTGAGCTATCTCAGGGACTGAGTTGTATTTGGAGGAGTGAAAGATGGCTTGTGTGTGTATGTGTTTTACAATTCACAAGCTTAAATCTTTCACTCCATCTCTTATGCTATTTATACAAGTATGAGTTTTAACTTTATCCTAAGTGACAAACTGACATTATACATAAGACAAAATACTGATGTATTTTGTTTCTATTTACAAAGACTATATTAAGTAAGAGACAAAATACAGTGATGACACTAAGCCTGATAGTTTGCCTTTCAGAGAAAGTTAACTTTGGTTGATAAGGACTTCGTCTTATCTGATTCAAACTTATCACGCCTTATCCCGTTCATTCTTCAGTCTTCATTGCCTTCAGTCTTCTACTTCAGTTCCGCCTTACTGAGTGGAGAGACTTCTTCTTCGCCTCTTACTGAGTATCCTGAAGATGGCTCACTGAGAGACTATGCACTCAGCGATCTGTTAGTGTTTAATGGCCTGAACACTTAGGGTATTTTCTATTCAAATCCTTGACTTAAGGGGTTTGGGTATTTACTGAACCCAACAGATATGGCTAAGGACTTGTGGGCTTTGTTGGCTAGATGGTAGGAGCTAGACATTCCTTTTTGTATGAACATTTCGGAATGGTTTGAGTGGCTTGATTCTTTGTCCATCTCTTACAACGTGCGAGTGTTTCTTGAGGGAGTGGAAGGGACTCTTTTGTGGTCTATCTGGAGTTTTCGCAACCGGTTTATAATTTCTAATCCTCCTCCAAAGAAGGCGTTGGTTTGGGATAGTATTGTTTCTCAATCGTTTTTATGGACTTCATCTAGAATCCTAAACTTAAATTTATTTGGGTAGATAGGTTGCAAAACCCTATAGCTATTATAGTTTCTTTGTAATTTGTTTCTAGCTTTCGCTAGATTTAATAAAATACCGCCGTTCAAAAAAAACTTAAACGAGACAAAGCTTCCCATGAGATATTAAAGTGCATCATTGAAGTGACTACAAACAATATATTGTGTTATCTCCAAATATTCAATAACAGTTATGTTGTACTACACACTAGAAGCTTAGGGGCCGTTTAGTTGGTGAAAGATTTTCTTGTTTTTCCATTTCTAAATTCTCAGAGAATTGGTTTTTCTTCTCTAGAGAAGAGTTGAGAATTTTGAAAACCCGTTTAGATATAATTATATTTTTTTCATTTTTAAAAAATGAAAAGATGTTTAGATGAAACTCTTTCAAACATTTTTTTCTTTTTTAAATCAAATTTTTTTCCATATTGCGTCTTTGTAGGTTTTTATCCATTTATATGTTTATGTATGGTTTTATACGTTTTCATCCGTTTTTTTTGTTTTTATACGTTATCATTCATTTTTATCCATTTTTATACGTTTTATCCGATTTTATTACGTTTTACACGCTTTTAAACTTTTTTCATCCATTCTCGTCCGGTTTCTTCCGTTTTGTACGCTTTTGTATGTTTTATACGTTTTCATCTTTTTTTCGTCTCTTTGTATACGTTTTCGACTGTTTTTTTTATGTTTTCGTCTGTTTTTTACGTTTTGTATATTTTTAAGTTTTCGTCTGTTTTTTTACGTTTTGATATGTTTTTTACGTTTTCGTTCAATTATTTACGTTTTCGTCAAATTTTTTACGCTTTAGTGCATTTTTTACGTTTTGTCTGTTTTTTAACGTTTTCTTACATACGATAGCATAAGAAAACGTACAAAACTTACGTAATCATATGAAAACGGACGAAAACGTAAAAAACTGATGAAAACGTAAAAAACGGACGCAAATGTAAAAAAAGGGACAAAAAATTAAGAAAACAGATGAAAACGTAAAAAAACGGACAAAAGCATAAAAAACGGACGAAAACGTAAAATAACAAATGAAAATGTAAAATAACATACGAAAACGTAAAATGTGTCACGTTTAAAATGTGCAAATTGAAACATTTTTGAAAATTCGTTACATTTACACATCTTATTAGAGTTCACATACCAAGACAAGGTTAAAGAAAAATAAATAAAAATAAAAAAAATAAAAAATAAATTGTTGCTATTTTATGACCTAATTCTTAAAATATTAGTTAAACACAATAGCCTTACACTAAAACCCATACAAAAATACCTCATACATATTTCAGCTATACTTGAAAATCTCTTGATGGACTATTCACATACCTATAAGTTAAGGGAGAATTGCATATATACCCACTAAAACTTAAAAACTTGCATATTTCCTCAAAACATAAATTTTCAATGCATGACGTACAATACAAATTAAGCATGTTTTGGGTATATATGCAAATATGCAAGTTTTAATGGGTATATATGCAACTTGAGTCAAGTTGTGTAATTATGAGCCATTAGATTTGATCTAATGGCTCAAATGAAAAGTACTTCCTTTGATTTGAACCATTGGATTAAATTCAATGACTCACAATAGCCTAACTTGACTCAAGTTGTATCTACAATTTGAGAGGATCTTAATCCTAGTAATCGTTTTTACTTTTGTCGTGAAAAGCTAAAAGTATTGGTTATTCGTAGCCAACTTGGATCTATATATGTAGAGGCCATTAAACTAAAGTCCTATGTATTTCCACAGCAAACGAACTACCATTAACACTTTATGTAGACCAGTATTATAGCGTGTTGGGGAAAAAAGATAAAAGAATATATTTAAGTCCTTTTAACATTACTTACCAGAAAATAATGTTTTGCGCTAAGAAACTAAACTTATCTATAATTCCTTAAAATTTAGAATATTAAACAGTCATCTACAAATATTGAGAGGTAAAATCTGTTAACAAAAGGTTTAATCTGTTAATGCTAACTATAATTCTACGATTATTTTCTTGCTGGTTGTGTGTGAGTGTGCGTTATTTAATTGTTTGTGGGGTATATGTGTTTAAGTGAGGTATGTTTTTGGTCGTATGTTCGGTCTCCTTATTACACTAAGTTGGTCATAAAGTGTTGTAGAGAAAGAAAACTGATGTGCGTGTCCTTGGTCCTTTGATGATCACCATTGCATCTAGGCTCTAGCCTAAAGATATCAAGAACATGCTATTAGTAGCAGATGATTCGAACTCATTATACAAAAGCAATTAGGAAAGAAGCAAAGAATCATTATATGTTTTCTAATCCAGAAAGAGAGAAAAAATAATAATAATAATTAAAAAAAAAAAAACAGTTCTAAAGCAAAAGGTAGAAAAAAAAATCACCAAACATATTCTAAAGTCTAAACTAATATGATTTCCTTTACTTCAGTATTCTGCTATCAGATGTAAGCTGCTTTCTGTTCCATTTCCAATCTTGTCAATAAAAACTTGGAGTTACTAACAAGACATCTTGGATGCTTCTATTGCATAACAAATTCATGCATTCGGTTTCTTTTTGGCTTTTAACTAGTGCACTCGTTAGTTTATGACTAAAAGCACGTCTATAAAATGCTTTAGCACATAACCAAATATAAGAAAATTGCAATCATTCATGTTTGTAATGCATAGTAAAAAGTGATAAAAAAAATCGAAAGTATTACTCCCTAAATATGATGTCAAGCTCACGAGTCTTGTTGCTTAGAGATTCTTGGTCTCCATATGATGAAAAACAAAAGTGAGAAATAAATTACTGAGTTTTAGTAAACGAAGCAAGGAAGTTGATTCAGTAAATTGTACTATCACTAACACTTTATTCCTTTGTAAGTTAATATATAAAGCTGACCAAGTTACTCCCCAAGATAAACACAATCTTAACATACCATTCATAATTTTTCTAAAATGGACTCCTCGTCGTCCAACTTTATGAAGGGCATACCATCGCTCACCGGCGAAAAGAAGCTATTCACAGACATCAATCCCTTAAGAGGGAACAATTCTGCAACAAACCCAATGCATCATCAAGAACATCACCAACAGCAACAGCAACCGCACCAGCAGCTCATGGGTCCTATGAGCAACATGGCTCTTGCACCTAATCCACATCAGCAGCAATTTATGGGTCAAAACCACAACTTGCAGCAGAATTCAATCACTCGTCCAATGAACAACCCATCGATGCACCATATGGTGGGTCCTGCACACAATCCAATGTGGCAGCAGATGACAAAAAGTGAGGGGAACTCCATCTTCAGTGCTTCAGACGACAATGTGATCATGCAGCAAGTTACTGGTACGCATCTCCCTGATGGCACTGATGTTGATGTCAAACCACTTTTCCATATTGTTGAAGATATCCTCCGACACTCTACCATTAATGCTGATCCCATCTCATCGGTATTGCCACATAACTTATATTTGACTATTCCATCAATACATCTAATGTTGAACTGTATGGTGCATCACACAGAAAAATTAATATCATCCCTAACTAAAATTCAAACATCAGTCCCTCATTACTAGTACTTTGCCTAATTGTTTAAGACATATCAATTATCAAACTTATATATCATAGTTTTTTGACATGTGGTTTTGATAATTGGTGTAGGGTCCACATACGAATGGGGATATACTTAATGGTAAATCCCATCCGACCAATGCTGTTGTCATGCTCAACTCACTTTCTCACATCATTGACAAACTCGCCAGCGAGGTACTTTCGTAAAACCTGTGGTATATATTTGTACCAACAAAAATCTATCTTGTAAAACTTTTTGTGAACTTTCAGATGGCATTGAAGTGTCTAACCGGTGGGGATGGACACACGACAGCCCTAGCACTTTTCCACACTGTGGGCAACTTTCACTGGGATGCAAAGCTAGTGCTAACCTTGGCAGCTTTTGCTCTCAACTATGGGGAATTCTGGTTGCTGGCTCAGATTTACTCATCAAACCAACTTGCTAAATCTATGGCGATCCTCCGACAAGTTCCAACAATCATGGAGCATACTGCTCCTTTGAAACCTCGATTTGATGCTCTCAACAAACTCATTCACTCCATTTTGGAACTGAGTCGATGCATCATCGAGTTCAAGGAGCTGCCACCGATGTACATAACTCCTGATATGCCAGCAATGGCCTCAGCAATAAATATCATTCCTACTGCTGTATATTGGAATATCAGAGGCATTATCACTTGTGCCACACAAGTTGCTAGCTTGACCAGCATGGGCCATGAGTATATAATTTATATCCTAATTCCTAATTTCATTTCTAAGTTAGATTAATTTATACAGATGTAAAATGATTTCAGGTTTGGGATTTCTGCAACAGAGTTGCAGCCATGGGAACTATCCACCATAATGCTAAAGATCAATCACATACATGAGTTTCTCAGGCAACAACTGGAAAAATGTCGTGATGTTGTTGGTATGTTATAGATTCATGTTAACTTAAGACGAAGACCAAACTAGCGTTAACTACTTGTGAATAGAAAGTAATAGCCCTCTTCTTGTATGATTAATGCAGGAGACAAGAAAGAGACTGAGTTTAGAAAGTCTTTCCATCAGCTGTTTGAAACAATTCATATTGATAACATGAAAATACTAAAGATCTTGATTACTCCCAGAAATGATATACAGCCACTCTTCGATGGCTCTACTAAGAAAAGGGTATAGTTGTTTCAACATTATGTAAAACTCGCATATATGTTTTTGCTAACTGATTGCATTTAACAAATACCTGCATCACTAACCTGAACAGGTTAATCTGGAAGTCCTAAGGAGGAGGAATGTATTGCTGCTAATATCAGGGCTAGAAATGTCTCATGATGAGCTGTCAATTCTTGAAGATATTTACAGTGAGTCCCGCAGTCACGGAATAAGAAAGGATTCTCCATATGAGATTGTATGGATGCCCATTGTGGACCCCACTGTTCAGTACACCGAGGCAATGAACATGAAATTTGAAGAGATGAAAAACAAAATGCCATGGTATTCTGTGTATCACCCTTCCATCATTGACAAGGTGGTTGTCAGGTGCATTGGAGACAGGTGGCACTTTAGAAACAAGCCTATCCTAGTAGTGTTGGACCCACAGGGTAGGGAGCTGAGCCCAAATGCGATCCATATGATGTGGATTTGGGGGAGCAATGCCTTCCCTTTCACCAGCAATAAAGAGGAACTATTGTGGAGGGAGGAGACTTGGAGGCTCGAGTTGCTGGTTAGCAACATGGACCCGACCATACTGAATTGGGTGAGTTCTTCTAACCATCCTTTCTTCTGATAACCACTAACTTGTACATCAATATACTGAAGCATTGGTAACTATATAACTAACCAAACCAATGAGAAAAATATATATTACAAGTTTTTTGTTCCATCAATCATTTTATATGATAATTTGGGTCTAATACATTTTTTTAGATACGAGACGAAAAGTACATATTCTTGTATGGAGGGGATGATTTAGACTGGATTCGCAAATTCACTACCACAGCACGAGCCATGGCATCTGCTGCACGCATCCCGTTAGAGATTGTATACGTTGGGAAAAGCCATAAAAAGGAAAGTGTCCATAGGGCTATTGCTACAATCACTGTTGAGAAGCTTAGCTACTGCTGGCAAGATACTACACTCATGTGGTTCTTCTGGACACGGTTAGAGAGCATGTTGTACTCCAAGATTCAACTTAAGAAGGCGGATGATCAAGACCCCATGATGCAACAGATCAAGAAACTGCTTAGCTATGACAAGGACGGGTCATGGGCTTTGTTGTGTAGAGGATCAAAAATTCTGACAAGTGGACACGGGTCCACGATGGTTCAAACACCAGCTGATTTTGACATGTGGAACGGAGATATCCCGTCAAAGGGTTTTGATATGTCATTTACAGATTACCATGACAAGCTTCATGTTGCAGCTAACAATTGCTGTCGGTTTGAGTTTCCTATAGCAGCAGGTAGGATACCAGAAGGAATGAGGTGCCCTGAGTGCCATCGCCTCATGGAGAAATACATTGCTTTCCTCTGTTGCCATGATCACACTGGCCTTATCGAACCCTACTGAGCACCAGCAACACAAATCTACCAGTCATGCAGTTTGTGTGACTGCATGTTTTCCTACTACTTGAATAAAGAGTGTTGTATGTTTCATATGTTTCCTTTTCTATGACTGCTAATGAACTTTCTATTGTCTATCTTAGATTATTTGTTATTATCAGTTATATTTTGCTTTTATAATAGTTTTTTTTAGACATCAGTAAACTGATAACTAAAGCTAATTAAAGCTACTAAATTTTTACTTTAGTAAATATAAATGTTAGTCTTCGGACAGCCTAAATAGTAAAATAAGGGTGATATAGTTTTTTTTTGGACAGAGAGAGTAAAACTTCTGAAATTCTCACGATGACCCAAATTAGTTATCAAACTAGACTTACGCCTTGTGTTTTGACTTCATTTTTGTAATTAAAATCTTAAATCAGAAAACCTACAGAAAGCATTTAACTACAGTCATCTTGGTTGATTCTGTCACTAGTTCTAGATTAAGTTTCACATCTTTAAAGCTTCATGCTAGCCTCAATATAATCATATTTTGCTGACTAGAAGAGCATGATGCTTATCTATCAACTATGTCTTCGTCGAATGTAATAAATTGCAGGGTGTGGCTAAAGCGAAAGCATCTAAGACATGTTTAACACAAACAGAAACCAATTAACAGTTTTATTTCTAGGCACTAACCTCTTTTGATCATTGAGTGGTAAAAATCGTTTAATCTGGTCATATATCTATTTCTTCTGAGATGTCTATGCAGACATGCAGTTGCACGCTTATGTTTGAAAATGTTGCAGGAATATTCCGAATGATCAGATACTTCTGTTCTGAACAACTACTACATAGCAACAAGGCCGTCTCACTTCTCTTGGGCCTTGAGCGAAAATATGAAATAAAGCACTTTCGATTAAATTTACTAAAAAAATTGAAGGGATTTGTCAAAAATAAGTCATAACATAAACCACTAAATTTACAGTGTATAAAATGATTTAGGAATTTCAAATATCCAAAATTTCAGATAACTCTTTTACATATATCCGAGTATCCAAAATTTTGTATCCAAATCTGAAATTTTGGAAAGCATATAAATGAGTTCCATAAGTGACAATTCATATATCCCAATTGTTGAATACATTCCTATCAATTTTCCGATATCTGAATACGGATATTTTGAACACCCCTCATTGTGGTCTTGTCCTTTTATGTCATTTAGACCGATTCACACATTTTTCTTCACATTACTATTAGCACTCTATAAGTTAAGTTGCATCATCTACTTCAAAAAATCCTAAAAAGTCGGAAGTCTATAAAACAGGAAGCATAGAACTTTATATAAATAGATAAGATTAGTAATTAGACAATTGGAGGCTTTAAAAATATAGGAGTCTAAAGTAGCTTTCGCAACTATATTTTCAAAACACCCGTCCATACCTATAGAAGCTATAAACTGTTGGGATTTACAAATCTAGTTAACCATTTAATTACGAGTACGCAGCGGATAATGGATCTAGTTTAACAATTACGATTAACACATATAATAAACAAAACGAGATAAAAGAGGAAAACAAGAAAAACTAACCCTCGTACCAACTGCAAATAAAACAAGTGATTAACACAATCACCTCTGCGAGTGCTCACACAAACACGTCAAACAAATACCACCGGATGCTAGCCGTATCTCACGTATACCCAAAACACCAAGTGTTATAGCTCAAAACCGGATCAAAACCAAAACAGCCAAAACCCACGTGTTGTCCGAGAACCAGAAAGCACCCAAGATCAAACCTTGTGTTGTCCTATATCGGGCAAACCTACCCGATGAGTTTTCCCTTTTCTGTCCGAGAACTCTCCAAACAGAAACACCACCTTTGGCTTCTGCTTCAACTAGTGACTGCAAGAACACGATCTATATGCCTATTTACCACACCTTGGATCAATGATGCAAGTAATAGGTTATGAAGTGAAAGATCAAAAACCAAGAACCCTATAACACCAACTTGGTGTGATCGATGTAAAAGTGGCAGAAATTCTGTGATGTTGATGTGCAAGTCGTGTAGAATGGAGGTGGGTATGAGGGTGTTTATATACCCTCATAACCCTAGCAAAGATAAGCTATAAAAGATGAACTTAAGCTTTATCTTAAACACTCGAACCTAATCACAACTCTGCATTCCAACCCTTATCACTTCATAAAGAACCTAGATATAATATGCCCTCCCCAATCCTCTCTTATGACCGGCCATAAGGATTTAGGACAATCAAATTTCATGTCTAGTTCATTTTGTGTCCAAACAAGTCACATTTAAGCTTTAGGTAAAAACGTATTCTAATGTTCAATGTGTGTGCCCTCAATAGGCTCACACACCTTAGTCGCATTTGCTAATCCAACTCTCACATTCCAACAGCTCCCATTTGCGAGTTGGAGTAGCAGATAGCACAAATACCAACGACGGAAACGTCTAGCAACGCTCTCACTCGCTATTTAAACTAAAGGTGTTTGAGATATAGTTTCATAAATCATTCTCAGTAGCATGGTCATTTATGTCTTGCTCTTATCATCCTTTGTTATAGATACCGTTAAACCATGGATATGGATCTTAGCTCATTCCATATAGTTTAACCATTTAGATTCTCGTTATAGAATTTTAATTAGATATAACGAATGTAATCAAAAATCATCTCGCATTACCCTTTGGGTTCGGCCGAATAATTGCCTAATTAATTCTGGAGAGGGCCCATGGTATCTTTCTGCACATATCAAGTGGAGTAACAAATCCTTTGTTGACTACAAGTGTTGTGAATGCTGCTTCACATCACTCCAAAAAATAGCTTTTATAACTACCTTATTCAAGACAGCATTTGGCATATAATTACAAAATTGATATCCACACATAACAGAACTTGCTTGTATCTCAAGTCTAAGGATGACTTAACAAACCATTTCAACATTTTAATCATGACAAGGATCCAAAAGTAGATGTTTGAAAGTTAGGGTATCCAATATGCATCCCTTGTGAATATATATGAGTTTGGCGGGAACAATCCACATTCTCATAGAATATAATCAATACTCACATTTGCCTTGCATAACAATATTCCCATATCGTTAACCGAGAATGGACATATTTAGAATGATAAATCATTTCATGGAATAAACATGCAAATATGGAATAACAAATTATATGAATAAAATAACAAATACACTGTATCTTTATTTATCAGAAAATAAAACCGTCTTACAATTCCAAATTATCCAAATACCAATTACGCACAGATTTACATGAGACTACTAGCTAGTATAAAACCAATATTCCTAGTCAATTTAGAATGCTTAGGATATGCTAAAGCCCTCGTAAATGGATCAGCTAGATTGTCATCTATGTGAACTTTTAATATTCACGTCACCCATTTCAATGGTTTCTCGAAGATAATGAACTTTTGCACGGTAATGTCTAACACCCTTGGTGATTCCACTTTCATTAGCTATAGTAATGGCTCTCGCATTATCACAATACATATTTATGGGTTCTTCAATTGTGGTAACAATACCAAGCCCAGAAATGAATTTTCAAATCCATACACCCTCTTTAGATGTATCGTAAGCAGCTATATACTTGGCTTCTGTAGATGAAGTTGTAGAAATACTCTACTTTATGCTTTTCACCTCCATTTAAAATGAACACATATCCGGTCTAGATTTTAATCATTAGGTGTAGCAAGAAACCCTAAGCTCTCGTTTCATATCACCTCCGGAAACCAGAAACATACCCTTAGTATTGCGTAATTAACAGCAGTCGAGTGAAGTTCACCTGGATTATGTTGAAAACGGCTTGTCATGTTCTGAGCGAACGCAACATCACGACGAGTACATATCTCACAGTATACATAATTGATCCTGAGGCGTAGGGAACTCTTTGGACAACAGCTCTGATACCATGTGAAATGTTCTCCTTGATACTTTATTCACATAATGAAAGGTTATTTATACACCCCTAGTCATACATGTTAAAGGATAAGGATAAACCCAAGCCCGGTTTGTGGGTTTAGGGTATTAGGGTTTCACTATTATAAATAGTATACGATCTTACATGGTATCACCCTAACCGATCCCTTCTAGTGCTTCCGCACGTTTTTCTTTGTTTTGTTTCTCGACCAAAGTGTGTTGTCGAGCTGTGTTTGTCGACCAAGTGTGTTGTCGACCTCGTTTGTTAACTGTTACTCGATTCATTCAACCCTACCTTTTTTTTTGTTTTTTTTATTCGACTCATTAATTCCTACCAGTTTTGTCGACTACTTTAATTATCCAAGTGTTACTTTACTTAGTTTGTTCTACCAGTTTGCTCTCCACGTGTTTCTTATCCAAGTTTTACTTTGATTAGTTTGTCTACCAGTTTGTTACCCACGAACGATTTACTAAAATTATTTTTTTTTTCGGCTCAGTTTTTTTTTTTTTTTTTTTTGGTCGACCTGTGTGATTGTTTGTCGACCTTGTGTTGTCGACCTTGTGTGTTTGTTTGTCGACCTTGTGTGTTTGTTTGTCGACCTTGTGTTGTCGACCACGTTTCCAAGTTCTAGTCGCGTGTTTTCTTCATCATCTACAAACCCTAACCGTTTCCAACAAACCCTAAAACCTCACCATGACTACCGATCCCCTTCCTCCCCCTACCGGTTCTCAAAAAAAAATAATAAAAAAATAATAATAAAAATCTAAGCCGCCAAGTTTCTGGACAAATTGCTTCCGCTCACTCAATTGTCAAAGTGATTCAGATTTAATTGTCTTTCACAAGAATCTAAGCTTTTGATCTCGTGGGGTCTTTTGTTTCAATATTTGTAGCACCATCATTAATTACCAATTGGTAAAACCAATTGTTTATTGATCGGTTAAACATTGGTTCAAGTTCTACGTGGAGCAACCACTCAAAGTCTTGGTGTGTTGGAATTATTTTATATTACTAAGATGTTGAAACATGATGCGGTTGTGATATTTGAAGTGGTGGGATCTTTGAAGTTTGCTAGAACAAAGAAGATATTGGTAGTTTTATGTTTAAGAAAAAAAAAAGTTATAGTTATTTAATTGTTTGTTTTTGTTTTTGTTTTATCGAATCTAGGGAATAAATTCCCGAGACGATTTTTGTTTGCGTCGAATCTAGGGTTCTTATTCCCGAGACGACTGTTTGGGATACTTTGGGTTATCCCGTTTTACTTTGGTTTATTGTTTTATTTTGCTTTCTTAGTTTTCTTCTTCAGTTCGAGCTTTCACGATTTCGCCGCTCGAACTGCGGGGGAGTGTTAACGGATAAGGATAAGCCCAAGCCCGGTTTGTGGGTTTAGGGTATTAGGGTTTCACTATTATAAATAGTGGATGATTAATAAAGATTAACCCACGGGTTTCAATGTAAATATACGATCTTACATGGTATCACCCTAACCGATCCCTTCTACTGCTTCCGCACGTTTTTCTTTGTTTTGTTTCTCGACCAAAGTGTGTTGTCGAGCTGTGTTTGTCGACCAAGTGTGTTGTCGACCTCGTTTGTTAACTGTTACTCGATTCATTCAACCCTACCTGTTTTTTTTGTTTTTTTTATTCGACTCTTTAATTCCTACCAGTTTTGTCGACTACATTAATTATCCAAGTGTTACTTTACTTAGTTTGTTCTACCAGTTTGTTCTCCACGTGTTTCTTATCCAAGTTTTACTTTATTATCCAAGTTTTACTTTGATTAGTTTGTCTACCAGTTTGTTACCCACGAACGATTTACTAATTTTTTTTTTTTTTCGGCTCACAGTTTTTTTTTTGGTCGACCTGTGTGATTGTTTGTCGACCTTGTGTGTTTGTTTGTCGACCTTGTGTTGTCGACCACGTTTCCAAGTTCTAGTCGCGTGTTTTCTTCATCATCTACAAACCCTAACCGTCTCCAACAAACCCTAAAACCTCACCATGACTACCGATCCCCTTCCTCCCCCCACCGGTTCTCAATAATAATAATAATAATAATAATAATAAAAATCTAAGCCGCCAAGTTTCTGGACAAATTGCTTCCGCTCACTCAATTGTCAAAGTGATTCAGATTTAATTGTCTTTCACAAGAATCTAAGCTTTTGATCTCGTGGGGTTTTTTGTTTCAATATTTGTAGCACCATCATTAATTACCAATTGGTAAAACCAATTGTTTATTAATCGGTTAAACATTGGTTCAAGTTCTACGTGGAGCAACCACTCAAAGTCTTGGTGTGTTGGAATTATTTTATATTACTAAGATGTTGAAACATGATGCGGTTGTGATATTTGAAGTGGTGGGATCTTTGAAGTTTGCTAGAACAAAGAAGATATTGGTAGTTTTATGTTTAAGAAAAAAAAAGTTATAGGTATTTAATTGTTTGTTTTTGTTTTTGTTTTATCGAATCCAGGGAATAAATTCCCGAGACGATTTTTGTTTGCGTCGAATCTAGGGTTCTTATTCCCGAGACGACTGTTTGGGATACTTTAGGTTATCCCGTTTTACTTTGGTTTATTGTTTTATTTTGCTTTTTTAGTTTTCTTCTTCAGTTCGAGCTTTCGCGATTTCGCCGCTCGAACTGCGGGGGAGTGTTAAAGGATAAGGATAAGCCCAAGCCCGGTTTGTGAGTTTAGGGTATTAGGGTTTCACTATTATAAATAGTGGATGATTAATAAAGATTAATCTACTGGTTTCAATGTAAACATACGATCTTACAATACATTCACCAACAATCCCTATAATCATGCTCATTCATAATTATTGACATCATAAGTTGTCATCTAATCATCATAATCTGTCATAAATTCACCAACACGCATGATGTATATTGTGGCTCAATAATATAGAGAATGCATGAAAGGAAACTTAAAAGACCCTACGCCTACAAATGAGCATAGGGCAACTAACCTAATTTATCATCTAATAATGGCATGCTTGATTGTTAATTAATACTCCCTCCGTCCCATATTATAAGTCCATATTGCTATTTTTTGTTGTCCCAAAATATTTGTCCATTATTATATCTCAACCAATCAAAATAGACTTTAGTAGAGAGAAATGATATTTGATTGGTTAATAGAGTAGTTAGTGGGAATTTATTAAACTTTGTGCAAAATGGAAGTGGACTTATAATTTGGGACGGAAGGAGTACTATGAATTAATTATTATGATAACATTTTGATTGATTAGAACATTATAGTCAACTATATATAACATTGGCTTCCATAGACGGATACAAGGTTGTACATGTACGTACACGTATTTTGGGTTAGAATTTAATCATTCTCTGGGCAGTGGTCGAGAAACTTTCGTATGACCTGTCGCTCGTCTGTTGTTATATCAAAATCATCACTAGCCAATCTCTCCCACAATGCAGTGCTTGCGCTCTCTGGATCATTATCGCTTACCTGCTTCATTTAAAGGGTTGAATAAAAGTGAGTTTTTGTTAATAAAGGAGTATCACCTAGAGGCAAGTTAGATAGCTTGTCAAAATGGCCAATGTTTACCTTTTGAATTCTATTTTTCTGAGATTCATAGACAGTTAACATGTTAAATATGGTTACAAACATGTTTACAAATATGCAGTATAATTTACCATAGGAGAATGTTAAAGACTAAGACAAGCATAAACACACACATTATCAAGTCAAGTATAAAGTCTTAAACATCACTCATGATGTGGTGATGGAAAACATCAATATTACCATAGAGTGTGCCTGAATAAAAGCACAATCCTTAAGGAAGCAGAATCATACCTGGATGTAGTTGTTGATGTTGCCATCCTTGTCAATAGGAGTCAAAAGTTCATCTTTATTCGTCAGCCATTCACCATCCACAATGTACTTGTACTCGTATCGCCCTTCCTATTATATATAGAATAACAATACTTTAAAAGAAGTTGGTTTTTAGTTTGATCATTCCATGCATGCGTATCTCATATGTTCGAATATAAGAACATTAAATAGTTCAAATACAAAAAACTCCTTACATAAGCTTAAATCAAAACTATCTAACAGATTTGTCATGATTGATGCGTTTAACTACAAGTACCAGAAACAAAGACTTGTATGTCAGTTTTTTTAACTGGGGATAGTTACCGGCAGATCTCTATGCAAAATCCACGAGCCTTGATTTGCGTCATATGTCAGTGGAACTTTCTGCAATGAACCAACAACGTTAGCAGTGAACATTGCATAGAATGTAGCTGTTATATGCAATTGGATAAATTTACAAACTACTTCTGGATGCTTGAAACATTTACTCTCTCCTTCCCGAAACAAGGGAGATATTTCCTTTAATCACAGTTCAATAAGTCTTTTCACACCATATAATAACTTAGAAAGCTTATGGACCAAGAGTACGTTGTAATAATTGTTACAACGTACTCTTGGTCCATAATTGTTAATGGACAATTTTGTAGCTTGGATTATAATCTTGGCAAAGCATAAGGCATTAGTATTTCGGATAACCAGAAATGAAAGTTATTGCAGTTTAATGGGACTCAAGTAGTAATCTGGATCACTGCCCTTCATATTAATTAGTAGTGATAAATTATCTTACAAAATAACTGAACTGATGCTAAAGAGCTAAAGTGCTAAACTTTCTACTCTCAGAAAAAATAGGCATGGAAACATGTCCCATCAAGTACCTGTTTTCATATTCCACATTCAATAAATAAATGACATTTCATCATTAATGCCGAAAAGATATTAATATTATCATAAACCGAAAATTGATGCAATATTATTAAAAAACAGCCACTTTGAGGGTAGAACTTAGATCTTCATAGTTACCTGACCCCAACCAATATCAAGCCCAGCTATTTCAACTGTAGAACATTCCTCACCCTTCCATGTCAACGTGACACTCTCCCTTTTTAGGCCTGTAAGCTGTAGTTCATTTTAATAGAAATTACTAGACGGTAACACGAGTGTGAGAATAGAAACAACTTTAGCCACTCTTCAGGGCACAAGAATCAACTAAATTA
The DNA here is from genome assembly GCA_019973895.1 of Chrysanthemum seticuspe. Lineage (NCBI taxonomy): Eukaryota > Viridiplantae > Streptophyta > Magnoliopsida > Asterales > Asteraceae > Chrysanthemum > Chrysanthemum seticuspe. The sequence goes on from BPTQ01000004.1 coordinate 114,945,813, forward strand.
AGAACAAATAACATATTAAATGGTGATGGATATATACAACTTTTCAGAAAAGAAAGTGGTAATAAGCATATATTTTTATTGCAGAAAATTCAGACATATTCACATATCATTGAACTCGATAGGAAGGTCAGCCATTGAAAAGAACTGGTTTCTGATTTTGTATATTCCAATATTATTTTACATGTAAATGAGCTCAACCATGGGGATAACAAGAAGAAAAATGACATGCTTTGCCCTTGTACAGTGACTCAACTGAAAAGAATCGCGAGTCTCTCAAACTCTACATCACCAACTAAAAGAGTGATGTTTCATACATATGTTGACACACTGCTCACAACATTTTACTCATAAATTTAAGAAACTGCATTAATTACTATTCACCAACAATAGCTTCTGCATATTGATTTACAGAGCATATAGTTATAAGAATAATGAAATATAAGAAAGAATGACTCACAATGTCGGCTGTGGCACTCTTTATAGCATCAATTTTGGGAAAACATGGACGCTTACTCTGCAGAGAAAGAACGAGGGAGTTAAATAACATTGCTTTATATGAAATTTCAGCATATTGACATATAGTTCTAAATGAGTTTGACTTCCCGTGATGAGCGCAAAAGTACAAGCCTAAACATCACATGTGTTTAGTTTTTTCCTTATACATTTTCCATGTGATCATGTCATTCACAGTGTATTGCTAATTAAGCAGATATATTTTTTTCTGTATAGACTTAAGTAGATGATTTCCACATTGCATAACACAGTTGCATAACATATGCCAGTTTTACATCTAAAGAAGATCTAGTAAATATCCAACCTACACTTGAGAGCAGAAGTTAATAAGACGCTCTTAACATAGTTGATAAATAGGTTTACCAGTAGAAGAGTGACTGCATCGTTTAGCTTATAACCTTGAACCCAGAACATGTATGCCAACTGTAATCATTGAAATCATATTAGTATTATTCCCATGGTAAATAATCAAAATCATTTGTGTATATGTAGTTTGTAGGCGTACTGCAGTTGCAGGAGCTCTTCCAAGTCCAGCTGTACAATGTATATAAGTTATACCTCCATTCCGATTAACGGCTTTGTGCAATTTGCTCACCACATATGGAAGACGCAGACGCAAATCGAATGCATCAAAGTCCCTGTTCCGTAAAACATGTGACACGGGTATATTCAGAATATATGAACTGGATCAACTCTTAACCAAAGTTTGACCTTCAAATAGTAAAGACTAAAGATATTAATAGCAGACTGCAGAATGATGCCACACACATCATAAAGCAAATCATATTTAACCTTATTTCTGCACGTAAGTGTTGAATGTCGCTAAACGTGCTGGCATATTGGCGAATAGCCTCAATGTCCACGCTAAAATATCTATAAAACAAGTCAAGGAAAAAAAATGTCTCTCTCAAGCTAAAGAGGATTCTCGGCAATAAATTGTATGCATAATTTTTCTTAAAAAATATCACTTCATATACAGAAGATTTAATATTTTAAATATCTTTCGGATACTCAAGGTCTGAATTTTGCTGCAAGCAATAGATGGTTTTTACTCCAATACTCCAAAGCTTGTCAACATCCGCAGGAGTCTGTTATACATATAAAATAACTCCTAAGTAATAAAATAGTTTTGTAAAGAGATTACATCCAAACTGAGAGACAAAAATTACCTGCAGACATGACCCAACAATTAAATCAGGAGAAATGAAATCGTAATTCATTCCTAGTTCATGCCTATAAGTCAAGACTGAAATCAATTGATTAACAACAAATTATTTGCGAAAGATTATCCATTGCGTATCCTAAAAGTACATATGAAGAGACTAACCAGCACCCATTGCTTCAGTCATGTTACTACTATAAACATCAGATTTCTCTTCATCTTTAGCATCTTCCATGTCGATATCAGATGTCGAACTACGTGTTGCCTGCAGAGCCGAATGCAGGCATTTGAGTTATTTTGCAGAATGTTTAGTGAAACTAATATCTCGACAATAAAGATCCACATGGTTTTTTAACAATCATAGGACCTAACATTACAATTTAGCTTTTAGATTAAATATGACGAGGTGATCGTGATCTCAGGGTATATGAACTATATCATAGCTTGCATAGTTGCATATATCTAATTACGCAGTTTCAGTTACTGTACAGTAGATCCAGAACAGAACAGAACAATGATTATACAGCCGTTCACTTTTTCCAAACTACAATGCAGATACTAAAATACAATATGTAATGATGCCTCTGAAAAGTAATGAGAGGAAAGTATAAAACATAAAAAGATTTCCTACTACATCGATAATTAAAAAAAAAATAGTAGTTGTTCACCACATGAAGGAAAATCCTTTTTCATAGGTTATCCTTATTCCTTTATATCATCTGTGATCATCCAAAATGGTGGTTTAGCTATCATGGGTATTATCATTTCTTGATTGTGTTTTGTCTTCTGATCTGAGTACGATTTACATGCTTAGATTCTAGTTTCACTTTTAGAAGAATTTGCATATGATGTTATCCTGATGGCAATGGATATCTTTATTGTTCAATTAGTAAAGCATGATAATAACACTGGTATATTCTATTGGTACAATTACAGGTTACGTGTGTGGCTTCACATAAACAGTATTCCTTTTGGTTAGCCATTTAATAAAAAGTAGAAAACGCTGATCTTTCCAACTCATATAAGTAAGTAGATATCGAAAAGCAGTGATGAAAATTATATCCTATTAATACCTTCTACAATTATCTTGAAGGGGTCATTTTACACCAAAAATGTAACCACATTTTTACAAAAGGGTCATTATGTTGAACTAATTTTTTCACCTTTTGATGTAACAAAATTTTATTGCGTTATCAATGTATCATGTATGTCAACGACCTTCGGTGGGACTTAAACTGTGACATGGCAGGCGCCACATCACCATACTTCCTCGTATAAAAGGCCGCTTACATCCATTGGTAAATAAAAGCTTAGTAACATCAAAGGCAAAAAAATTGTTTACTACATAAGACGACAATATGAGAAAATCCCATTACATTCTAGTGAAATAAACTAATAAGTCCAATTTGTTAATCAATAAACAAGTTCAAACTAAAAAGTATTAAATAAACATACCTTAACTAAACAACTCCTTCTAACACCAGCAACATTCATCAACGACTTCTCATTACAATTCATCTAAAAAACACAAATGTCACAATCACATATAAATCATAATAAATAATCAATACACATTATATAAACATAAGAAAATTACCTTAACGTTAACAAAACAGGGTTGAATTACATGTTGAACTTTGAAACTTGGTGAACACAAAAATGAAGATGATCTAGAAACAACAAAATGTAAGCAAATAATTCCATGAGTTAATATTACAATAAATGATAAAAGAAAAAAATTGCTATGATAAACCTTGGAAGATTATGAAGACAATTCATGTTTCTAGTTTGTGTTGTGTTTAACTGTTTAAGTGAAAGAATCTGAAACAAATCTTTGATATTTTTTTCGAGTGGTTTGGTTGTTAGTTTGTTTATATACGTTGGTTTGGTTGCAAAAAGGGTTTGGTTTATTTAAGATTCTCTAAAATGCCATCGACTATTTATCGACATGCACATGTGTGTGGTGGTGCGTGTTACCACTTACCAACGTGATGAGACACGTGATAGCTTGATTAAACGTTCAGCGTTAATTACACTCCTTTAGAATATAAGTGGGATTTTTCATTTCTAGGTCACGAGGATAATATGAAAAAAGGGGAAAGTTAAATATATGCAATATAATTTTTTAAAATAGACGGTGTACGCAATGAACTTCGAAAATTACTATTGTATGCAAAATACTTTTAAATTTGGAATGATGTACGTAATATGACCGGAAACTAATAGGTTACCAGATCACAAAGTTTGAAAATTGGCAGAAATGGTTCATGTGGCTTGCGTTGACTTTCACCGGTCATCCCTTAACTTTTTTTTAGTTAAAAAAGTTACAGTAACGGTCCTTATGGTTATTGACTTTCAGATTTAGTCCGTTTTTATACTTTTTCACCAGTTCTCTTACGTTTTTATCTGTTTTTGTCCGTTTTGTCCGTTTTTCATCCGTTTTTTTCCGTTTTTCTTACCTTTTTTTCAGATTTTTGTCCGTTTAAATCCATTTTCTTACGTTTTGTCTATTTTTATTCGTTTTTGCTCATTTTCATCCGTTTTTGTCTTTTTTTTTTAAATTTTTGTCCGCTTTTCTTACATTTTGTCTGTTTTTCTTACGTTTTGGTACTATTTCAACATATTGAAAAAAAAAATTCAAAAAAGAAAAAAAATTTGAAAAAATTTGAAAAAAAAATTTCCAAAAAAAAATTGGAATTTTTTCGCAAATCAGAAAAAAAAAATCCAAACAAATTTTGAAAAAAAAATTGGAAAAAAAACTCCAAATTTTTTTTTTTTAAATTCCAAATTTTTTTTTCGTAAATACTTTTTTTTTCAAAAAAAAAAGAAATTGAATTTTTTTTTTCTAAATTGTTTTTTTCGAAATTCTTTTTACAAAAATAATTTTTTCGAAATTTGGACATATTTAAAAAAAATTATTTTCGAAAATAATTTTTTTGCAACGCGAAAATTATTTTCAAAAATAATTTGAAAAAAAATATTTTCGCAAATATTTGAAAAAAAAAATAATTCAATTTTTTTTTCAATATGTCCAAATTTCGAAAAAAAATATTTTTGTAAAAAGAATTTCGAAAAAAGCAATTTAGAAAAAAAAAATCCAATTTCTTTTTTTTTTTGAAAAAAAAAGTATTTACGAAAAAAAAATTTGAAATTTTTTTTTCCAATTTTTTTTGGAATCTTTTTTTTTTTCAAATTTGCAAAAAATTTCTAATTTTTTTTTTGGAATTTTTTTTTTCTTTTTGTTAAAAAATTTTCAATATGTTGAAATAGTACAAAAACAAACAAAAACGTAAGAAAACCAGACAAAATGTAAGAAAAACGAACAAAAATGTAAAAAAACGGACAAATACGGATGAAAACGGGCAAAAACGAATAAAAACAGACAAAACGGAAGAAAAATGGATAAAAACGGACAAAAATCTAAAAAAATAGTAAGAAAAACGGACAAAAACAGATGAAAACCGGACAAAACGTAAGAAAAACGGACCAAAACGGATAAAAACGTAAGAGAACGGGTGAAAAAAATATAAAAACGAACTAAATCTGAAAGTTAATAACCATAAGGAACATTACTATAACTTTTTTAACAGAAAAAAAAAGTTAAGGGATGAGCGGTGAAAGTCTGCCAATTTTCAAACTTTGTGACCTGGTAACCTACTAGTTCCCGGTCATATTACGTACATCGTTCTAAATTTGAAAGTATTTTGCGTACAATGGTAATTTTCAAAGTTCATTGCGTACATCGTCTGTTTTGAAAAACTATGTTGCGTATCTGTAGCTTTCACCCTATGAAAAATTATTTATTTTCCAACATGATATGTTTGTATATTTTTTTATTTGTATAATCATGATAAATGAATTAATTAATGAATTAAATTAAAGAAGAACATTTAGGTATCACACATGTTATAATTTAATGTGGATAATAGGATAAATAGTAAGGTATTATAAGAAGATATAGCATTGCTCGAATACATGAGATTCGTGTAACTAGAGGCGAGTCTAGAAGGTTTATTGTTAGGATTTAGAAAATTCATATCGAAGAGTCGGTCACCCCAACTCTAGTCTAGCATATGTTAGCTCGTAGACATTACGTTATTTACTAGTTGTTTTAGTTAGTTATTTAGTTTAGTGCAACACCGTGGAGGACGGACGGGTCTTTACCCACTGTATGCCTGATCCACAGTCCGAAGGAGGACGTTTAGTATGTAACTATAAATACCCTCTACCTCCCAAGGTAGAGGGTTGGACCTTTCTTTCAATCTAACCTTTCTTTCTTTTGTTTACTTTCTCTCTCTAGAAAGGATTTCATCCTTCACTTTCTCTCTCTAAAACTCTATCTTATTCGAGCCATATTATTATGTGTTTGTGAAAACTAATATCTAACAATTGGTATCAAGAGCCATGGTTTGATCACTCATCTTTCATGTTCTTGGTTTTCTAGTGGTTTTCATAAGGTTTTTGGGTTTGAATGAGTTTAGAGTGGTTAGCATCATTTGGATCATTTCTTGTGTTAAAGTTTGGATTTTGATAGTACTTTTGTGTTTAGAATCATTATAAGTGTTTAGGTTTTGGTTTGGAAGGCTTAATTCATCTTGGTTATAGTGTTTTTGGATTAGAAAATTTTAGTTTTTGAAGAGTTTCAAGGAAGAGGTTTGTCACTTATTCTTGGAAGAGGTTTGTCACTTATTCTTGGAAGCGATTTGTCAAGTTCTATGATGCGGTTTGTCCAGATTCGTTGTATCTAAAGCGGTTTGTCCAGATTTGATGTATCTGAAGCGGTTTGTCACTTAAGAGGTTTGTCACTTGAGCGATTTGTCACTTAAGCGGTTTGTCACTTAAGAGGTTTGTCACTGAAGCGATTTGTCACTTAAGCGATTTGTCACTTAAGAGGTTTGTCATTTAAGAGGTTTGTCACTTAAGAGGTTTGTCACTGAAGAGATTTGTCACTTAAGAGGTTTGTCACTTAAGAGGTTTGATACTTAAGAGGTTTGTCACTTAAGAGGTTTGTCACTTAAGAGGTTTGACTTTTGCGGTTTGATTACTTACGGTTTGACCACTTGCGGTTTGACCAAAGTTGACTTTTTACGTCAAAACTTCAAACGGCCATAACTTTTGAACCGTAACTCCGTTTTCAGCGAAATACCTGTCAAAACGACCGGAACAGCCTGAATATTTTGATATTCCACCACGAAGTCGTAAAACAAATTTTTCGAGGCCCAAATCCCCTCCGAAAGGAAGTTATTGAGGTTTTAAGTTTTTAGACCTAAATTTCACCAAAAAAACGTGCATCAACCAATCCAAATCTCAACCAAACAACATCTCAGCTAATCCTACAAACAATCATAAGTCCTAACATACAATCGTCTATCATTGTGTCGATCCATCAGTCATCTTAACACATTCTATTGGTCATTGCTTTACGGTTTGGTCTTGATTTTTGTAAAATCCCGCGAAAGATTCTATTTCTCGGTTTAAATCACAGACTTGTAAAATCCCGTGTACACAACAACATCATGTCTTACACTACTGACCCAGTAATTTCAAATGTGCTCAAATTATATGATGTTGTGGACAACAAAGAAAGTATTAGTTACTCTAAAAGGATAACCATGATTGATTCAACTAATGATGACTTGAGATCTTCATGCTCTGAGTCCAATGAGAAAGAATTGCACATGTTCAGGCTATAGAATGCCATGAAAAAGGAAAGCAGCATTGAACCTTATCAACAACTTCACTCTCACCTCATGTTACTTCTACCCATAACAATGGAACGAACATGTATTGCCCTCTTCCGTCAGGACTTATCCACATTAACAGGAACTTTGCTGTTAAACTTAGAGCAATTGGAGCTACAACTTGACAAAGAGATGGTTCAAAAGGATAGTTCCAGTGCTGCACTTCAAGTGATCTACAAACAATTTCAGTCATTCATTAGAAGGGAATTCTCATCAGATTATGATCATCACATGACTGAAATGTCCTTCAAAAGACACACTGGAATGGAAATTAAGGCATTCATTGAGACATTTATCCAACTCATGGATAATGTGGAAAAGTACATTGAGGAAGCTGCACAAAAAGATGAAAACGTGAATGTGTGTCAGGTGCAATTGAGAGATAGTTGTGATGAGTCGGGTAATGTATCAGTTGAAAGGTCGGGTATTGCTGAATGCAGAATATCAGAGACAACAAAGAATGATGTAACCAGCTGCACAGTAACTCCTGTCACACAAGAAGTGGATGATGTGATCAGAAAGGTGAATGAATGTCGGGTACAATCAATAAATTGTAGTGTTGAGTCCAGTAAGGCATCGGATGATGGATCAGTTGACACTGAATACAGAGGCTCAGAGACAGATAAGCTTGAAACAGCCAGTAGTTCAGTGACTCTTGTTAAACATGATGTGAATGTAGATATCAGACCGACAAATGAACATGTGTCATGTGATGAGGTACCCTTAACTGATCAACATAATGCATCTGCTAATGTACCTAAACAAACTGATCTTAATACTGAACATGATTCTGATAAATGTTCCTTGGTTGAGGCTGAGTCTAATAAATTCAAAACAAATGATATGGTTGATAAAAAGGTTTTTGATGAACTTTCAAACAAATTCTCAAAACTTGAAAAACATTGCATTTCTCTTGAAATTGCAATACAAATAAAGGAGGAAGGTTTTCAAACTAAGAAACCATGTAAAAATCCGGAATTTCCTGATTTTCGTGAATTTTTTGAAATGAACGATTTAAAAGCTCAGCTTCAAGCCAAAAACTCTGTTAATGCAAATATTACGATATTTAATCTATACATTCTCATTCCTTTTGTTGATGACAAACATGTAACTTGTAATACATAACGTAAAATGTATAAGTTACTTGTAATTATATTTTGTCTCAACATACTCTCAACACCTCTCGACGACTCAAGTCCTTGTATGCTACAATACAGGTTCGTACATGTTTGTTATGTTGCGTTATGATCAAACCCCTAACAAACCATTAAAACATGTTTAGTTAAATAGTTTATGTATAACAACTAGTGTTTACATATTGGGTAAATATATACATAACTAGTATGTATTATAATGGGTAATATAAATGGGTAGAAACTTAAGTATTTGACCCATTGACCAAATACATTAAATGTAGTTGGGTAAAACCCAAAGTCCATAACCCATACCCAATGTCTAGATACATTGTACCTTGGTGGGCACTCAAAACCATGGATTAGATGCATTGCATCTTGTAGATACATTGAATCTACTTGGTACCCATAACCCATGACCCATACCCAATGTCTAGATACATTGTACACTTGGTGGGCACTCAAAACCCATGGATCATATCCATAACCCATGGTATTAACCTATACCCATTTGACTAGATACAATGTACTCATTAAATACATTGAATCTAAAAGAATACCCATGGACCAACCTATAACCCATGACCCATGACCCATAACCAAAAAACCCATGGGCAAAGAGGAGCGTCCCACGGATCCCTAGGATTACACTAGACGGATCCCTTGTGGGAGGGATCCGTGGGATCCGGGGAACAATGACTAGTTTTCTTCTATAAATAGTGAGCCCTTTCTTCATTGTTCAACACACCTTCACACATAGTTTCTCTCCACCATTTCTAGGATATTTAGATCATTAGGAAACATGTAAACCACCCTCATCTCATATGATCATAATGCTTCTAACTCTCATTTGTTGTAAGCATACTCCCGAAGTGATCCTCCAAAGCAAGCTTAGAGATCTTGCTTCCTTACCTACTGAAGTGATCACCCATCACAAGATACAAGCACATGAAGATCTTCTACAACAAGCTTGGGAAACTTGTCATCTTCATTCATAGAAGACTAACTACATCATGCTTTGGGTTCTTGATGTTTAGTTTAGGATTTCATATCCATTAGACACATTGTCTTGGATATTGTCTAGTATCATATTCTTGTATCTATGACTAGACTAGATGGTTTATGTGTTTGTGCCATAAAACACAAGGTTTGTTATGTTGAGCCACAAAACATAACGGGTGTCATAGATGTGTCAAAGGCATTAGTGGAAAATGCTAAAAGACTCAAGATGAAGGCATTAGTGAAGGGTGCCGAGTAATCTAACCAAGGGCATTAGTGAAAGGTGCCTAAGGTGTACATTCGATATGGTGTGTTTCGATGTACAAGATAGAGTAGTATTGGATCCAAGGATGGTGATATCCTTGATTGTGTTGTAACAAGGAGTGGATCTCCTTAAGATTAGGTGTTGTGTTGTGATGGGTAGTAGTTCCTCCATAGTAATGGAACTAGGTGCTTAGCCTAGTACCTAATAAAGGGTAGGCGACGTTGTGATAGGATTAGTTCTCCTTGGAGTGAAAGAACCCGGTGGTTAGCCTAGCACCATATAAAGGGTAGGCGACGTTGTGTTAGGTGTGGTTCGCCTTGGTGTGAAAGAACTCGGTATTTAGCTTTGTACCGGAAAAAGGTGTAAGCGACGTTGTGAAGGCTTCTCCACCATAAGGAGTTGGTGTAGTGATTACGAACTCTCGAGTAGGTGACTCGGGGAGTGGAGTAGGGCAAGGAAGGTGTCCTTGTAGCCGAACCACTATAAATCCTCGTGTTGGTTTGTCTATCCTTTTACTTATCGCTTTACTCTTATTCTTGCATTATATTGTTTATTTTCTATGTGGTTGATGTCTATGTTTATGACACATACTTGGTCTCTTATATAGTCACAAACTATATTTGACACTTTACATATTATGACATGCTTGATCAAGAAAAAGCAACCGGACTAATAATGGTGAAACTTAATTTATAATGAACCATTAATCTTGCGGAATCTTATGTGATATTAAGGGGTTGGCCTTACATGCCGTAATGCATTAAATGCATCCTCGCGTCGAGATTAGCAAATGCAATGGTTTATACTATATTTGATACAAAAGTTTTAAGTTTGAAACGGAAACGTATTCACCCCTCCCCCCCCCTCTACATTTTTCACAATTGGTATCAGAGCGGGTTGGCTCTATTTTTTTAAAACAAATGGTTTTCAAAACGAGTAAGGTCTTTGTATCAAATTTTTGGTGAAGTCAAGCATAATATGAAAAGTGTTTTGTTGATTTTATTTTCTTTGAAGTTTTGTTGTTAGATACTAGTATTTTGTTAATCAAGCTTGAATAAAGGTAAAAATGGATAATATAACTTCACTAAAAAGTCTACAAAGGTTATACCTTTTCTTCGGTTCAAAACGTACATTTTTGTAATTCTGTGTCAGATCCGCGGATCCCTCAGGTTACAATGGACGGATCCCTCAAGCAAGGGATCCGTGGGATCCGTGGTACAGAAGACAATTTTTGTCTGAATTTCAAAAATTCATAACTAATTAACCGTAAGTCGTTAGAAGTCGTGCCACCTATCATTTTAAAGGTATTTGAGTCTACTTTCATTTAAAATGATTTCATAAACTGATTCAAAACAAAAATTTACAGAATCATTGATTTACAATAGAAACTCATTTTTCGGTCATAACGTTTTCACAAACTTTTGATCTAATTGGAGACGGATGTTTTCGTTTTTGAATAACAATGTGTCCTATTTTGAAATTAAGGTTTTGATCATATTTATAAATATAAAAGAAACTAATCAAGCTTGGTTTACATGTTTATATTTAACACAAAGCGATGAAAAGAACTTTCGTATGCTATGCTATATGATAAATTGTCTTCCTTGCACTACTTGATTATTTGCTTATCTCAAATAGCTTTTGTGCTTGTTTGATTGAATAACATATGTGGTTTCCCTTACCTTGCTATTCATTCTCTTGCTTGTCGATTTAGTAATTTTCTACTAATCAATGTGCTACTTGAAGGAGTGTTTGGGATAACATCTAGTTGTGTCGAAAATGTTAGTTTTATAAGTTGAAAAATGTTTAAAACATATAACACACTAAAATGGCTTTTTGTTTGAGTTTGTCATGTGTGCAATGTTTTATGTGCCTATATGATTTCTTGATTTCATATTTTCTTGTATCGTTTTCTAAAAACAACAAGAATGTACATCGGATCATAACCTACACTTGTGTTGATGATGTACTCTCCCGTTTTCCTTTTCATGATCGCTCTCCAAGCTTCATAGTAGGATTGACAACTTGATTATTTCATCCGATATACTCAAGTAAATTATTTTGCAACGCAAATATAATTGTTCATATCCGAAAGTCCAAACTCGAGCTCTCCAACAACATATGTTGAACTAGCTCATCCAACCATTCTTTTTGTTCACCACATGGAAAACATTTAATTTTTTGACACCTTCGTCACCTTAGTTGTTTCAAGTATAATATTAATATAAACGAAGCAAAGTATCATCATTGTTACTCTTCGATAGGCCATTGTAGGAATATAAATTTTCCTAACTTGAGAATGAATACTGGAGAACTTATTGCACTAGAAACTCAATTTGACCTAACGGTTGAATTGCTTCCTTGAGAGAAGTTGGTGTTAGGTCACTAGTTTTACAACACAAGCTTAATAGAAAGAGATAAAGGCGATTGAACAATAAACCAAACACACACACACAAAGTAATAGAACCGGTTATGCGTAGAGAGTGAGTGAAAGGAATAAATTGAACAACCAACCCTCAAGTGAGGGTTATACAAGACTATTTATAGGCAAGGAGCTAGGGCAACACTCCCACTCCTTCCCTTTTCCTTAGTGGATATGGGCCTAAGCTTATGGGCCTTCTACATAAGCTTGACCTTAAACAAACATAAAGGCCATAATAAGCTACCTATTACATATGAGTAACTAATACTTGAATTAAGGTTTAGGAGTGATTCCAACAATCTCCCCCTCAAGTGTTGGTGATGAAAAACGGTAAAGGTGTTGATGTAATAGTAGCTTTGACGTCTTCTGACATTCTTCTTTCTTGTGAGAAGAATTGCCTTGATTCGAACAATCTCCCCAGTGTAGAGAGGTAGTTTTCTTTGAACAGTTATGCTTTGACGTCATCATTAACTTTGTTCTTTGAACATTGTTCTTTGTGATGAAAGTGATAGTATGTTGTTGTCTGCATCAAGTCTGCCTCAGATCTGCTTCGCTGCTACAGTGTCTCCACGTCATTCTTCAACATGCTCACACGCTCTTTAACGTTGGATAATAGTACTGATGGAGTTCTTTAAGTCTTTAACTTTGTAGATTCTTTGATTTGATGAAGAATCATTCTGACTTTTGTGTTGCTTTATGATAGAACTTTCATTAGTGATGATGTTGGCATGAGAATGTGCACGGTCATTCCGCTCCAGAGCTTCCATAAGAAGAAAACATGAAAACGGTTAGTAATAAGCGGATTCCGGCACTTACGAGTTTGAACTTCGAGAGTGTTAACAACATAGTGTGAAAACACAACTCTAATTCTTACAAAGGCCGTTCTTGAACTGGAGTCCCACAAGTGAGATAACGCGATGTACCGAAGTACACCTACAGTTCAGATGAGTCGCTGAGGTACACCGAAGCATCACCTCACGACTGTAGACCGTTTGAGACACACTAAGCGTAATCCACGGGGAGTTACCGAAGTGACCTGCTGTCAGGGCTGTTTGATGTTGACCCTGGCAGGAGTTTCCATTCAATCACTGAGGATCACAGATGTGAACCTCTCATAAATGTTCTCGACAGATTGCTAAGATCTATGAAGGACTCGATAACGTACCACTGATGTTCTTATTGTTGAACATCAAGTGATGAAATGTCAAGTGTACCTAAGAGATCTTTTGATGAATATTGTGGCTCTAGACTCAATAGTGCGTTTTGGTTTTCCTGAGCGGAGACTAGGGAGAGGGTCTCCTTCTTCAATACCAGCTATCTCTAAGAGAAAGCCGATAGATTATGTAGAGTTCCCTGTGAGAATGAAACAAGCTTCTGTAGAGAGAAACTTGAGTGGCTAAGAAGGTTTAGTGCATGCGTCACTGGGTCCATGACGACTTTTAATCTTCAATACCGGCGTCACTAAGTGGCAACCAGTAGCATATGAATTGAACCCGGTGTCTGCCCTAAGTTGAATAATTTGGAGGGCTATTTCTTTTCACCCTTTTCTTTGCATTTCTTTTTAATTCTTCAACTCCTTCTTTCTCCGATTCTCATTTTCTCCTTTTTATAATCATACCTAAGGACTTCTAAGTACTAACTATTTGTGATGTCCTTGGGTAGATCCCTCCGGCTCTAGCAGATCATAGGACGGTTATTCCTAACCTTAGTCACCTTATAACTCCATTGCCATAAAACCATTTTTCATGAAAACCTCTCAAAGTGTTTGTGAATGAAAAACATGTTTGAACACTTCAAGAGTTTTAGATTTTCAGAAATACTCCCCCTCCACATGTGCTTAAGAGTTTTTACGGAAATCTACACAGTGAGGAAAGAGCGCGCACTTTATGAATTGATCAACTCAAGATAGACAATCCCCCGCGAGACACGGTTACGTTGCATAGTTAAAGAGTTACATTGTCAGCTTTTAGGTGACAACTAGCTCTAATAACTACCTTGAAGGTGTAGACAAGCCTCGAAAGGTTGTCATACCCGTCAGAGTTCATGTCTACCAAGAGTTTCTCGAATGGTACTTTCTACTCGGACAAGTCCTTTGCGAGACACGTTTACATTACTAGCGAACTAGCTTGAAATTATAACCCGTCCCGGACAAGTCTTTTCGAGTTACTAACAGTTTAGTACCGTCAATTTGTTGGTTAAGTCTATTACACAAAGATTCATTTTCATTTACACAACATATTTCTTATCACATAATTTTCTCCCCCTAAAAAATGGCATATAAAATGTTATTTTTGAAAAGTTGAGAATAAATATGACCATTTCGAGTGTTTCGGGAAGATGACCACTATGAACAATTTGTGAACAAAGTTTTAACTCAAGTACTCCCCCTCAACAATTGATATAAACGGTTGAGGTTTTGAAAATCATACGGGGAAGTACTTGTCCTTTTGAGCAAAACCTTGAAAATGAAAGGTTTGATAGGTTTTACTCAAAAGTAAGAAGCTTTCGCTCCTTTTATAAGGATTGTGGCACTGAAGCGTACCACAGGGTCCTTTCTTGACAAGAACGGGTTGTACACTGTTATGTGTGCACAAGCCATAGACATATATAATCACACATCCAAATTTATAATGAAAGAAGCAGTTCAAGGGGTACCAGGAAGTCCAGTGATGTTTCTAGGAGTGCGAACTGGGCGTTGATAGCCGGTGATGTTCATCCTGGGTCGACCACCAACAAAGCTTTCCAGCATTCTGAACTGATCCCGTCGATACAACCTTTCATCAATCATTCTGATGATCCTCCTCACATCCCTTCGATCCTGAGAATTCCATCGCTTAGGAGACCCAATCTTTAGATGTATATCCTTCAACCGATAAGCCAATCCGTCCCTAACCATCTTCAAAGTGTGATCCCCAAACTTGTGAAGATCGCTGCACGCCATCAAGCAATTGCGTTGAAGTTCACTACGATAAACGACACCGAACGGTTTGCTGACGAGCGTGTATTGTGAAAGCTGGTTGATGTCGGGAAGATCAAGCTGTGGTGGAGTGAAGTTAACACGGGTCTGATATGATTCAACTGCAAGCTGGAGATCTTCTACACGTTCTTTGATGACTATGCGTCTGATGAAGATGAGCAGTGACTTGATGAATTCACGTTGTACTTCAGTTGAAAATTGCCTCATGCGACCCTGTACTTTGGCAAGGTACATGTCTTCAATGTCGTTGATAGACAAATTCTCAAAGTCAGCTTCAGAGAATGCATAATCCCGTTCATCTTGCCTTTTGACCACAATCTTCTTGAGAAAAGTGTAGTCCCATTTGGTCGAAAGATCAACGTGTTTGATGGCAACGATACTTTTAGAACTGAACACTGCATGTTGAGACTTCTAAACCTGGCAGCTTCTGTAGTAGATTCTTCGGCGTTTCGGCCAATGGTGAATCCCATACATTGCATCACGGTCATACTCTACCACATTGTTGGAGAACAAGTGGTTAGCTCTTTCCTCGATGGCTATGCAGTTAGAGTATATAGCTGCCGGGAATGGAAGTGTCAAAGATGTAGCATATTTCCTTGAACCATCGCCACCATGTAGAAGAAACTCCAAGTCTCTGTTGAAGAAATATCGGAATGGAATCCTTGGCTCATCTGGTTGGCCAATAGTTGGGAGAGGTTTAGACCAGTCTGTGTAATATGGAGGGTTGTCCCGTTGAGTGAAGTCGATGTTTGCTTCTGGGTTGAGCCAATCCATGTTGTTAGACATGGCTCGTGCAATATTATCAAGGTGATATTCGACCTCGATGGCACTTTCCGAGCTGTCTTTTAGAAGTTGAAATGCTTCATTCTTGATTCGCTTCAACTCGGATTTCGTCATCTTCTTCACCCGGAATTTTTCTTGCAAGAACTTTGCATGCTCCAATGTACTACATTCTGTAACCTCTTGACCTTCTGCTGGGTAGGGAGTGGTATTAACAAGTGTAGAAAACCATTCAAATTCCTCTGTGTTATCTTCATCTAGCCAGGATAGGACGTCAGCCTTGGGCGCCTTCTTCTTCTTTTTCTTAGGCCTAGATGAGGATTCTGGTTTCTGTACTTTGTCTGGAGAGGCAGGTTGTTGTTGGGGCTCATGGTATTCTTCATCGTCACCACTCGTGTACTCAAAGTGATCACTGGTTTTCTGAGTCTGGGGCGGTAACTCAGAATCCTGAGGTTTTTCAGTAGAAGAGTGAGGACGAGACCTTTGTTGTGCTGGAGTTTGTAGGGGTGGAGGTTGCATAGAAGATGATTCGTCAGACTTCTTCGGGCATTTGGGTGCAGAGTCTTTGTCCTTATCATC
This sequence comes from Chrysanthemum seticuspe, assembly GCA_019973895.1. NCBI lineage: Eukaryota > Viridiplantae > Streptophyta > Magnoliopsida > Asterales > Asteraceae > Chrysanthemum > Chrysanthemum seticuspe. The sequence goes on from BPTQ01000004.1 coordinate 114,962,385, forward strand.
GTCGTCTCTTGGTCGTTTTGGTTGAGTTGCTGATTCTTTGCATGAAGACTTGAGTTGATAGTCTAATAGAGTCTCAAAAAACTTAGCTTCATCCGAAGTGAAGGTTCCAGCTCTTTTTGACATTTGCATCACTAATTTAGAAATCAATTCATCTTCAGAGTAATCAGATTCTTTGGCCATGATATGTTTGACCATTGTAACGATGTTTGGAGTAAGAAGTTTGGAATATAACTCCTTTGTTACTTTAGGAATGGTGTCGAGAAGGAATTTGTGAGTGTCTTCTCTTGCCATCTTCTCCAATTCCTTTTGGAAATCTCCACTGATAAACTTCTGGATTTGTTCCCTTTCTATCAACAATTCTTTGATCCCGTCTTGAAGAAGGTTGATTCTGTCAGCAAGTTGATTCAGCTTCTTGTTGGTAACATCCTTCTTCCGTACTTGCTTGGTAGCCTTAACAATCCTTGTTTTAGCCCGGGATAACCAAGAATCTGTTGGTTTCTTCACAGATTTGGATGTTGATTTGGTTGATCTTTTTGATGGTGGTGGTGAGGAATGAGAAGATGAATCCGATGATGATGAGATGTGAGGAGATTCAGGGTCCTTAGGAGGTTCAGAAGTTTTCTCCTTGGAACGAGTTGGACTGTCTAGAAGAAATTGATCATAGTTCACTTCGTCATCTTGTTCAGTTTTAGCTTGTTCTTCAGCCTGAATCCTGACTTCTTCATCTGCTTTAGCTTGAGCTGCAGCTTCTTCATCAGCTTTATCTTTATCTGATTTCTCAGTTTCTGGTTCCTCAATGTCATGCTCAGTAGAATCCTCCACAAGCTTTTGCTGTTGCACAAGAGTGGTGGCACCAGTTCCCTTATCGGGTCGATTAACCGCATCAGGATCTGGTGAAGAGTGGACACCACCACTTGACCCTCCGGGGCCACGCATTTGATCTTGTTCAAATTCTTTAGCCTTTTGAAGGTGTCTAACGATTTTAAACTTCTTCCTGTAGGATTTATCCAGTTGCTCTTCATCACTTTCAGAGCTTTCTTCATATGGCACAAGTACAGGAGTCTTCCCTTTGCCATGTTCAGCTGTTGGACTAGGAGGTTTTGCTACTGAGGGAGGTGGTTCGGTTGCAGATTCAGAGTAGTGGACCTCCTCGTCTGATTGTGTATCTTCAGAGCTTTCATCCAGTAGCTTTCTTGGTGGTTCAGGTGTAGGAATAGGAACAACTTCCTGAGAGGGAACTTTCTTATTTGGAGTGGGTTTCCTCTTTGGGACCTTCCTTTGACTCTCTGTGCTTACTGCACTTCCAGCACTTCCTCTTCTGGTTCTCCGAGTAGGTGTTCCAGAAGGCTTTTCATCGAGATGACCAACTTTGCCTTCTCTTACTACTACCCGATACCTTTTGTACGTTTCAAGGTTTTTGATTTCGTCAGTCAGTAGGTGATCAGGTAACACCGCACCCTGTTTCTTTGTTGACGATTCCTTGATTCTGACTGATAGGATAGGCTCAGTCAACATGTCGTGATTGTCGGGGTCATTGAGCCTCTTGGGAATATCAGGATTAAGCCCAAGCGCTCCCTGGATCAGAAGCTTTGTGTATCTGACATAGGGAATCTTTGAGCCAAGCTTTTTGAGAAATGACATCATGTCATCCCATATCAGTGCTTCAATTTCGATGTCCTTCTTGTTGATTAATGACCAGAAGATTTGCAGTTCCATGAGCTTGGGATGCTCATAGCCACTGTCACGACCAGAGACAGACTTAGTGATGATGATGTAGAGGGTTCTCCACGGTTGAGGAATGTTCTTAAGCTCCACATGAGAATGCTTAGAGATAGTTCCTGAAGCTTCATCATAGCCAATATCAATCAAGAATTGTAGAACTGTCTCCTCAGTAGGTGTGGCATAGAAGTCGGTTGGCATGATTTCTGGAATGAGAAGAATGGCCCGTAAGTCTGCATGAGTGATGGTGACTTGTTTGTGATTGAGAGTCACAGTCACTGCACTTTGACCCTTGATCCTTTGCATTGAATTCCAGAATTGTTGAATGTAGATCTCCGGTACTGTAGCAGAGTGTGAGAGCATGTTCTGGTAGGGATGATTCTTTAGAATATCCATAGCAATGAGACAAGAAGATTCTGAGCATGTGAGGGTTTCAAAGTCAACCCTAAGGTTGTTCTTTCCAATCTTTCTCGGATAGCCATTAGGGAAGATGTCAGCAATTGTGAGAACTTCTAGTACATTCACATTCATTTGAGCAGCCATGTCGTGATCTGAAATAACATTAGCCAAAAGAACCAACATATCGAAAGACATAATGTTAGTCAACAGAAGGTTTTTTATTGTCTAATTATTGAATATACAGTGTCAAAGATTGTTACGAGTCCAAAGTCACTTGTTTGTTCAATAGTCCAATGTCGTCGTGATAAGTTTCGTGAGTTAGTTAACTTTAAGTTTTAAAGTTTATGTTATCACTTATTTAACACAACATATTAAACGATTAAGTTTATTAGTGACATTATTGGTTTCGTGATGTTATGATTCATTTATTTACAAGTTTGCATGCGTAACAATTCATAATGAAGGTTTGATCAAGGCTTATGCGTAGGAATAGTAGCTTATGCGTAAACAGGAGAAGTATACGCGTAGACGCAAGTTTATGCGTAGGATCCTTACTTACGCATAAGAAATATTACGCGTAGGAAAAAGGGGACCTTATGCGTAGAGCTTACGCGTAGGCGTATAAAAATCTTACGCGTAAGGCTTACTCGTAAGAGTAGACCTTATGCGTAGAGTCACTGTTTACGCATATCCTTCACAGGATACGCGTAGTCCCATTGTAGAACCTTACGCGTAATAATTACGCGTAAGATTACTCTTACGCATAACTTTCTACGCGTAAGGTGATCCTTATGCGTAGAGTTACAAAGACCTTGATTCTGAGTTTTATGCGTCGCAAGCCTGAAATAAAATCATCAAATCATCAATCTTAACACATATATTCATTTTAAGACAGATCATGGTATGAAACTCATTTTTACTGTTTACGCGTAGAAAGTCATACGCGTAAGTCAAAACCCTAAAGTTTATGAATTACACATATGATTTCTAGCCACAGGAAATGCACCAAACGTTTTCTGTTAAGTCTTAGATGTTTTGAGAGTGTAATAACCAAGTTTTAACACCCAATTTGTGGTGAATCAAAAGTACCCAAAACTCAAGAACATTAAACCCTAATTTCTAATTCTAACTTAATTAGTGTTTCTGGGTTGTTATAGGGCCTGGATATCATCAATTCAACATGATATTAACATCACACAACAATCTTTTTGACCAAATACAATCACATTTGAAAACCCCCAAAACCACGCATAAACCCTAATTTTGATATTCACTCAATTCGTGTATCTGGGTATGTTTAAGTGATAAAAATGTGTTCATTGATGTAAGAAAAGCATTTTGACACAATCATTTTAACCACAAACACCCATTCTTGATTGAGTGTTCATACGCTTATGCGTAGAACACTAAATCAATCATAGACAAAAATTTGACCGTTGGATTTGTATAAAAATCAAAACCAATGTTTGTAAACACGTTAAGATCATAAAACAACTTACAAATTGATGATCCAAAACACGGATTTCTTGAACGATTTGTATGCGTAGATTATGTTAGGTTTGAGTATTAAATGTGATGTGAGAAGTTAGGTGTGGGAGTTTTTTTAAAACCAGTTTACACTTTTGACAGTTTTGGTCCCTCCACCTTTTCCTTTTACATACAAAGCCATTTAACTTCCATTTTGGTTACCAAACAAAGATTTTAAGAAAGAAACTTGACGACACTCCCCCTCGACTTAAGAAAATAATGAAAGGTTATGATTTTAGTCCGAGGAGTGTCATTGAACCAGAAAATTTTACCACCATTGATAAAAGAAACAACCGGTATAGAATAACATGCAAGTACACGAATGTTTTTGAAACAGTTTGGTATTAATTTTCTCCCCCTCAACACTTGATCGGAAAAATACTGAATTTTGAAAGATTATAGTGTTGACGGAAGAAATGTACATGCCATGTTGAAAGAAAATTAGATTAGAAGAATATTTTTGTTGTTTTATCAGGTTTTATATTTTTGTATTTTGTTTTTGAAAAATTATTTACAAAAGCTACTTTGGTGTTTGACAGGTTTTTAAGACTGTTTTAGGAGGTCATCCAATTCCTCTTGAGTCAAACACCTCATACCAATCCGGTGGACCAACTCATTAAACCTAGCTGGAGGCAAGGCTTTGGTGAGAAGATCTGCCAATTGGTATTCTGTACCCACGAAGTATAATTCAACTGTACCCTGTTCCACGTGGTCCTTGATGAAATGATAACGAAGATCGATGTGCTTTGATTTCGAGTGCTGAACTGAGTTGCACGAGATCGCAATGGCACTCCGATTGTCCCAGTACATCGGGATTCTGTCAAATACGTAACCATAGTCTTTGAGTTGTGTTCTCATCCAGATGACTTGAGCACAACATGCTGACATGGCTACATATTCTGCTTCGGTTGATGACAGCGATGTACAATCCTGTTTCTTTGATTGCCAAGACACCAGTTTATCACCAAGAAATTGTAGTGCTCCTGAAGTACTTTTCCTTGAGTCTAAGCATCCTGTGTGGTCAGCGTCTGAAAAAGCGATTAGTTCAAAACCAGAATCCTTCGGATACCAGATCCCCAAGTTAATGGTTCCCTTGATGTATCGGAGGATTCTTTTAGCCTCAGAGAGGTGGGTTTCAGTTGGTCGCGACTGATAACGGGAGCATAGATAAACGAAAAATACAATATCAGGTCTGTTAGCTGTTAGATACATGAGAGACCCAATAATACTTCGGTATTTGGTAGGGTCAACTAATTTCCCATGTAAATCAGCGTCTAGCTTCTTGGTATGAGTCATTGGTATGGCATAAGTGTCACAGGTTTTCATTCCAAATTTGTTTAACAATTCAAGGGCATATTTGGACTGACTCAAGAAAATACCACGGGGTGATTGATGAACTTGCAGTCCTAGAAAGAACGTAAGTTCACCCATCATGGACATTTCAAAATTTTTCTTCATTAGTTTTGCAAAAGCGATTGAAAACTTTTTATGTGTAGACGCAAAAATGATGTCATCCACGTAAATTTGAACAATTAAGATATGTGCCCCGTGATATTGTATAAAAAGAGTAGGGTCGACCGAACCTTTGGTGAAGTTATTAGCAATGAGGAAAGATGATAGCTTATCGTACCATGCCCGAGGAGCTTGTTTGAGACCATACAGATCTTTGTTCAGTTTGTAGACATGGTTCGGAAACTCAGGATCAACGAATCCATCTGGCTGGCTGACATAAACAGTTTCTTTAAGTTGTCCATTGAATCTGATAGACCGTCATATTCATATGAGCCGCGAACGCGAGAAATATCCGAACAGCCTCAAGACGAGCAACCGGAGCAAAAGATTCTTCAAAGTCTATACCCTCTTCCTGACGATAACCCTTAGCAACTAGACGTGACTTGTTTCGGATTACGTTTCCTTCAGCATCCAATTTGTTTTTCCAAATCCATTTGAGACCAATGACGTAGACCCCCGTTGGTCTTTCAACCAGTTCCCATACTTCAAGACGTTTGAATTGGTTGAGTTCTTCTTGCATGGATTCAATCCAGGTATCTTTTGTCATTGCGTCTTTAATGTTTTTAGACTCAGATTGGCAGACAGTGAGAGCATAAATGCAGTGCTCACCATATGAGTAAAGACGTTGTCTCGTAACGACTGGTTGGTTCGGGTTGCAAATAATATTTTCCAGAGGATGATCTTTTGTCCATTTATGTGTAGAGGGTTGATGTTGGTATACATTGTGCAGATTCTGAGGATTCAAATGGTTTGTTGAAGATTCCGTGACATCTGGTGCAGCAGTTTCATTAGCAAACGGGTTAAAGAACGCATTTGGATCAAAATCTGCAGGTGGGGGTACTTCATTCAGAATATCATCAGCCGGTTCATCATTGTTGGAAGCGGTTTGTTCAACTGTTGTGGTGGAGTCAGCTGGTGGTGCTTCTTCAACAGTAGTTGTTGTAGCAGGTGTAGCAAGTATAAGAGTAGTATCAGGTTGAGCAGCGGAAACAGCGGATACACTTGGAGCACGTTCATCAATATCGTCACTGAACAGCGGAGCAAATAACCTTTCCATTTGTTGACGAGTGAGCTGGGGGCTTTGTTCAGCTGATGATGGGGGTTGAGGGAAGTTTAAGCGGTTGTGACCGGGTTCTAAGCTGTTATACTCAGAAGCCATTTCCGTAAGTTCATCAAAATGAGCATGAATCGTTTCCATAACTTGTTTTGTACGACGATTCCAGATTCGGTAACCTTTAGAATTCTCACAATATCCAATGAAGACTCCAATGTCAGCTTTGGCTTTGAGTTTTCCAAAATCATCACGATCATTATTCGGATAGCAAATGGATCCAAATACATGAAAGTGTTTGAGATTCGGTTTATGGTTGTGGAGAAGCTCAAACGGTGTTTTGTTGTGGCGTTTAGTAATCATAGGACGGTTTTGAGTATAGCATGCAGTAGATACAGCTTCTGCCCATAAGTAATCTGGAAGTTTAGCATTGATTAACATTGTTCTTGCAGCTTCCACTAACGTTCGGTTTCGTCTTTCAACTACTCCGTTTTGTTCTGGTGTACGTGCAATAGATGTCTGATGCTGAATTCCCACTTTCTCATAAAATGCACGAAGGGTTTGGTTAACAAATTCAGTTCCTTTGTCTGTTCTTATTTGGCGGACGGTGTTCCGGAGCTGAACTTGAATTTTCGTGAGAAAGGTGATGATCATTTGTGGAGCTTGGTCTTTGCTTCGAAGAAAGTAGACCCAAGTCCATCGTGAATAGTCATCAACAATTACTAAGATGTAGCGTTTTCCATTTATCGTTTGCACGCGCATCGGGCCACACAAATCCATGTGAAGAAGATGAAGCACATGCTGAGAGCTGTGTTGCACCTTTGAAGAAAAATGAGCACGAGTGCTTTTCCCTTGTTCACAGGCTGAGCAAAGGTGATCTTTTGAATATCGAAATCGTGGGAGACCTTCAACTAGTTTGTGTCGAGCAAGGTTGGTGATGGTTTGAAAGTTTAGATGTGAGAGACGGCGGTGCCATAGCCAAGATTTTGTTGATGTTGCCTTTGAAAGTAAGCAGATGGGAGATGAAGCAACCATGTCTTGCATAGAGATAGTGTAAAGACTAGAATTACGCGAGCCAGACATAAGGTCATTTCCTTGTAGATCACGAATGAAACAAGTTTTCTCCCGGAAAGCAACCTCCAAATCTCCATCACAAAACTGACCTACTGAAAACAGATTGTGACCGATGCCTTCCACATAGTAAACCCTGCTAATTTCGATGTTCCCATTGATATAGTCTCCGTAGCCCATGATAGCTGCAAAGTGATCATTCCCGAATCTGACAGTGCCAATGAACTTTGCAATAAAGTTTGATAACAGTTTAAGGTTGCCTGTCATGTGTCGGGAACATCCGCTATCAACAATCCAGAGAATGATCTGTATCACCTGCATTACACACAGACGACACAGATGGAATAGAAGTAGATGTGGAACCCGAAATGTTAGAGGGTTCCGATGCAGTTATAGTAGACATACACACATCAATAACTTTAGGCATCCATTTAAATCCTAATGTGTTATATATCCATTTCTGCCATCTATAACTACTATTTGCTTTAGTCTTTGTGAATGCACTAGGTGGTACTACATTCTTAGGAGGTGAAACTGGAGCTACAGGGACAACAATGCTTGTCTTAGAATCTAAAGAAGGCGGTCTACCAAGCACAGACTTAGAATGATTAGTGGGCCTAGAGGTATTCCGATTATTAGGATTCCGTAAACGAGAGATTATAGCTTTAGCAACACATTTGTCATGACAATCAGAATTCATACTTTTACGACAAATAACACAAGGTGCATCAGACTGAATATCAAAAGTACTTAAAGGTTTAGCATTCGTTACATCACTATTTCTATTACATTTGCCAGACGTAATATCTATAGTGGAAGCAACGTGAGTCTTATTCATAGTCCTAGGGTGTTCTTCTACTTTAGCATTCCTTATTGATCTTTTCTTAGGTCGCAACTTCCTATTCTTCAATGTAGTGCTCCTAGGCTGTGAAGTGCGGACGTTTGGAAAAGACGCAACTATTCCTGTATCAGTAGAAGGAAGCACGTTAGCAACTTGTGATTTGGCAGTAGGGATTCTAGGTTCACGATTACTAAGTGTTACTGGTGCTATTCTCTTAATCACGGTAGGCGGAAGTAGTTCATACTTTCCTAACATTTCTCTTAACTTAAAGATAGTGTGAATCAAATCTTGATTTTCAGAACGAATATTACCAGCAAAATTCATGACTTCTCTAGTGTGTGTAAGATAGTGATTAAGTTCGTTTGATGCTTCATGACGAGTCTTATTGAGTAAATCAAATATGACACCATATTCCTGTTTAACTTTTACAAGTTCTTGTTCATATTTTGAGATTTTACATTTTAAAGACACGTTTTGATCATCCAGTTTCTCAAATTTAGGATCAGAAGATTTTGCATGCAACTGAGCGATTTTGTTTTGAAAAACAAGTTGTTGATTGTGAATATCTTTTTGACACCAATTAAGACGACATTTTGCATTGGAAAGTTCGTGAATCAATCGTTCATTTTCAGTTTTTAAAGACTCGATCTGATGCACATTATCAGAATTCTCAACAATTACAACATTATCAACAGTATCAGCAGAGATATAATCAGATGCATATGACACAGAATTCAATAACACAATATTATGGATATCAGCACAGATAACATCATTCAAGAGTCGATCAACATCTTTTCTCAACATTTTCTTTTTACGTTTAGTGTTAGAAATAGATGTTTCTATTTTCTCGAAAACGACCTTCATCACTCCAAGTTCCTTATGAAAGTCCCGTTCCCAAGACAATGAACAATTTTTCAAATTTTTAACATTTGGTAAAAGATTTTTCTGAAAAATGTCTCTTTGTTCTCGCGCCAGAGGCGATTGAAAATGTTGAACTTTGATTTCAGAATGATATTCTATCTCATGTTGTAAAGTTTTGAGGTCAGCCATGAAAATGTCAAAATATCTAAGAATTTTTCGATTTTCAGGTTTTGAGTTTACTTCACTAATGGAAGGTAAAGGACAATAAATTTGTGCATAATCTGGTTGGGGATTAACATTAGAAGACTCAGACGTTTTTATGATAACCCTTGGTGTGTTAGAAGAATCCGTTGGTGTGACGAAAGTGACCGGTTTTGAATAATTAAAAGGTTTGTTGTAAACAACAGTTTCTAATTTTGATCGACTCTCGTCTTCTGCATCTAATTCCTCTTGACGATGATATTCAACAACACTCATAATAGAATTATCAATTTTATATTCTGCACTGGAAACTTCAGGATTTGGTTTGAATGCTTTGGTTGAAAGCTTAGGTTTGTAATCTGCAAGATTCAGTCCATATCCATTTGGATTGGGTTTTAAAGTAAACTTTTCAATAGCAGTTACTGACTCACCATGTTTGTAAACAACAGTTTTAAACTCTTTAAGTTTGTTTTGCAAGCCGATAATTTCTTCAAGATGATCATCTATTCGTTTCGTTGAATGCTTTTTGTATGCTGAGAACTGTTTTTGACAAGTTAACAACTCAGCCTTAGCTTTTTGATTTTCCAAGGTGAGAGTGTTAATTTGCTTTTTATGTTCATGTTTCAGTTGTTCTATTTCAGACAATAAAGCATTCTTCGAAGTGGCTAGATCACGCATCTGTCTCTCTAAATATTTTTCGTTTTGACGAGATTTAGTAAAGGCTGCTTCAAAAGCTTTTTCACGTTTTTCTTGAGTTTTGAAAAAGTTGAGTTGCTTTTGTAAACATTCAAAATACTTGGTTAACAGTGCATTTTTACTTTTTAAGGTTTGATTTAATGCACAACATTCTTCAATTTGGGATTGCTGGTCTTTAAGTAAAAGAGCAAGATCTGGATGAGGCAAAAGTTCGGCTTGTTCAACGGGAGTCACAACATGATCATTATTTAGATCCTTAAGTATAACCACGGAGTCAATTTGATTATCAAAGGAAACCATAAGGTCATCTTGATCGTCAAATGTAACTACGGGGTCTATTTGAAAATCGTCGGTATGAGATGTAAATGACTCATTTTGAACATTCTGAGCCTTGCCAGATTCAGATGTTGGCGGAGATATTAGATCAGAGATAAATATGGTTTGTTCGGGTACCTGAGACATGCCATCAGTGTCATACACTGGGCCTGTGTCACTCATGTGTAACTCATGCATATTAGCCATCAACATAACAGCTGCATTGGCCTGCAAGTCCTCCATATCATCATCTGAGTCTGCATCTGCCATAAAGCTCTGTTCTTTGTCTGTGAGAGTTCCACCAGCTTCATCCTTAAGAGCCAAAAAAAGAGCCTCTTTGTGATAAGCACTGCCCCTAGTCCTCGGCTTTGGGCATGCATTAGCCAGGTGTCCCTTCTCATTGCAGTTGTAGCATCGAAGACCATTCAACCCATTCTGAGCATTTCCCTGTTCCACCACTTGAGCTCTGTTGTTATTCCTACCCATAGCATTAAACCCTTGACCACCGCCCATCTGACGACCATAACCACGATTCTAAACTTCAACTCGTCCATTGTTCACAACAGCCTGATTTCGTGTATTAGATGAGGAACGAATACGATTGTTGGATTTGTTGGTATAACGGCTAAAAGCATTTGCAATCATAACAAATCCTTGTTGCAATGCTTCGAACGGATCGGATTCCTCATTAGCTTCACTGACAAATGCTTGAGCATTGTTGTTGTTGTATGGAACCAATTGATTATGTTGAGATTGTTGTGATTGATCATTTGGTGTGATAGTGGCAGTTGGTTGAGTTGCTTGTTGAGGAGGATAACTGTTTTGAGCATACAAGGCAAGTTGTTGATTTTCCGGAGTTGTCGTTGAAGCAATTTGAGCACGGAGAATCTTTCCCTATCAACTTCCTTTTCATGAGGCTTCAAGTAATCATACAACAATCCGTATGTAGAATGATGCATGTTCTTCGCTTGACGGAGAAAAATGACATACTTCTCCCATTCAGGACCAAGACTACTCAGGAACTTAGTATTAACTGCAATTCTTGGCATGATGATGTTGTGTTTATCCAAATCATTGATGATGTCTGAGAATCGATGATGATAAGACTCTAGTGTCTCTCCAGGTTCAATCATGAAGTGTTCATAAGCCAAATAAATTTTGGATTCCATATCCTCCTGATTGAGTGCAGATCCTTCCATAAGTAGATGAATGTGTTCCCACATTTTCTTTGCAGTCTTTTGAGCATCAACACTTCGAAGAATTGGGTTTGGAAATCCTAAAAGGATATATTGCATTGCTAGCTCATCAGCTTCATAGTGTAGAAGTTCTTCAGGATTCAAGTCTGCAACAGTAGCAATGTTTGATTGTTCATCCCTTGGTGGATTAGCATTTGGATCTCCGGGTACAATGACAATAGGCATCTGAAATGGACCTTCCAAGATAACCTTCTTTAAGAATTTTCCATGTGGCTTCTTCAGATCACAAAACCTGAAGAACCTAATTACCCATTGATCGTAGTTTCCTGGAGTGAGCATTGGAGGTCTATCAAGTGATCCAGCCTCATGAATTGATTGTTGGCTGCTTAAAACTTCACACATCTTTGTAAACCAAGTGGGTTCCTTCATAGTGTTCCTTGATGGATTGATTGAATTCATTTGTGTAGGGTTGAACTTGAAGACTGGGTGGTGTTTGAACCATTTGTGGTGGAGGAATTGGTCCAGGTTGTGGAGTATGTTGTTGATTAAATTGTTGTTGATAAATTGCTTGTTGTTGATTCCATTGTTGATGTTGTGGACTTAGTTGTTGTTGTCGTTGAGAATAAGTGTAAGGGAAATAGTTAGAGTATGGTGGTTGTGACATGTTGATAAAATTGTGTTATAAAATGGATCTTTGTAGTCGAATGAACCGTTGTTGATGAAGTATCTTTAGGCGTAGAAATTAGAATAGCCAAGTAGCACTTATGCGTAAAAAACACCAAAGTTACGCGTAACAATCAAGAGTTACGTGTAGGTTTAGCTTACGCGTAAGTAGGGAAAAGACACTAAAGTTATGCGTAGACACAAAGTTAGGCGTAGAAACTTAGGCGTAGGATTACCTTATGCGTAAGACTAGGCTTAGGCGTAAGATGAATCTTATGCGTAGGATTTCTACGCGTAAGCTTTTATGCTTATGCGTAAGTTTAGGGTTTTATCCCAAGTGATCTTTTACACTATCACAGTGCAAAAGATATCCAAAGTCGACGTATTTTCAGGCTTATCCAAGAAAGAAAACACGGAGTAAACCACGAAACTGAAGATCAAACCACGGATAAAGTTACGCGTAAGATTAGGGTTTTGATACGCGTAATCTTACTCGTATAAATGATTTTGCCCAAAGATGTTTCTAAACCAGTTTTTGTGTGATGAAATAGCTTCAATAACAACAAAATGACACAAAAGTGTGAAACTTGATGATCCAAAGCTCTCAAAATGGTTACGCGTAGGTTTACACCCTCGTTCAAAAACTAGTTGAAAAACAATGATCCACGCATAAAGTTCAAAACTTTTTTCCAAAAACAATAAGTTTAACACCTTATAACATTGAAAGTACAAGAATCTTGAAATAAAAGGTGTAAAAAATGCGTTTTTAAGCAAACCAAAGTATCACATTATTCTACGCGTAGGACCAAAAAACCCACTTCAAGAAATAACGATTCACCCAACTAGTTTGGCGATTGATACCACTGTTAGGTCACTAGTTTTACAACACAAGCTTAATAGAAAGAGATAAAGGCGATTGAACAATAAACCAAACACACACACACAAAGTAATAGAACCGGTTATGCGTAGAGAGTGAGTGAAAGGAATAAATTGAACAACCAACCCTCAAGTGAGGGTTATACAAGACTATTTATAGGCAAGGAGCTAGGGCAACACTCCCACTCCTTCCCTTTTCCTTAGTGGATATGGGCCTAAGCTTATGGGCCTTCTACATAAGCTTGACCTTAAACAAACATAAAGGCCATAATAAGCTACCTATTACATATGAGTAACTAATACTTGAATTAAGGTTTAGGAGTGATTCCAACAGTTGGGTATGTGGAATTGCCCGTAAAAATGGTCGTGTTTAGCCGTAATTGAGCACCGCTAGTAATAGTCTCATATTCATTCTCTCACTTGAGAAATTTATACTCCTATGTTTTCCTAAAGTAAATTTACAATGGAAATACTTTGCATTGTCTTAGGATTACTAATCAAACAAGTTGTAAAATTAGTTTTTTAGTTAATCACAACCACTTACCTCATCAAGCGATTATCTTGCTTTGATCGAGAAGAGCTACATGACTTCATGGACGAAGCTCATTGTATGCTAATCACCATCCGTAATGACTAGATTGTCCTAAACTAGCACGTCACAACTCTTTTGTCTTGAACACCATTATGTGTTTTTCTTTCTAGACACATACCTTGCTTGTCATTGTTAGTGTAAATGATTTACTAATCTAGACCGTAAATCTGTTTTTGGCTTCTTGAATAGTTCTTGTTAAGTTTGCTAAACCTTTGTGTTATTTGTAAGCTCGATCTCATTTGATTACCTATATGTGATCTCTACATGCTCTCCTTGCTTTGCATAACGTGTATACATGTATGCTTGCAGTAAAAATCATTAGTTACCATCAATCATTTTCTCTTGATCATTTAAGTCCATCTTAATGTAAGACACTTAAGAGACTGAGTAACTTAGGATATGTAGGTGCTAGACCTTGATAGAACCCAATCACCTCTTTTTCACCTCATCTGTTAGCCGGATCCCTAGACTTAAGCTAGCCGGATCCCTCTAGTGAAGGAACCGGTGGAACCGTGGAACAGTAGGTACATTATCTCTTTAGATAATCATTTCAAATTTCCTTTTTTCCACACAAGCACTTTTTCAACACTTAGGATTATCTTTTTCTTATATGTTTATAAATGAGTTGCATTTATATGATCCTTTACGTGTTCTTTTCGTTTCATGATTTTATGTGAACATTTTATCCATTTATATAAATGTTTTCCTTTTGTACTAACTCTTTTGGATTCTTATAGGATGACAATGGTCGATTTCATCATCAAGTCAAGTTGTGCTCATTTGCACATTTTCTTATATTCCTAATCTTGCATCATCCTAACCATCTTACTCCACTTTATCACTACTCACAAAGTCATCATGTCTACCACCTATATTGAGACATCAACCAAGTCAAAGATTCACCTTGATACCTTTCATCACCTCTACCACAACTTCCATACCTCTAAGTCATAATGATGATTTCTATCATTATCACCGTGTCCAAAGTCTAGTTCATGAACTACGTGATGAAGTATGTCTCATGTTCTACCACATCCTACTTGTGTCAACCACAACCTCAAACCACAAGCTACGTGTGTCAACCACACCCTACAAGTGTCTCACTACCAATAAAATTCATGGTCACTCAACCATCCTCCACAAACATCTATGTTGTCAAAAGCCAAGTGAATTTCGTAATGAAATGCGTCTCATCCTTAAGCACATTTTCCTTTTCCTTGAATAAACCGTACAACCTCTAAACCAACCATGATGATGCAAGTAGTAGGATTATTCTCTTTTTGACACTAATCCTTTCTTTGTAGGCTCATGTATATACACTTTGATGTGTATGGGATTCTCGTCTATTTATGGACGAACTTTTACATTTTTTTGTAGGTTCTTCTTGACGCCCTCGAGCTAGGGGGAGCTTCCGTCGAGCATTTATAAAGTGCATCATATGACTTACTCGTCCAAGGACGAATATAATTTTGCACTAACTTTTTGTTTTGTAGATTTTCAAAACACTCTAATAGAACTTGACACTCTCAATAAAGGGGAGTTTTTCGTCAAAGCAAAAACATTGCAAATTTTGCAATAATTTCGTCTTAGCCTTCCGAAAATACTTGACGCCTTTAACAAGGGGGAGCAACCGTCAAGGGGGAGCATGCACACATTCATTCTTCAAAATTCCTTTATGTTTCAACAAAAGGGAGATTTCTTTCTCATCATATATTTTCCCTTTTTTCTTTTCTTCTTAAACTAACCTTGATGTAGGTTAAGCCTCAAAAATTTGATCCATTGAGCCGTTGGCAATAATGGTTATAATTCAAAGGATCTTTCTATTTTTTTGTGTGTGATTCTCTAGGTTCCTCTTAAAGGCGAGATCACCACCTTTTGAAGACGTGCAAGCTCAAGGTCATGAGTTGCTAAGCTTCATCATTAGTGTTTCGTGTTGAAGGTATTGGCGTGGTGTGCCAATTAGAGCAATAAGGTGTTTTCATTTTAACTTCACTAGGGATGATGCAAACTCGCCATTCTTGGGAGAAATTAAGTATAAAGGACACACCCTTTTTGTTTTGACAAAAGGGGGAGAAGAGTGTAAACGGAGAAGGTAAAGTATAGGAAGTACGGACACAAGTAACTTTGACATTTTACCTATCTATTACGTTTACATATATTTTGTCATCATCAAAAAGGGGGAGATTGTTAGTGCAAATATTACGATATTTAATCTATACATTCTCATTTGTTTTGTTGATGACAAACATGTAACTTGTAATACATAATGTAAAATGTATAAGTTACTTGTAATTATATTTTGTCTCAACATACTCTCAACACCTCTCGACGACTCAAGTCCTTGTATGCTACAACACAGGTTCGTACATGTTTGTTATGTTGCGTTATGATCAAACCCCCAACAAACCATTAAAACATGTTTAGTTAAATATTTTATGTATAACAACTAGTGTTTACATATTGGGTAAATATATACATAACTAGTATGTATTATAATGGGTAATATAAATGGGTAGAAACTTAAGTATTTGACCCATTGACCAAATACATTGAATGTAGTTGGGTAAAACCCAAAGTCCATAACCCATACCCAATGTCTAGATACATTGTACCTTGGTGAGCACTAAAAACCATGGACTAGATGCATTGCATCTTCTAGATACATTGAATCTACTTGGTACCCATAACCCATGACCCATACCCAATGTCTAGATACATTGTACCATTGGTGGGCACTCAAAACCCATGGATCATATCCATAACCCATGGTATTAACCCATACCCATTTGACTAGATACAATGTACTCATTAGATACATTGAATCTAAAAGAATACCCATGGACCAACCAATAACCCATGACCCATGACCCATAACCAAAAAACCCATGGGCAAAGAGGAGCGTCCCACTGATCCCTAGGATTACACTAGACGGATCCCTTGTGGGAGGAATCCATGGGATCCGAGGAACAATGGCTAGTTTTCTTCTATAAATAGTGAGCCATTTCTTCATTGTTCAACACACCTTCACACATAGTTTCTATCCACCATTTCTAGGATATTTAGATCATTAGGAAACATGTAAACCACCCTCATCTCATATGATCATAATGCTTCTAACTCTCATTTGTTGTAAGCATACTCCCGAAGTGATCCTCCAAAGCAAGCTTAGAGATCTTGCTTCCTTACCTACTGAAGTGATCACCCATCACAAGATACAAGCACATGAAGATCTTCTACAACAAGCTTGGGAAACTTGTCATCTTCATTCATAGAAGACTAACTACATTATGCTTTGGGTTCTTGATGTTTAGTTTAGGATTTCATATCCATTAGACACATTGTCTTGGATATTGTCTAGTATCATATTCTTGTATCTATGACTAGACTAGATGGTTTATGTGTTTGTGCCATAAAACACAAGGTTTGTTATGTTGGGCCACAAAACATAACGGGTGTCATAGATGTGTCAAAGGAATTAGTGAAGAATGCTAAAATATTCAAGATGAAGGCATTAGTGAAGGGTGCCGAGTAATCTAACCAAGGGCATTAGTGAAAGGTGCCTAAGGTGTACATTCGATATGGTGTGTTTCGATGTACAAGATTGAGTAGTATTGGATCCAAGGATGGTGATATCCTTGATGGTGTTGTAACAAGGAGTGGATCTCCTAAATATTAGGTGTTGTGCTGTGATGGGTAGTAGTTCCTCCATAGTAATGGAACTAGGTGCTTAGCCTAGTACCTAATAAAGAGTAGGCGACGTTGTGATAGGATTAGTTCTCCTTGGAGTGAAAGAACCCGGTGGTTAGCCTAGCACCGTATAAAGGGTAGGCGACATTGTGTTAGGCGTGGTTCGCCTGGTGTGAAAGAACTCGGTATTTAGCTTTGTACCGAAAAAAGGTGTAAGCGACGTTGTGAAGGCTTCTCCGCCATAAGGAGTTGGTGTAATGATTACGAACTCTCGAGTAGGTGACTCGGGGAGTGGAGTAGGGCAAGGAAGGTGTCCTTGTAGCCGAACCACTATAAATCCTCGTGTTGGTTTATCTATCCTTTTACTTATCGCTTTACTCTTATTCTTGCATTATATTGTTTATTTTCTATGTGGTTGATGTCTATGTTTGTGACACATACTTGGTCTCTTATATAGTCACAAACTATATTTGACACTTTACATATTATGACACGCTTGATCAGGAAAAAGCAACCGGACTAATAATGGTGAAACTTGATTTATAATGAACCATTAATCTTGCGGAATATTATGTGATATTAAGGGGTTGGCCTTACATGCCGTAATGCGTTAAATGCATCCTCGCGTCGAGATTAGCAAATGCAATGGTTTATACTATATTTGATACAAAAGTTTTAAGTTTGAAACGGAAACGTATTGACCCCCCCCTCTACGTTTTCACAAACTCGACTATCAACAATTTGAAGAAACATATTTCTGGTATGCATGTGAAAAGTAATTCAGTCAAGACTGCACAAGACATTGATACTATTATAACAAGAAATAATGAAATGTCAATTTATGTAGCTAAATTACTAAAGGAAAATGAGACTTTGAGAAAGCATCACATAGAACTAAGTGACTCTGTCAAAGAAGCTAGAACTAAGTCAATGGAACAAACAAAATCTTTGATAGAAAAAATTGATGATCTCAAAGCTCAACTTTAGGAAAAGAGTATCGCTATTGTTTCCTTAAAGAATGAGCTTAGAAAAACCGTAGGGAAAAGTGTGAACACTAAGTTTACAAAACCATCAACCTTGGGGAAGCCAGTTTCTCATCCCACTAGAGACCGGTCCGTTGTTAGGCAATCTACTGCATTTATATCTGAAAGAACAAAATCTTTAAAGACAAGGCTTGCCTCCCAAGTTGATGCGATACAAGTTTTGTCAAAACCAGTCACTTCACCTGAGTTACCTAAGAATAATGTTTCTAGCTCCGTTAACCCTCAACAAGTAGCTACTTCTACTCCCAACACCTCTAGGAATAGTTCGAAAAAAGTGTCAAAACCAAGCATTAAAACCCAGAATTCATATGATATGAATGACTTGTGGAATAACTATTATATAAAAGAAGCTAGGAAAAAGGAACAGATTCGAAAAGACGGAATTTTAGGTGCAAGACCTAGGGTGATGCATTCCACGATATTTCAAGGCACTGCTAGTAGTTGTAAACCATTACCTAGGAACACTAAAAAAACTAGGGGTTGGCTTGCATTTAAGAGTAGTTATATGAAGAAGAATGCAAAGCATGTAGAAAATGAAACTAGAAATTCTGAGTCTTTTCCGAATAAGAAACATTTTCCTAATTCACATGCTAAGGTACAATCCACTAAGGCTACTAACATGGCTAAGGTTCAACATGTTATGAAGCAAAACAAACCTAAAACTTCGCATAGATGGATCCCAACTGCTAAATCTTTGGAGTCTAGGAATAACGATAAGTCTTCCACTCTGCATAAGAATATCAACAATCCTAGACCTTGCCATAAGTAGATACCGTTTGGTAGAATGTTTAAGGATGTTGGACTTAGGTGGACCGTGAAACCCCAAAGGGTTTGGATACTAATGTCACTAACCAATATATATGCAATCAAGCTTGTAATGTTAGTGCAGGTAGTCCTTACTCAGTTGCAGATACTTCGATCCTTCAATACATGGACTGGCTTAAAGTATGGATAACAAAAGGATTGATATCTCATAACTCACGAGTTCAAGTAACTCAACCTTGATATTCAATCGGCAATGACGTCTGTTCACTTCAGTTCAGGCCTTGTGCTTCATCATTATGGCATCTGCAGATAACTCTTCAAGCCCCGTTCCTCAAAGAAAAGAAAGGTGTACGCTTCAGTACGCTTTATCTTCAGAAGAAGAGAAATCTTAATGTATATGACCATTCTCATCGACATTCTTCATCAACAAGCTTCATGTTTTTCCTATGCTCATTCAATCCTCAAGTGGATCTACGTTCATTGGTCTATACTCTTATTCACTTGTTCGAATCAAAAATGGCAACTTCGGATGCAATTTTTGAGAGGGAGAAGAGTGAATATATTACATGTTGATGGATGCTTGAATTATGGTCATATGACTCTCCAATGCCTAATGTTTCACTTACTAAGGATAACTGGGATTTATTATTTATTTGGGATTCATTGTTTTAAGATATGTTTGATGAGTACTTCCAACCTCCAACGAATGTTGTTCATCCAGTTCCTGAAGCTCCTGCTCCGGTTCCTGCTGACTCAACTGGTTCTCCATCTAAGAAGTACAACTCAGACTACTCGAGAAACCCAATCTCCAGTTATTCCTCGAGGCGTTGATAATGACTATCATAATATTGCAGTTGCACTATTGATTAATGATCCGCTCTTTGGTATTCCTTTGCCAAATCTTCACGGATTATTGTTCATGAATAATGATCCGCTCTTTGGTTTTCCTTTGCCAAATCTTCACGGATAATTGTTCCTCTCAATGTGCACGCTATAAATCAACCACATGAACATTAAGGAAAATGACTACCTCATCTGCTCGAAAACATTATTGGTGAACCTTCCAGATCAGTCTCTACATGTATACCTTAGGAAGAATGCATTGATGTTGAGGAATCATTTGTCCCGATTCATTCAGTGGGTCAATGTACATCCGGTTGTATATTTATTCACGTGTTGGACATTTGACACAAGTTGATTACTTCGGAGTTAATCATTTATCACTTATTTGAGATTGAAGTTAACTTTCACAAAGGCGTGTCTTTATTTGATAACTTGCTCGGGCTTAAGAATTTGAGTTGAATACTTGGTTTATCTAGTTACCAGCAGTCGGGGTGGATGGTTAAAGACCGATGATGTGGATAATCTCAAGAGGTGTTAATGTCTCATACTTTGTTTGAGTAGTGAGTAATTAGAGATTTGCTTGAAGCAAAGATTCTCGACACTGTTCTTCCATCATTAAGTGCAAGCTTAAGATACAAATGTAGGGAATTCGACTTCAGTTTCAAGTTTGGTATATCGAGTTTTCTTCATTAGTGACCACTTCAAATTGTCTACATATGAGTTGATAAAGATAGTCAGAGAGAGTTTCTGTAGCAGTTGATTCTCACAGGATTCAGTTGAGCTAATTGTTTGTTCTTCTCTATTTCAAGAGTATTTGGCATGTATAATGTGTTGCTGATTCTGAGGTATCAAAACCGACAAGGGGGAAGGAGATATACATCTAAACACACAACGAGTACACGTGATGAACTTAATACTTCTTCTCTATTGAAGTAATCCCGGGAAAGACAAATGTCATAACCGCAGAGAAACTCAGTGTTTAACTCGTAGCCTTTGGTGTGTTATTCCAACTATTGGGGGAAGGATATATTATTCCAACTATTTGGGGGAAGGATGTATTATTCCAACCATTTGGGGGGAAGTGGTCTCTGGATACTTTTGGTATGTGTTAACTCAGCTTTCAGTAGGAAGAAATATGAGAAGAATATGTGGAGCGTGAGATGATATTGCTTATCGACATCTTCTATATGATTTATGGTAGTGCTTTTGGTTATTGCTTCGTGTACACAATGCAATGATGATTCCGATGAGATCGCAACCATCATGGGAGAGATATGTGTACATCAGGGATGCACAACATGTTCACTTGATCGAGCTAATTCAGTTATTCCAGAGTTGACATCCGCAGAGATGATTAGTGACTCAATATGTTACATAGATGTCATCGTCTCTACTCTTGTTGGGTACATGTGTACATTATGGGCTGATTGGTTATATGTTAGATAACTGGAATGCATTTGGTGAAATGAAGATGTTGATATATTGTTCACCCGAATAGACAACTGCTCAAACTCGAAGAGTAATGTGTACATCGAGGACGCACAACAGGATCATGTGATCAGGCATAATCATTTATTTCGGGTTTGATAACCGCAGAAATGATCCGTGTTAACTTGTTACTTCGTTGTTATCATCTTCTTCGGGTTCTTGAGCTTCATACAATTAGACTGTTTGCTTCACTTCTTCTTCTTGAGGGAAATGGTCTTTTTACGAGGATTGTCGGTTTAGGGGGAAGCTGCCAAAGATTCACTTTTTGAAGGCTCAAGTTCTTGCGACGATTCATGAGCCTCGAATGATTTGGTGGTGAAAGTTTAAGAGATGATGACTTCTATCTTCTACAAAGTGCTGAACGATTTCCTTTTCTCGGTACTCGTATCATCATCCTCTTAAACTATTTCTCTATCTTTATAAATAGTTTTCAAAAACCATAATACAAAAATATATATAAAAAAAACCCATAAAAATCAGAAAATTTGAAAAATACCAAAAATATTGTTTTTCAAAGAGATGTCTTCTGGTATCGATAACATATACGGTCTTAGAAATGTCATTCAACAATGGCACGTGACCATAGATGAAGTTTGAGCAGGAGGTGTAAATATTTCTTTTCAAAACATGTCTCATAATATGGCTTACAGTTACGTCAGACTGTAACCCGTGCTTAAACCATGGTTGGCTATTATTTCAAGCAACCCGCTCTTCAAAAGAAGGAAAGTGCTGCGCTAAACCAATTTTCAAAAATTTCGTGCACTTATCCTAAAACAAAAACAAGGAAAGCATGTCGTCAAAAGGACTGTTGTTCCTACACAAATGTTTTTCCTTCTAAGATTCTTCAGAAAAATATTTGTTGTTTCAAAATGGTGGAAAATGAGTTGCTTGAAAAATCAATCAGAATCAGAGTTTTCATAAATTTTGGAAACTCAATCAATGACTTCAGCGGTTTTAATCTTTTCATAAAATGAGTCATTGATTGAGGGGGAGAATGTTTTCAAATATATATCATCTAACGGGCTTATATTATCATCCTATATGCTTAAAATAAAAATATGTTTGCCTATGTTGAAGGACTAGGAGTCTAGGATGTGATTGTTAAGATTATATGATTATCGTTTGATGAACACAATATTCCCATGCCTTTATATGATCTGATTGATATGTTAAATTGACTTTATTAGTCGATTGTTTTTTGGGTGATGTCGACCACCATATATCTGCTTGTGTCCACTAACGTATGCAGATATCATGGTTTATAAGAATGTTCCCGATCCGGATCCCACATAAGAAGATGATTGGATGCCGAAAGGAAAGGGTAACTATTTCTTGGGTTGACAAAAGAAGAAACGGAGCTTAATTGGATCTCTCTATGGATAGTTGGCACGATAGATGCAACTTCTGAGGTCTCACTGCATCAACAGATGGTTTTCTTCCAGCCTTACAGCAACAACAGAAGCTTCTCAACCACCTAACGTATCTTTGTGCAGGACAAGTAGTGAATAATACCATTTTTAAACAATTTTTGAAAAATATTGTCTTGAAAATGGAAAAATATTGTTTTGAAAATAAATTGATCTCAAATTTTGGAAATCAACCGGACTTCATTTTAAACATAAGTCACTCAATCAACGACTACGGTCATTGATTGAGGGGGAGAGTGATTTCTACTTAAGTATTTTCAATCGATATTTCTTCATAAAAGTCCGGTTTGTACAATAATAAGTGGTGATCTAAAGATTTAATGTTATGTCATGGTATGATTTTCTTTAAAACTCATAGATCTTACAAAATGAAATTTTTTCTATTATTGTTTGATTGTGAAACTGTTTTATTTTACTTAAAGATCTCTTAAAAAAACTATCATACCTGACACTAACAATCTTTAATGTCTTAAATTGTTCCTTATCAGTCTATTTCAAAATTAAATCATGCCACGTCTTTCCCCAAAATATTTTAAATGATTTAAATCAATTGGGATAAAAAATCTCAAAAGGTTTGAAATTTTTGATCGGGGAAGAGATCGTGATTTAAATCTCAAATCTGTTTAAAGGGTAATTGTTTCAAATGCACTCCTTCCTTCATGTGCCAAACGATTTCAATTACATGATGCACATGATTGAGGAGGAGCATTTAACCAAAAACCAGAAGAGAATTTAAACATGGTATAGTTTCTTCCATGTTTTCTAAACCTATTTAAATCACTTGGGATCCAAAATCTCAAAGGGTTTGAAATTTTTGATCAGGGGAGAAAATGTGATTTAAATATGAAATCTGATAAATGATGATCGTTTTGACTCAAAGTGCAAGTTCTCTCTAATATGTGCTAAACTCTTTCGTATATCGATGCACATATTGAGGGGGAGCGAATGGTTTCTATTGGTAATCGTGGAAGTACTTCAAAAACCTCCTTCCTCTATGTGTTAAATGATTTCAAATAACCAACGCACATTTTGAGGGGGAGAATTTACCATGAAAATCAAAAGGCTTTTTCCACGGAAATTGAGATCAAAGAAATTTTTCAAAGTGTAGCATATTAGATTTCATAAACATATAACAAACACTAGTATGGATCGAATGAGATAGATAGTTTAGAGAGAGAAAGTAGGATGGGAGCCTTTCTAGAGAGAGAAAGTGAAAGAAAACATAGAAGGTTAGATTAAGTGAAAGGTCCAACCCTCTACCTTGGGAGGTAGAGGGTATTTATAGTTACATACTACACGTCCTCCTTCGGACTGTGGATCAGGCATACAGTGGGTAAAGACCCGTCCTTCCTCCACGGTGTTGCTCTAAACTAAACTATGCTAATAACTAACTAATAAACAAGTAAATAACGATATGTCTACGAGCTAACTTATGCTAGATTATATTTGGGGTGACCGACTCTTCACTATGGAATTTCTAATTCCTAACAATCTCCCCCTAAGGGAGGTCACCCCATGTTTTACATTTCAAATCCTAGCATTCTATTTAATCTTCAGTCTTGAGCTCGTAGACTTTAATTCTTCAACTTCCGTATCTTTGTGATTTAGCAGTGATACTTCAAAGTCCGCATAGTTTTGTACTTTCAGTGGAGATCTTTGAACTGATCCACATCTTTTATGATCTTCGAGCTTTATGTAGATCATCAGCCACAGCAAATCTCTGGATCACCCTTTATTGTGTTGCCATCATGTGATGTTGTGACTTATGGACCGACATGCTTACATTTTGGATCATGATATCTTCTCGTCAGAGTTGCGGAAGCTTTTGTTGATTCATAATATTTCCAGCAGCATAGCAGAAGCATGGAATGAAAATATCAGAGCCAGTTGATGAAGATATGCACCTATCATAATTTCTTTAGAAGTGAATGTAATGTGTGAGCATGCGGCTATGGATTGACTCCTCAATTCTGTTCAGCTGCAACCGTCGGGAGAACCTGCAGACAACAGTTAGCAATAAAGCGCACGAAAGTGTCTTTGATCACTTTCGTTGAATTGAGGTGCACGGCCCACGGTTCCCCGTTGATCAGTACAAGTACTGCCTGTGATCAGGTATAATTCCGAGGAATCTCCTTGACAGGGTTTCGCAGCTGCTCTAGCTGTTCTCAAACCGGAACATCTCAAAGAAGACAACACGGAGTGAGTGAACCAGCGAATTGAGATTCACTGATTGATGAAAATTTTGAAAACAATCATGTATTGCTTAGAAGAAAGAGTTTTGCAATACGACGAAGGTTTTATGAGAAAGATCAATTTTCAATCATAAATACTTTTTGTATTTGAAAAGAGTACACATTCGATGTGCTAGAGAAAAGAAGAGATTCGCACATCGAACGGTTTTTCCAAAAGTATTTTTTCAATCAGAGATACTTTTTGTGTTTGAAAACATGAATACACATTCGATGTGCTAGAGAAAAGAAGATTTGCACATCGGACGGTTTTTCCAAAAGTATTCGTCAATTCATTTCCTGGACCAAGGTTGATTCAAGAGTGAATCGCCCCATCGTTTCTGTCCAGTTGTCACAAGCTTGATCTTTTAGAAAGATCTTACATGTCACCCACCAAGAGCTTGTTTGATGTTGGCTCTAAAAGGATTTCCATCTTTATTGTGAATATTTTACATATCACTCGGTTATTCTGGCAATACCACAAGGATAATGCGTAGGACTCTTAAAATATTCTTACTTTCCACATTGTATGAAACAGCATGTCTTCAAGAATTTAGTGTCCTAATGAGATATTGTGGATGATCTCTTGGCTCTAGACTCAATTGTGCACATTTGGTTCCTATGCCGGAGACTAGGAAGAGGGTCTCCTTTTTCAATATCAACTATCTCTAAGAGAAAGTCGATAGATTATGTAGATTCCCCGTGAGAATGAAACAAGTCCTTTTAAGAGGAACTTGAGTAGCTTGGGAAGTTGTAGTGCAGTGCGTCACTGGGTCCATGACGTCTTGTCTTCAATACCGGCGTTACCTTGGTAACCACCAGTAGCATATGTATTGAACCCGGTTACTGCCCTAAGGTTGAATTAATGGAGGGCTATTTCTTTTCACCCTTTTCTCATTTCATTTCTTTTTCATTCTTCAACCCCTTCAGTGCTTACCGAGACTTCATAACTAGAACCTCGTTGGGTTTATTCCAGTACTAGCTCTGTCTCAGTCCGCACTCTTCCCATTTCTCACTTTTCTCCTTTTTTCAATATACCTAAGGACTCTACACTATCTAGTGGATTATCCCTGGGTAGATCCCTCCGGTTCTGGCGGATTGTGGGAACTAATACCTAACCTCACAATCCTTATAACTCCATGCATAAAGTAAAATGGTCGGTCTTTTGGTACAGTTCATTCTTCCATGAAACCAATTGAAAAATCATTTGGAAAATCAATCAAGGTACTTGTGATATAATATCAAAGCATTTTGTACCTTAATTGTTTTGATCATTTAGAAATGCTCCCCCTCAACATGTGCATATGATTTTGAAATTGTTTAGCGCGTGGAGGCAAGAGTTCTTTGAAATAATTTCTTGATCACAATTTCCTTCGAAAAAGCCATTTGATTTTCTTGGTAAATTCTCCCCCTCAAAATGTGTGTTGGTTGTTTGAAATCGTTTAACACATCGAGGCATGAGTTCTTTGAAGTACTTTCACGATCACATTTGCCAATAAGAAACCATTTAGAAAATCAAACAAGGTACATTATGTTGAAGCATAGAAATCTTTGTACCTTGAAAGTTAATTTTCTTTTGAAATGCTCCCCCTTAATATGTGCTTCGAGATTCGAAAGCGTTTAGCACATATGGGAGAGCAGCATGCACACTTGAATCAAATCGATCATCATTTATCAAATTTCATTATTAAATCACAAATTCTCCCCCGATCAAAAATATCAAACCCTTTGAGATTTTGGATCCCAAGTGATTTAATAAGGTTTAGAAAACATGGGAGAATATGTGCCTGATTTAAAAGCTCTGCTGGTTTATGGTTAGATGCTCCTCCACAATCATGTGCATTATGTATTTCAAAATCGTTTGGCACATGAAGGAAGGAGTGCTTTAGAAATAATCACCCTTTTAAAACCGATTTGAGATTTAAATCGCGATCTCTCCTCCGATCAAAATTTTCAAACCAATTGAGATTTTTGGATCCCGATTGATTTAAATCATTTAGAAAATTTTGGGGAAAGACGTGGCATGATTTAATTTTGAAAAATGATGGATAAGGAACAGATTTTCGATATTAAAGATTGTTAGTGTTAGGTATGATAGTTTTTAAGAGATCTTTAAGTAAAATAAAACAATTTCACAATCAAACAAGAACAGAAAAAATTTCATTTTGAAAGATCTTTGAGTTTTAAAGAGAATCATACCATGACATAACATTAAATCTTTAGATCACCACTTATTTTGTACAAACCGGACTTTTTATGAAGAAATATCTTTTGAAAATATTTTATTTTAAATCACTCTCCCCTCAATCGATGATCGTAGTCGATGATTGAGTGACTTAAGTTTTGATAAAATGAAGTCCGGTGATTTTTAAAATTAATTCCAATTTATTTTCAAAACCGATATATTTTTTTTTTCAAAACAATATTATTCAAAAATTGTTTAAAAATGGTATCATCACAATAATCCTGCACAAAGATACGTTCGGTGGTTGAGCAGCTTTTGTTGTTGTTGCTGAAGGTTGGAAGAAAAACCATCTTGATGAGTGCTTATTCACTCATCGTTTTTACCCACCTAAGACCACAAAAATGACCAAAAACACCCAAATATGATCACAATATGTTAAAAATATACTTGGAGTGTGTTTTGTGTCTTGCAGGTACAAAAGGATTGAAAACAGAGCGAAAACGGGCAAAATCAAGCCGAAATCAGAAAAAGTACTTTGCGGACAGAGCCGGGAGTGGATTTTCTACATTTTCAGAGCCCGGGACATGTTTTTGAGAGTGAGCAGGGGAAAACAACTAAAAACCTAACCCGAACCCAAAATCACCATTTTACCATTTCCCGATCCCCAAAATGACCAAATCACCTTTTAAACAAAAAACCTATTTTAAGCCTTAAAAACCAATTTTGAAAAAATTCCATTTTTCTTAAAACCAATTATTTTTCTTAAAAAACCAAATTTTTGTTAAAATCATTTTTTTTACCATTAAAAAAAAAACTACATTTTTACCTTTTTAACAAAACACTTTTATTAAAAACCCTCCCCATTTTCCCCACTTAACCCCCATTCACCCACTTTACCCTTTTCCTCTTCTTCTTTCTTAAATCCCAGAAAACCCAAACAATAAAAACGTTTTTATTCCATCTATTCCCTCCTGTCTTCTTCAATTTATCCACACAAAACCCTAAAACCCAGTCAACCCACTTCCCAACCCCACTGAGTCCTCTCCCCCAAGACATTGTCACGAGATGCCATTGCCACCTTGGCAATCTTTGGCACAAAAGCCCTCTCAAACGGCCAGATTATCTGTGACAACTCGCAATTTCAGGTCATTTCTCAAATTTACTATTCACCGGTTACTATTTAAAATTTTACTATTCACCATTTTCGAAGTCGAAGTAATATTCTGAGAACGTATTTCAAAATTTACTATTCACGAAACACTATTTATTTCCGGAGAAAATTACTATTCAAGTTTCACTATTTCATCAATTATCGTAAACTAGGTTTACGAGTATCAAATTCGCGTAACCTTAATGGTTTAGCTGCGAATTCATGAACAATCATCAAGGACATTTCATATAAACTAGGTTTTATCTACATATCATTAGCATCATTATCATCACATTAGTTCATGCATGGTTTTGCATTTTACGTTAAACGTATAATTTTTATTAAATAAACGCTATCGCGTAATTAATTATTTTGAACAATTGATCCGATACTTCCAAAAATTATCCCGATATATTTTTATACTCATATTAAGGTTATAAAAATAATATTATGAGTTTACCCGGTGTTTTAAATTTATTTTGTATATAAATTGTTATATTTATATAATTACGACGGTTTTCGTAAATACTACACGATAATTATTATTTCACTCAATTTTTGTAAGAAATGTATTTTTATAATTTTTATGACTTCAATATATTTTATTTTGGTCCGTTAAAATTTATTTTTAGCTAACGCTATCCTAAATGCTTAAATATGTATACAAGTTACTAATTATCTTTAAATAACTTTACATCTACGTAACACTTACACACACAAAAAAAAATAAAAAAATGAACATACTAGCTAACTTACGCACCTTGTCGACAAGGGGAATGACTCACCCCATTTGATACTAAATATCTTGTACACATTTATACTTATATTCATTTATTAATTCCTACAACACATACATACCAAAATTCAAAGGTGAAAAAAAAGATCTACTCTCTCCTCTCTTCTTCCCTAAGAACCGGCCACCATAGAAATCAAGAAGGAGATCACCAAAAAATTTCTAGTCAAGTTTATATCAATCTAGACACACTCTTAGTTAAGGTTTTGAAATAAAAACCTAGGGTGTTAGGATTAACCTTGTTCATTTAACCTCATCAAGTTACTTGTAAGCATTTCATGTTCATATTCATTTTTTCATATTCATTTTATGTTCATTTCATCATCCTTGAGAAAAACATGCAAGTCATATTGATGTTTATACCACTTTTTATTGTTTTTGAGTGTTATATATATATATATATATATTCATCATCCTATAATTACTCCTTGAAACATATCACTTTTGGTGATGTCTAGGAACCCATGACACCCTAAGAAGGTGTATGGTAGGATTAAAATAGCTTCGGAGTTGTTTTGAATTGGTTGGAATAGGTTTGGCGCGAGAAAAACTCATTTCGACAAGTTTACTTAAGGGTCTGTCCATATTTTTGAAATCTGGAATTTTCGACAGTAGGTAAAAATTTTTGGCCTAGATATTTAGAAAATATACTTTAAAACGAAAACGTGGCCGCTTGAACGGGTTAAAACGGAGCTATAACGAAAAAGTTATGAATTTTTCAAGTTTGACGACGAAAAGTATAAAAACCAGAAAATTCAGCATGTTACGTCTACTTTGTACGAGTCAAAAATGAGGCTTAGGCGTTATAAAATGTGTCGACTTATCAAAAATATAGTACTATAATTTGATACGAAGCTAAGGACATATAAAACGTAGAAAACGACTTGTAACGATTAAATTACACGTGTTTACATAAAGTTGCCGTAACTATATTAAATAAGCAAAACTTATATATTTCTATTAGACAAATATTACGGCCACAAATGACCATGTTGAGGGTCGTTTTTAACATTGATGGAGTACTTTTTATAACGTAATGTCTTCTAGTAAAAGTAAGTTCGCCTAGCATATTTTCCAAAATGTCCAACTGTTCATCAAGCGGAGTTGTAATGAATAAAATACGGTCACTTAAACTTTGCCGCAAACCACCCTTAAACGATATTTTGGACAAAAGTACCATACTTTACCGATATTTTTCTCCATGATCGAGACCTCTAGGATGAAAACTTAAATGCTAAAACTTCGAGATAATGATACAAGCTTCCCAAAACCGTTGAGTTCATTTCCTAACACTCGACGTGCACCATTTTACGACTAGCTTTTCAAGGCCATTTAGTCACTTTCATGAAATTTTCAAAGACATTATTTTACGACGAAAAGTTATAATTTCATAATAAATCGCTAAATGATTATCGTAGGATATCATTTCAATCTAAATACATGTAAAGTAATTTAAAATTTGTCAAGACGTTATAAGATTATTTTTCGACGATAAGTATTATTTTCAAAAATTCACAAGTGGTATAGATATCATACGAATTGCATGCATAACATTACATCACGACTTATTATATATCATATCATTCATAATAGGTCGCAGTTAGAGATTGCGCATCATTTCAGTGTACGCACTTTTGTCATCGCATCATTGTACCAAGTGAGTTCATAGCCCCACTTTCTATTACTTAATTGTTTTACAAACTCTTGGGGGACATACATGCTATATTTTTAATCGAACACAAATGCTTTGAACTGTATGCTATATCCAAATGTTTTATTGTCACTAAGTAATCAATTTCCATGTTTGAAGTCCCTACATCATGCACCATTAGTCACTTGCGAGTGAGCGCGAATATTGTGAATAGGCCTATTGGAATTAACACTCCCGTTCTTATTGACCCAGTTAGGGGAAATCGAACACACTATATTTGAATCATTAAGGTAAATTGGCAAGTTTACCATATTAGGGCTGCGATGAAACGATTTTACCAATTTCTATTGGTACGAGGTTTACGCTTTGGTTGTCATGAACTTAGTGAAATAAATGCTGTTTTGTTTTCAACGATGTGTGTGAAACAACGTAACTCACACTACGAATATTGTGTTCAAACGAATTAATTAAACCTATGAATTTCACTCAACCTTTGTGTTGACTGTTTTAAGCATGTTTTATCTCAGGTATCTAAGGCATACACTTCATGGCATGCATGTGGACTTATCATAGAGTCGTGGTGACGACGCGTCTCTCATGGAATTTATGCACTTTAAAACATCGTTTGAATTGTAACAAACTTATTTCCGCACAAGTTGATTTTCATTTGGGACCTATACTTTGTAAACTCTGATTGTTTTATTAAATCAAACGATGTGTTTTCCAAACGACACTTTAGGTCGTTCAATATAACTGTGATTGTGATGCTATGACAGTCAATCCCCGGGAATTCCATTCCGCTGCAAAACAGGTAATTTGGGGGTGTGACAGATTGGCATCAGAGCTTCAGTTATAGAGAACTAGGTTGCATCATTGACCCTAGACTATAACTACATCATCATAGCATCTCATCATTTCATCATAAGTGCATATTCACTTTACATGCGGTTTATACGTACATTTTTCGAGTTATTTACTTTCATTTCAAATCGATTGTCACATGGATGCCTTTAAATACCCATTCCATTATCCTTTCTTTAGACTCCAATGTGGAGAATGTTTTATCATTCCCTATCACAATTTTAATATCAGTTGACTCATCACCGATAACGTTGAATGCCGAGACAAACCTTTAAGTAGGGCAAAGTCACTCTCACTCCTTTGTTTCACCACTAACATGTCGAGTTACACGCTATTCACACATTAAGTCACTAAACTATCATACATTTGAAGCACTTACAACATCTCATAACCCATCTTTTGGGAACCCGTTAATCATTTTGAAAAATAACCTCAAACTTATCACCTCATATCACATCTCTTTAGAGCGCTTATTTTTAACATAGGACTTTGCTACATATCACCTTTCCTCTTATTTTGAAGAAGTTATGGCGCCGAAGAAAGCCACACCTGAATTGACACAAGCGGCTATGCAAAAGTTTGTGAGGGATAGTATAGCCAATGCATTAAGGACTAAAAGGGCAACAGTGGCGGCTGCTGGTGAGGCTGCGGCTACTGTCGAAGCCACTAGACTTGCCAATGCTGCCGAGGCTGTAGCCACTGCTGAAGCCGCTAGACTCGCCACTGCCGCTGAGGCTGCAGCTAATGCTGGAGCTGCCAGGCTTGCTAATGCCGCGGCGGCTGCGGCAACTGCTGAAGCTACTAGAATTGCGAGGGAAGCTGAAGCCGCTAGGCTTGCTGCTGCTGCAGGTATTGCAGGAGGGTCCGGGGTTAGAAGTTTTTCGTATAAGGATTTTAAAAGTGGAGATCCCACTAAGTTCAAGGGCACTGAAGGGGCCACTGCCATGGTTCGATGGTTCGAGGAAATGGAATCTGTGTTTTGTTATGTAATTGCCCTAAGGATAGCAAGGTTAAGTTTGCTACGAGTACACTACTTGATGGGGCAATGTCGTGGTGGAATTCGTATGCTCAGCCAATAGGAATGGAAAATGCTTTCAAGCTCACCTGGGAGTAATTCAAAGGTTTGTTAACAAAGAAGTATTGTCCGCGTACGGAGGTGAAAAAGTTGGAGACCGAATTTTATGAATTAGTAACTGTTGGGTATGACATTGATACTTACATTCGAAGGTTTCAAGAATTGGCCGCGTTATGCCCATCTATGGTTTCGGATAACGAGAAGCTACTGGAGGCTTTCATTGGGGGACTTCCCCAGATTATTCAAGGAGACGTGATTTCTTTTGATCCGCAAACGATTGAGGAATCTATCCGAGTATCTCAAAAGCTCATGGCACAAGTATTGAAGGGTGGAAACATTACCAACACCAACCGTAACAACAATACCAACAACCGCACCAACTACAACAATAATCGAAACAACAACAACACCAACAACAACGACAACCAAATCAACAACAACAAAAGAAAATGGGAAAATGACCAAGGAGGTTATAATAACAACAACCAAAACCATAACACTAACCATCATCAACAACAGAATAGAAGGCAAGAAGCTGCAATGGTTTATGTTGCTTCACCAATAGAAGGCAGAGGTTATGCTGGAACACACCCACTATGTAATCGATGTAAGTTTCATCACTCGGGTCCTTGTCCTGCCAAGTGCCACAAGTGCCAAAAATCGGGACATCTAGCCAGGGATTGTAGAGGTAAAGCCGTAGTCACATGCTTCGGATGTGGGGAGCAAGGACACTATCGGAATCAATGTCCTCAAAACCAAGGTCAACAAGTTGAAGGTGCTCTTGGGAAAGCATACATGTTAGAAGGAGGAGAAGCTCAACAGGATTTCAACAACGCGGAAGACTGAAGAAGTTCGGAAACTAACAGTCTTATTCTCCTTATGTACTATGTCGTATTAAGTTTATGTCTTCCATCGTATCCGGATCTTTATAACTTAAGATGTATTACTGTTTGATAAACCACTCGTTGTAAAATATTCTCATCTATCGTACTTTATTTTCTTTCGATTCGATATCACTTACGAGAATTTTAATTCCTTTTACTTTAACTACCATTTTAACGACACGGTTTAAATCTTTGTAAACATTGAGAGTTATAACAACTAAACCGAACGTCACATTATCGTTCCTTAATTATACATAGCTTAGCTAACTATGTCTAATTCTGGAGGGATCATGTTATGTTGGTAGCAGTTATTTATAAATCTTAGTGCAAGCAAAATTTTCACATATTCCAAGTCAAAGTGTTACTCATGGGAGATTCATCCAATATTTTCTTTACTACGATGTTTTGTACGCTCTCAATCATCGATAACCATAACGACACCTCTTCATGTCTTCTTTCCTCGATATTCATCACAAACTCAAAAATTCGATAGACTAACACGAACTGAATTCAGAGACTGAATTCCTTTTTGGGTGAGCGAATGTGACAACTCGCAATTTCAGGTCATTTCTCAAATTTACTATTCACCGGTTACTATTCAAAATTTTACTATTCACCATTTTCGAAGTCGAAGTAATATTCTGAGAACGTATTTCAAAATTTACTATTCACGAAACATTATTTATTTCCGGAGAAAATTACTATTCAAGTTTCACTATTTCATCAATTATCGTAAACTAGGTTTACGAGTATCAAATTCGCGTAACCTTAATGGTTTAGCTGCGAATTCATGAACAATCATCAAGGACATTTCATATAGACTAGGTTTAGTCTACATATCATTAGCATCATTATCATCACATTAGTTCATGCATGGTTTTGCATTTTACGTTAAACGTATAATTTTTATTAAATAAATGCTATCGCGTAATTAATTATTTTGAACAATTGATCCGATACTTCCAAAAATTATCCCGATATATTTTTATACTCATATTAAGGTTATAAAAATAATATTATGAGTTTACCCGGTGTTTTAAATTTATTTTGTATATAAATTGTTATATTTATATAATTACGACGGTTTTCGTAAATACTACACGATAATTATTATTTCACTCAATTTTTGTAAGAAATGTATTTTTATAATTTTTATGACTTCAATATATTTTATTTGGGCTAATTCTAAAAATGCATCTTTCGCTCAAGGTGTCATCACTTTTTAGGAAAAAAGTTTGGGTATTTCCAAAATAAACCTTGAGACTTGCGACTTTTTTCTTCCGATCTAAGATTGCCAAGTGTCTTGACACTTTTCATGCTCCAATCATTGAAATTACCTTTTTGTACCTATGATTTATAATCGACTTATATCCAGCGACTTTTTAAGATTCGAGCGATTTTATTTTTTTATATTTTCGAGGAAAAAGTCAAACTTTGGAAAGTATTATTTTATTTCTTTTGCTCCTTCCCAATGCTGAGCGACTTAAGCGTATTACTTTGAGCGTCTTTTTTAACTTTGTACTTTTGTACTTTTATATTTTTTTTACATAACTTTTAAATACTTTTTAAATTAAAATGACTATTGTACCCTTAACTATTTTTACATGTTGAGCATCTTCTTTCCTTTAACAAAACCAAAATTAGCCTACTACTACTACCAATTCACTTTTTAAACTAAAAACTATGAAACTAAAACTCTAAAACTGTTATTGGCAATTGCTACCAATTCACACTACAAGAGAAATTCCATTTAATGACTGAAACTTTGACTGCAGAATAAAAAAGTAAATAAAAAGTCGAACAAAAACAATAACTCCTCACATTATTTCTCATTTCAATTAAAAACCAGAAGTTTTATCTCTCTCTCTCTCTCTCAAGCCGCCATCAACTCCGGCTATCAACACCTTCACCTCCGGCCACCATCACCGCATTCGGTATCAACACCTTCACCTCCTGCTATCAACACCTTCATCTCTGGTTATCTTACTATCTCCGGTCAATTCACTGTCGACGAAGGTATTATTTCTCTAATTTTAATATACATATAATAATTAGTGTTTCATTTACACCGATTGTTGTGTAAATGAGCTTCGATTATCACCAATTGTTGTGTGGACTTAGTATGCAATAGTACGAGTCCCGTATTGATTAGAATCAAAACAAGCTAGCAGTGGTAACGACAAGAAACTAGCAGTGGTTTCGAGAAACGTAGCAGTGGTTTCGAGAAACATAGCAATGGTTACCTAAATATACTAGCAGTGGTTTAGTAACACTAGCAGTAGAATAAAATAAAGTAGCAGTGGTTACCTAAATATACTAGCAGTGGTTTAGGAACACTAGCAATGGAATAAAATAAAGTAGCGTTACCTAAATATACTAGCAGTGGTTTGGTAACACTAGCAGTGGAATAAAATAAAGTAGCAGTGGTTACCTAAATATACTAGCAGTGGTTTAGTAACACTATACCCAAACACTATTTTATTATCTGCTAATTGAATACGCAATGACAACATAATCCCTTTTTAATAAAAACAAATGCCAAACACCCCTGTAAATTCACCCATCAATGAACCTACAACTGCTTCATTAGCTTATGGTTTCGAAAGGAAGAACAATGAAACCATATTAGTGTTTGACCTCGGAGGTGGTACTTTTGATGTTTCAGGTGAGAGACTTGGGATAATCACTTTTTACTGTAATATACTTAGAATCAAAAAATAGTGTTTATCAAAAAATAATATACTTAGAATAAAAAAACTAAGCGTTAATCCCGATGAGGTTGTAGCCTTGGGTGCCGCTGTACAGGTATATTGTAATTATTAAATTATAATCTTAGAATCAAAAAATAGTGTTTAAATGTGCTTGTGAGTTGTGATGTCTGAAGTTGTAATAGTCACAGTGCTTGAAAAATTCTAATCAAAAAATAGCTACACCGAAACTAATTTTACTTCCAATATTGGTTTTCCGGTCTCTGGATACCCAAAATAGTTTTTTTATAAGTTTGTAACCTATCTAGGACAGTTAAGACTACCACCGATAATAGAAGTGTAAGGAAAGTTGGATACCTTTCTATCCACTTGGCTCTTAAAACTCTAAGCTCATTTGTTTTAAACAAAACTGATACATGGTACTGTCATTAATTCAATGCACAGGTACAAAGAATGGTTAATGAAGCCGAGAAGTTTGCAAAGGAAGACAAGGAAAAACGTGACGCCATAGACACCAAGAACCAAGCTGATTCAGTGGTTTATCAGACTGAAAAACAGTTGAAAGAATTGGGAGAGAAGGTTCCCGTCGCTGTTAAAGAGAAGGTCGAGGAGAAACTTGGATCGCTCAAAGAGGCCATATCTGGTGGCTCAACACAGACCATTAAAGATGCTATGGCTGCTGTTAACCAAGAAGTTATGCAGCTTGGCCAGTCACTCTACAACCAACCTGGTGCACCGGGTGCCGGTCCATCACCTGGCGATGCCCCTGGAGCCGAGTCTACTGAAGGCGAAACAAAGCTACTGGTGCATCTCCAATATGCTAAGTTTAGCCTCGTAAAATTCGTTGTGCAGAAGAGACTGAAAATAGTTTGGTGCACTTGTTTACACAGGAACCCAATTAAAGACGATATGATGAAACAGGGGCCTGATTGAAGACGACGATGAGGGTGACAGAAAAAGAGAGACGGGAAAACTTGGTGAGAAGCTTACGAGAGGAAACAAAACGTTTGAAGGATGAGAATGGCGGTGTTCAAAGTGGCGTTGTTGACATGGATACTGAAAATGGTCATCACCAGGGAGGTCTTTCGATGGCGAATAAGAAGTGTGAGCTTCCTTTAGGCTCATATAGGAACCTCAGCAAGGGATACAAAGAAGTTCATGTGCCGACATTGAAGCCTAAGCCTCTTGCTGCTGATGCGAAGCTTATATCCGTTAAACACGTGCCGAGTTGGGCTCAACCTGCTTTTTCGGTGAATAACATTGTGCATAATACAGAGGAAATGTAGTCCTTTTGGTGAATTGGTGATTAGCATTCAGTCAGTTTGAGCTATAGACCTCATTACAGTAGTCCTGAATTTGTTAGTGAATGTAGCACAATGCAGTCATAAAATGGTGGCTTTGGTGTTCGTCTAAGCACATTTTGAC
Source organism: Chrysanthemum seticuspe (assembly GCA_019973895.1). Lineage (NCBI taxonomy): Eukaryota > Viridiplantae > Streptophyta > Magnoliopsida > Asterales > Asteraceae > Chrysanthemum > Chrysanthemum seticuspe. The sequence goes on from BPTQ01000004.1 coordinate 115,000,123, forward strand.
TTGCATCAGTAGCTCGTAGCAACGGCTTTACAAATTTGAGGAATTTTTGGCACTAACGTACTTACATCCCAGACTCTTCAAGAAGCTTAAGAATGTTATGTTCAGGTGCACTGATTGATGGTAATATCACACGATTTGTTCGAGGTCTTGACTTCATTCTAGGTGTTTCAGATTGAGGTGGGGCTTCTGTTTCATCCTGCATTATTGACCCGTCTGCGCTCGTATGCACGTTTGCAGATACACTCTCTTTCCATATTCTTCATTCCTTTTATTGTAACAAAACATTTAAAAAACTTATGAAAGAAAGATAAACACATACAACTAGTTCATCATTTTTGCTAGTTGCTTTGACAGTGTCATATACAAACTTTAACACGTAGGAAGGCCAAATTCTTGGAGCATCTTTCACGCCAAAATTCTTACAATAATATCTTTACGAAAGTTATTTGTAATGGCTCTCTTTTGTAACACATCTTGTAATAATACCATCTTCAAGACCAACACTATACCGAACATTCTTATAATACTGTACTATTCTTCAAGATCGTGACTGGGCACCTCTTGTGAATAGATGCCCTACTGAAGTTTTCATAAATCCTATAGCTTTTGCTTTATTTCATTTCATTAAATGCCATGCAAAATAAGTCAGTTTATGTGGAGTCCCTTTTCTTTTCACAAAGTTCAACATGTAAATCGGGTACCAAATTAATATATTAGACTTTGGTACCACCCAACCCACAACCAGGTAATATGTGATCACCATGACGAACACGAATGCACTCAAAATCGTAACCTTTAAACCTCTTGTTTTCTGATATACTGCCACGTGAATCATCATGCTTACCATGTAGGAAACCGTATTCACTAGATTACTCTCAAATTCTGAGTTTGGATTGATCATGTGTATGTTTTGCATATGTTTCTTAGCTTCTATAACGGATGAAATCAACAGAAGCATATGGAAAGCAGACTGGCCCAGTATTGACAACCGCATGA